>JAQIUQ010000997.1:317500-374934 GCA_030378365.1 Hybognathus amarus | reverse complement strand
ATATATATTTTTGGGGACTGGATTACGGGAAATCTCCCCTCACTCTCAATGTTCAATGTTGACAGCTGGACTGGATACGGCAAAAGTTTAACATATCAATTTGCTCCGCTGGTGTGTTACCTTCTATTGTTGCTCTAGCATAGGCTTTAGATTGGCTCTATCCAATTGCCGTGCAAAGAGAATTTGAAAGTACAACTGTTTATCCCGCCCCTCCGATGTGAGCCCTGTCAATGAAGAGTTTCCAGACCCAGACATCTTGATGTAGGTCCGGCATGCCAGGCTATACTTTTTCAGAGTAACCTTTGATGAGCAGCTGACCTTCACAGACCACACTCAACAAAGACAGCTAGATCATACAGGTTTGCAACGAACAACATCAGGAACACCGGGCCTTTCCTAACTGAGCAGGCGACGCAACTTCTCATCCCATGCCCTGGCCATTTCTAGGCTTGATTGCGGCAATGCTCTTCTGGCTGGACTTTTCATCATGTGGGACTAAACCTCTACAAATGATCCAGAATGCTGCTGCTCGTCATTTGCGTGTCTTCGAATCGAGCCCAAAAGGGCCCACGTCACTCCTCTGTTCATTCTCCCTGCACTGGTTGCCACTTGCTGCATCGCATTCAAGTTCAAGGCGCTGATGCTTTACTTACAGATTGACACCACTGGCTCAGTTCCCTCCTACTTCCACTTATTACTTACAAGCCTCAGTGCCCCAGCACAAACCAGTCAATAAGTCGACAGCTCGCGGTGCCATCACAAAGAGCCACAAAACGCTCTCCAGAGCATTCTCATTTATCGCTTTCATGCTGGGTGGCAATGGCCTGCCCATCATCATTCGCATGCGAATGATGATGGGCAGGCCATTCCACCAGCATGAAACCCGTGAATGAGAATGTTCTGGAGAAGATTTTGTGGCTCTTTGTGATGGCACCACGAGCTGTCGCTTATTGACTGGTTTCTGCTAGGGGATATAGACTTGTAGTAATAAGTGGAAGTAGGAGGGAACTGAGCCAGTGGTGCAATCTGTAAGTAAGCATCAACGCCTTGAACTTGATGCGATCAGCAAGTGGCAACCAGTGCAGGGAGATGAACAGAGGAGTGACGTGGGCCCTTTTCGGGCTCGTTGAAGACCCAGACGAGCAGCAGCATTCTGGATCATTTGTAGAGGTTTAGTCCCACATGATGAGAAGTCCAGCCAGAAGAGCATTGCCGCAATCAAGCCTAGAAATGACCAGGGCATGGATGAGAAGTTGTGTCGCCTGCTCAGTTAGGAAAGGCCTGGTCTTCCTGATGTTGTTCATTGCAAACCTGTATGCATGCTAGCTGTCTTTGTGAATGTGGTCTGTGAAGGTCAGCTGCTCATCAAAGGTTACTCTAAAAGTATAGCCTGGCATGCCAGACCTACATCAAGATGTTGGGTCTGGAAACTCTTCATTGACAGGGCTCAGATCCGAAGGGCGGGATAAACAGTTGTCTTTCAAATTCTCTTTGCACGGCAATTGGATAGAGCCAATCTAAAGCCAATCAGAAGCAACAAAGAAGGTAACATACTCAGCGGAGCAAATTGATATGTTAAACTTTTACCGTATCCAGTCCAGCTGTCAACATTGAACATTGAAAATAAGGGAGATTTCCCGGAATCCAGTCCCCAAAAAAATATATATATATATTATATATATTATATGTTATATATTTTCCTTTATAATAATGTATCATTTGCAAAAAGTAAACTGCATCTGTGTAGATGAGAGAATCATCTTCAGTGTATGCGCGTTGTTCACACTCTGTATTATGGCCAAGCATGCGCGCTTAAAATAGCATCTGAATGTATGTACGCGCAATTGTTTTCTGGAAGCGTAAAATAGCACCAGGGATTGTTTGCGCCGACACACGCCTCCTTTTTGCGTCCACCCGCCCAGGGAGCGCAACTTCATTTCCTAGTTTACTGACATGCGTCTGTGGAGGAAAAAAGCCCGCTTTGCGCAAGTGCAAAGTAGGAATGATAAATGCGTGTATAAAGTCATTTGCGCCGGGTGCAAGATAGGGCCCTATGTGTGTGTATGAGAGAGAAAGAGACAGTGTGTCATAAAAATAATATCATAGAGAATGTTTAAATACTAATATCAGCTTACGAGAGAAACGGAGGCGGAGTACTGGCACTTCGGAGTGGTGGGAGATGATTCGGAGAGGTCCTTGCACCTTACCGATCAGAGCTTGTTTGTGATCTCTGACACAGAGTAAAGCCTTTATCTTTTACGACACAGCACCGAAGCGTGGCAAATATACCAAGTTGATCGTTTCGCCACAGCTTTTTTGTAACAGCGCGGATGAAATCGACTTCAAACCGAATATGTCCGAGCTGGCTCTGACCGTCGCACTCTTGTCGTCATTTTGTTAAGCCCCGCCCGTACCGACTCTATACCGATGTGATTGGCCCTTCCAGAGCATACCTGTCAAGTGTGCCGATTTTGGCCGGGAAAGTCCCGTATTTTACCCTTTCTTTCCCGCCGTCTCCCGTATTAGTTTTTCCCGCAAATCTCCTGTATTTTAACCTGAGTTATTAAAATATAATAATACCCCGGGCGGAGTTGTTACCGAGAATAGGATAACGCTAGACAGCAGAACTGTTTGCTCTACTCTCATATAAAATAATGAACCACTGTGGCCCATCCCACAAATACACTCTTAAAGAAGTCTTAAAGAATTCAAAGTCTGCAACAAATTTGTACAATAACTCACTAAAAGAGTAAAGAAAGTTATGTGAAATGAAAAAGAAAAACTGTAAAAGAAAAGCAATATGAAATGAAAAGAATGTGTGGAATGAAAATAAAATGTAAAGAATATATATATATATATATATATATATATATATATATATATATAGGGCTGCTTCGTGGGCGCCGAAAATTTCCCTTATTTTTCAAATCTAAAACTTGACAGGTATGTTCCAGAGTTGGGGTTTTCCAGCTAAAACGTGTATGGAGAGTTGCTAGATCACGCTTTGCTGCAAAATAATATGTGCTGCCGCTAGGGTGCATCGTAACCTGACTCCGCCCAGATGGATTTGCTCCGCATATCCATCTGGAAACCTTCCGTTGAAGTAGTTTTGGAAAGGGGCGAACATACTGGTTAGCTGATTGGCCTATGTTGGTGATAGACGGGCCAAATCAACCAATCAGAGCAACTCTTGACGCAACCAGTCGGGAGAAGAGCAAAAACATCTTTTCCTCTGAGAAAAGCCTCCAGAGCAGTGTTTTGCTCTTCTTTCAGTGAGGACATACTCTGTAATTCCGATAAAACTTGCTCGATAGCCACGCTGATGCTAGTTTCATCCGCTGAAGCCCCCATGTGACTCTGGACTGAACTGTCGCGCTTCTCGTTGCGTCACACCTCAACCCGCCTCAAAGCCAACGCTGATTGGACGTTCGTTTGTTGAACTGCTCCCAAATTTTCTTTAACGGAAAGTATCCAGACTGATCTGCGAAAGCTTCGCGAGATCAGGATGGTCTCACGAAGGCTAGGGTGCATCTAGATTTCTAGGCTACTAAAAGTATATAGTTGCAGTAATTTCCCATCTTGAAAATCTTTTTGTGACTGATTCAACCACTAATTTTATACAGTTGTGAGATATCAGAGACATAAGTAAAGGAGGGTGGTTTAGGTAATAGGGATGAATGATCTCATCCACGTCAAACCACCTTTACCTGAAATAAGACTGTGATAAAGGGTTCTTCAGTAGTGTGTTACGTTACAGTAATTTAAATGAGTCACTGTGTGTAAGAATTAGTTTCCAAAGAATTATTTCCAACAAATTCTCAGAATAAAAAGCAAAGCTGTCATTGATTTACAGTTTATGCTCAATTTTACTGTTAACCTCAGCTCTATCCACGTTTTTACAAAACTAGCTCCTCAAAAGAGGCCTGTTTTAACATCACCATATGGTAATTACTCATGTATATTTGTGCTGGTTTAAACAGTATTACTATTTATTTAGGTTTTTTTATTAAAAAAACAAACAAACAAATGGAATTGTTAAAAAAAAAATCTGTCATTGTTTACCTTCATAAGTAAATGAATCACAGTGAAATTTAAGATCTTTACTGATAATCTTCCAACTGCAAATGGATTATTGAGTCTAGTGATTTTTACACAATTCAATGAAAAGATCTAGACTCATTCATGAATTGAACATTGCCACTTCAAAGAAAGCATGTCAAGATGTTCTCTTTATGCAGTCCTAGACGTTCATTTGAAATGTGTTTTTTAGGTTAATGTTAATATAGAGTGCCTCATTTTAGCCAGTCAGCCCAGTAGTTTTAGTGTCCTCTAATTTAATGATATATGTGGTCACTAAACCTCATTGCCTGTGGAAGTAGTTAGAAAGCATGTTTTGGGGCTGAATGAGGACAACATAGTGATGTTGTATGATTGTTTCATTTCACGGGCACATCTTCAATGCAATTGACATTTATTAGTATTACACAACACAGGCACTGACAGAATGACTGGAATAAAGGAAGCCCCAAGGGCTGTGTTCGGGTGAATGACAGAAAATACATGAAGGCATGAGATAATAGCATGTCAGAAGAGAGAGACTGAAAGTGATTATCTGTCCTCAAGTGAACAATGAGCTGATGTATTTGCAGATCAAACATGCCGTCTGTGTGTGTGGGAAGGGAAATGCACTCATTTGTTCTTTTGATTTTAACACACAAGAGGGTGTTTCTCCTCAGCCTGCATGGGACTTTCTATTATTTCCAGCTGTGCGTGTGTGTGTGTGTGTGTGTATATGTATGTGAGTATGGGATGGAAACTATTACAGAGCTTTGGACTCGTTAGGCACAGGAGAGTTTCATGTATGAACACACACACACACACACACAAAGGCTGAGTCACAGAATTTGAGTAAATTGCAAACGCCCTCCCAGCAAAAACAGAGCTGACTGTAATCTGTTCCCTCACTCTGCTTCTTTCTGTGCTACTCATTCCAAGGGAAACATCTCCTCACGGTAAATACGCCTCTTTCAGTTCTCCTCAAACTTCTTGACTCTCTTTTACTGTATGCTTCTGTTCTGGCTTGAAGTAAATACTAAGGTGATTTTGAACATGAAACATCACTACCTATAATATTTTCTGTGAAATTGACACCCACCAGCCATCAAAAGTTGGTACTTTGTGTGAATTTGTTGGTAATTTCACTTGGTAGCATCTTCGCATCTTATTCTGATAAAGTGATCAATACTAATGTTGACCAAAAACAGATCCACTTGGTCAGCGACAGTGTGAATGCAAAGAGAACATGTAGTTGTAATAACGTGCTGTCAGAGGTATAGGTGCTGTCCTATGAGAAGCTGTTGAGCCTGATCTGCTAGATTCCTGTCAGACTGTGTTTCCTGTCATATTCCCGTGTGACAGGTTGACAACGGTAATTTATTCCATACAGTAGATACAGTTGGCAAGGATGCCTGGTCCACTACGTGGGGAAAACAAATGTACTCATTCAAGGAATAATGACCAGATATTTTCAATATTTCTGTTTTAAAATAACAGGTTTTTTTTTGGTTTGTATGTCAAAATCCACAACTTATTTTTTGCTTGTGATTTGTTTTCCCTACACTAAACCAGTCCATGTCTCCACTGAATGTGCAAAGTATGTGTCTATTGAAGCATTAAATTCAAGTCACTGGCGTTCGCCTACAGAACAACCACTGGCACTGCTCCCTTTTACCTAAACTCACTACTTCAGACTTATGTGCCATCCAGAAACTTGCACTCTGCTAGGAAATGGTGTCTTGTGGTACCATTTAAAAGAGGCAAAATCTCTTTCTCGGACGTTTACCATGACTGTTCCCTGTTGGTGGAATGATCTGCCTAACTTAACCAGAGCTACTGAGTCAGTAGGCACTTTCAAGAAACTGCTGAAGACGTATCTTTTTCGACAGCACTTGATCCTGTATTACTAAAACGTTCTCTTTTCTAAATTTAACTGAGAAGGGTCATAGCACTTATGTTTGTTGTCCTACTGTTAGTTTAACTGTCTCTATTGTTCTCATTTGTAAAAAGCATCTGCTAAATGGATAAATGTAAATGTAAGCATCAGATGGATGTGCTATCTGGAGCGTTGTCTGTTGCTGTTGTTGTTTCATAGATTTGAAGCTGCTTGAATTTGATTGGTATATTGCACATTTTATGCACAGTAGCCACTCCTTGTTCCAGAACATTCAAATGTTGAGTTCACAAACTCAGCAATCAATCAATTTTTATTGATTGTTATTTTATATATCAGCAAGTGCGGTCTGAGACTTGTCAAGAGTAAATATTTACCATCGTGGTGAACTTAGTTTCCTCTTACGCAACACTGAGTCATGCCAGTCATGCTGTTATTTAGCAGCGGTTTGCTCCTATTTAGTATCTCTTAAGCCCTTGCTTATATTTTGTCAGTATTGGTGCAACATTTTTACTCTATAATTTAGTGTAGAAGTAGTTGACAAATAATCAGATCTTTCAAATGTTGAGTTCACAAACTCTGCAATCAATCAATTTTTATTGAGTGTTATACTGTATATCAGCAGTGCGGTCTGAGACTTGTCAAGAGTAAAAATTTAAATATTTTGTCAGTATTGGTGCAACATGTTTACTCTATAATTTAGTGTAGAAGCAGTTGACAAATCATAGCCATTTCAGAGTGTAGTTTCATTATAGTGAAGGATTTGTGCTTGTTTGGGGAGTAGGGGTTGACAATCTTTTTTTAGTCCAAGGACCCTTCAGAGACAGAGCAGTTATATTATAAAATGTATTGTATAAGTCTGTAATAATGTGTAGTACTAATGCAATACTTTACTGTTAAAAAACTTGAAATGGGTAAGATATGTAATGTTTTTGAAAGAAGAATCTTCTATTCACAAAGGGTGAAGTTATTTGATCAAAGATACAGTAAATAAAACAGTAATGATGTGAAATATTATTACAACTTAAAGGATTTGTTAACTTTTCAAAAAACTTTTGCTGATAATTTACTCACCCCCATGTCATCCAAGATGTCCATGTCTTTCTTTCTTCAGTCGAAAAGAAATTAAGGTTTTTGATGAAAACATTCCAGGATTTTTCTCCATATAATGCACTTTAATGGGAACCAAACGGTTTAAGATCTTATCGAGCGAAACAATCGCTCATTTTAAAAAATAACAAAGTTTAAGTTTTATAAGCTCAAAATGGTCACCTTGCTCTGTTCTGTGATGCGCGTTTGTGACTTTCCTGTTCTGAACTCATTCATCAAAATGAACAAATCTTTTTACGAGTCATTTGGTTCATTCAACGAACGAATTGACTCGGAAAAAGATTTATTCATTTTAATGAACGAGTTCGAACAGGAAAGTCAGCTAACTAGCATCAAAGAACAGAGCAAGGCGATCATTTGAGCTTTTAAAACTTAAACTTTGTTATTTTTATTTTTTTTTAATTTGCAATTTGCACTGAAACTATCTTTTTGACCTTGAACAGTTTGGTTCATTTAAAATAAAATAAAAATTGTATATGAATATATTGGAAAATGTGTTTTATTTGTGTAATCGCACAACTGAATTTGCTCATTTGGTGCTCAAGAAACATTTTTACTATCATTAATGTCGAAAACCATGATGCATTTTTTTCAGGATTCTTTTGATAAACAGCATTTACTTGAAATATAAATCTATTGTAATATTATAAAATGTCTCTGCTGACACTTTTAATCAATTTAAAGCATCCTTGCTGAATAAAAGTATTAATTTAAAAAATCTTACCGACCCCAAATTTTGATTTCATTAGTATTATCATAGATCTATAAATCCATGTACGTTATTGTAATGCACAATTAAATTTTTCTTTATACTTATAAATGAAGGAGGGACTCTAAAACATTATGCTGGAACATTAGCTGCTTAGCATTTGCTTTGGCTGAATTATTGTGCTTTTTTAATTTCTCACAAATGCAAGAAGGCCTTTTATGTGCTTTCTTTCTTTATATCTCTACGTTTTGTACAGAACTGAAAAAGAATGGTAGATTGTTTATCAGGTTATGATGAGGTTTCTTTCGGTCCAGTGATCTCCATACTGGCAGACACAAATATCTGCTCGCTGCAGGAGACCGGCCATTAATAACATGCCTATTCGTTTATTAAGCCCTCTCTCCTTTCCTCTATAGTTCATCACTCACTCTTCTCTGCCCTCTCAATGGTTTATTTCTCTTTCTTCAGTTTAACGCTGAACTTTCATTCCAGTACAAGACCTCTGTATTCTCCTCTCATCTGGTCTCACCTCATGCATTCTCCTGTTTAAACTGTCAGTTGTGAAATGTATTTTCTTCTCTCTGCTATTTTGCAATAGTCTGGGTTCTGTTCACACACACACCTGTAAGACTATACCATTTAAGACTGGTTTGCCCTACTGAGCCAAACCAATGAATTATTAAGAATGAGCTGGCTTCCCAAGATCCAGTGGAAAATAGCCAGCAATGGAAAATGCCACACATGCATAAATGAATTCAGGTAATCAAGAATTCACTCTTTAAAATGCATTAAAAAAACACACAGAACTAAGGCAGTTGTGCCCGATACATTTTATTATCGTTTTTGTTGCTTTTTATGATGGTGGTGTAGCTCAGTGGTTAAAGACCTGGTTGCTGGTTTGGACTCCACAAGGGGGGATTGAAGAACAATCACCGTGGTGCTCTTGAAACTTCAAGTTCCTCCACTGAGACTTCACATCAATGCATACAATAAATGACTATGAATGATGACAACATAAAAACAACTCAGCACTGCATCAGAAAGTTGACGCTATAGGAACACTTCTGTCTGACTGCATCTGAAGCATGTGTGAAATACAGTCCAATCTCATTGGCGAGACATCGTCCCGTGATGGATGATGGTGCATCGTTGAAGCTATAAAGTATTGGATGAAGTAAATCGCTCTCTGGTATGCAGGAAGTTATGGCAAAACAACACAGTGTCTCGTTCCCCTCTAACCAAGACATTTACTTTTGAGGGAACTCAGCGGCTGCATCAGAATGTTGACGCTAAGGTAATGTTCTTACCCACTTCGCCATACTCAACAAATGCCTGTCCAAGTTTTAACTCATAATGAACAAAAACGTAAGTCACAAGCATTTGAGATCCTGCCATGGACTCGTATCCTGGCTATAAAATCTGATGAAGGCGAGATGTGGAGAGACCAGCTTACCGCATCACAAACGTGGGTGAACCAAATCAGACCAACAATTGGTCATATTCACGCCACTGAGAGGAGCAGTGGATGTAACAATTACGTGCAAAGTAAATAGCCTCTCTTGGTTCCTCCCTCTGAAAAGGAGGAGGACAAAAAGCCTGCAAAACAATAGTGTGCTACATTTGTAGGCACTTTAGGCACATAACCTAGCCTTCATGCCAGCCTGAACCCGGCCCACAAAATTTTTTGGTCGGGAAGTTTGGTCTGGACTTCGATCCATTGAAGAGTAATTATGATTATGAGTTATGAGAATGGTCAGAGCCAATCAAATTGCCAGGGCGGGCTTTATGACGATGATGGACCGATGATCTGCAGGTGCATAATCATCACGTCATCAAAAAGAGCGCTTGGTTTGAACTGGTTTACAACAAAGATGACTGTAGCTGGAGAATTGAGATGTATAGATTCCACTATTGCATCTGTTTTAGAACAAATCGACAACGCATTAATTTTAAAAGATGAACAGAGAACTGCAATAAAGGCATTTGTCGATCGTCAAGATGTGTTTGCCGTCCTTCCTACAGGATTCGGAAAAAGTTTAATTTATCAGCTGGCTCAGATGGTCGCTAAGAAGATGGGACACAATGAAAACCCAGTTGTCATTGTGGTTTCTCCTTTGGTCGCACTCATGGAAGACCAAGTAAAAGAAGCATCCGTAATGAGCATCACGGTGATGCAACTCATGTCAAAGCCATCACGGCATCAAACAATGGTGACGCTTTGTTAAACTACTCGCACACCCATACTGGTAGTCACTGTCTCTTTCGTCGTCTCCCATTTATTAACCCTCAGGTGCTTTTCGGAGTCACACTTGTTATCTTCCCGGTCAAAAGTGACCAGACACCTAAAAATGAAACTTTCTCCATCCCAGTAAAACCAATGCAATTTATTTTTGTTCTATAATATTTATTCTTTTTAATTTAGTATTTTGAGACAATTTAATTGAATTTATTAATATTTATGCAATATTTATGGTTTATTTTGCCATGAAAAAATATATATATTTTTCTATATATATTATTTTTTTTCAAAAAAAATATGAATGCAGTATTTTAGTTTAATATAGAGTCTAGGCCTTCAGAAATTTTTTTTGAAGAAAGTTAGCACCATCTGATTACAGTATAGAGAAAAAGCATATAATCATGGTGTAACCACTAGATGGCATGTACAGCTCTCTATGGAGAGGCATGTGAATTCCCCAGCTGTTTATGAACACATTTTTGTTGTTGTTGTTGGTGGATTTGAATATATAGTTGAAACAATCTCAAAAACTATTTCTTATAAAAAAAATTGACAAAAAACAAAAATTCACAATTTTTTTTTCAATTTTTTTTACAATTCCCATTCATTTCCTATTGGGGCCATTTTTGACCAAAGACCACAAGTGTGACTATTTTTTTAAGACCACTTAGCATGCTCAGATCATGACCTAAATGTTTTTGTGTGTTCACATACATAATGCCATAAAAGTCACGAGTTTCGTAACATTGCGATGAAGCTGTAAAAATTCAAAACATACTTTTTGTAATCAAAATTTATTGGTGTGTGTGTGTATAAAAGTGTGTTTGTATGTGTGTGTGTGTTGGTGGGTGTGTCTGTTTTGCACTCTAGATGTTGTAGAGTGTCACCCCTTTCCTGCGGTGTACTTTTTTTTTAGAATTGTGGCCGGTTTGTAGATTGTACATACAAAAATTCAGAGAACTTTTAATTTTTTTTGTCAATTTCCCATTCATTTCCTATGGGTTGTCATTTTTGACAGAAGAGCAAAAGTGTGTCTCATTTTTTTACGACCACTTAAATTGCTCGAATCATGACCTCAGTTTTTTTTTGTGTTCACATACCCAATGCCATAAAAGTCACAGAGTTTCGTAATTTTCTGATGAACCTGTGATTTTTAAATATTCAAAACAGATTTCTCTACTCACAATTTATTGGTGTTTTTGTGTATAAAAGTGTGTATTTGTGTGTGTGTAGGGGTGGGTATGTCTGTTTTGCACTCTTGATGTTTTAGAGTGTCACCCCTTCAATGCTGAGCACTTTTTTTCTGCATCGTGGCCGATTTGTAGATTTGTACACACAAAAATTCTCAAAGTTTTTGTGTTTTTGTCAATTTCCCATTCATTTCCTATGGCCGGTCATTTTTGACCGAAGAGCACAAGTGTGAATATTTTTTACGACCACTTAGCCTGCTCGGATCATGACCTCAATTTTTTTGTGTGTTCACATACCCAATGCCATAAAAGTCATTCAAGTCACGCTCCAACCGTGTAATAAAGTTGAGACAGGTCCAACAAATGCAAGCAGATTTGTTGTCTTTATTGTCAAATTCTATACATTCACATTTTCTATTTCGTTCAAAAATGTTTTTGAAGTTTACAGGTACTCCATGAATACTTAAATTCTTTTTGCAACACTGGAAAAGCTTGTTAACTCTCATTTTTCTTTTAAATACTTTTACCAGAGTGCGTGCAGCTCAGTTCTGTTGACAACTATGAGTCACACACTCAACATGTCACTTACTGCGTTGCAATGATTGGTTGTGGTTGAGAATCCAATTGAGTGCAATTGTTTCGAATAAGACACGCCTCATAATCAAAGCCCTATGGAGCAGTATCAGACTCATATTCTGAATAGAATATGAGTATGACGAAGTCAGGCTACACATAACCCGGTCAAGTTAGAGAAAAGCTTTTAGAGCAAACTCTAGGCAGCAGGAAGCAACAGACAGGGCCTGCAGATCTCCTAACCTTTTCAGTGAAGTAATTGCAAGTAAGAATGCCATATTAAGAGGAGTCAGGCATTTCTCTGAAGCTGTCTCAAAAGGCTCAAATGGTGCCATAGACAAACCCTCCAATGCACAAATCTCAGGTTGAAACTCTTGAATGACTCCACTTCATGCGGTTTCCTCACGGAGGGGAGGTAGAGGGCTGTAGAGTTTACAATGGTCTCAACAAGCTTGGTTGAGAGACCAGAGTTCAAGATTTGGTCCCTTCAGGGGCAAACCCACAGATGGAGGTCTATATCTCCAGTCAGGGGTGATAAAGGATGCCCATATTCAGTTTTTTAGCTAGTTAACATAAATACTTGTAAATAATAATGATGACAAAGTCAAACAGTAGCCTAAACGTGTATCGATTTGAACTGTATTGCAGAAAGATTGGTGCCATTTATATAAGTTTTTGTATTGACTTACTGTAGAGTACTTTTGACTTACTTTAAAGTAATATAGGGCTGCCAATTTAGAAGGGCATAGAAGGGCAGACGGCATTAGAACAACACCAGGGTGAGTAAATTATGACTTAAATGTATTTTTTAGTGTGAACTATCCCTTTAAGTCTTGTAAATTAAATCATGAGTACTTTGTACATGTACTGTGATAATCCACAATAACCCTTTAGCACAGTTTCTAAGAAGATGACTGGACATGTTCAATGTCTGAGTAGTCAATTATATAATGATAAGGTTAACATCTATAAAATATGTTTCTTGAAAAACATATCAGTATATTAGAATGGTTTCTGAAGGATCATGTGACACTGAAGACTGGAATAATGGCTATTGAAAATTCAACTTTTCCATTACAGGAATTAATTACATATTGAAGTAGAATATATTATTTTGAATTGTAATAATATTTCACATTATTACTGTTTTTACTGCATTTGATCAAATAACTTGCAACTATGGTGTGCATAAGTACACATTGTACACAAATATGCTGCGCAAAATACATTTCGGTGTAAGCCTACTTTTTTTCGCAAGGTTTTCCTGTGGTTTGAGATCATTCCACTAAATCTCACACTTTCTTGAAATATCTAAGAATTGGAGCTGTTTCTCATTTCAAGCCCTCTTCCTCAGTTTATTTGTCAATTATCTGTAAAATTCTCAAGCATAAATTCACTTTTCACTTAGTCACTTCTGTCCTCCTCTGGTTGGCCATGTATGGCCAGACACACATAAGCAGTGGCTCGTAGAAAAACAATGGGGTGGGAGCACAGAAAGGATAGAACAAAACGAAATGAGAGGAGAAACGTCAGGAGGTGGATGTGGTTTGGTCTTTGAATTCTCCAGTCTTTAACCTCGTGCTGTGAAATATCACCTTATGGCCACAAAAGGCTGACTGCCTATTCAAATGCTCTTTAGTGAAGGCAGCCAAAAGTGAGCCAGGCCTCTGCACACAGTCTGTATATTACCATAGCAACTCTTGTCAACCAGGAAGTCCAGTAGTGGTGGAGTGAGAGAGAGAGAGAGAGAGCGAGAGATCGAGAGCATGTGTGTGTCAGTATGTGAGAGGGATTTAACAGAGGTTAAGACGGGAGCGAAAACCAGTGAGGGAGAGAGAGAAAGAACTGACCTTAAAGCAGAAAAGAGCAGGCTGCTTCTACAAAGCAGACCAAACAGCACGTAGGGAATTGTGTGTGTCATCCTGGGAAATCTGTGCACGTCACACACATACACACCTACACAAACCGGTGAGTTGATTTTTTTTCCATCTGACAGCCATCAGCCTGTTAGCGTGAGAATTGTAAAACACAGTAAAATGATAACGTAAACCAACTCATTTATTATTTTCATGCAGTTCTTTTTGGCCCAGTTTTGGCAGGGTTGTGTTGGAATGGTAGACCGCTTTACTTCTGAAGTTGATTCTTAACTCTCTTTGAAGGATTAAGCGTCTTTGGTGGGAGTTTTCAAAGCAGTACAAAAGAGCATAAATACTGCAGAAAAGCCAAAATCGGTAGTCCTGTAGGGTGTTCTGCGTTTACAGCGATATTTCTATGTATGTGTTGAAAGTAATTTGTTTTCAAGTGGCTGGACCTCATGAAGACAGTTGTTTTTCCTGTAATGAATTTGCCTGTTTAGAAGTGGTGTGATTTGATTGACATTTGATTATTGTAGTTTGACCTCAAATTCGTTCTGTTCATGTACAGAGTTTGTTGTCTTTACTTTAAAATGAAATACTTTTGTACATTCATTCTGTTTGATGTCATGATTTAATGTTATTAAATCATGCAAAAATGTTGGATGTACAAAATGCAATTGGTTTATCTAATATTGAAAGACTGGATGATACGTATAAACCATTAAACATTTATAAAAAAATCTATACTAAAACACTAAAAACGAAAATGTTTATGAATTTAAATGAACTTTAGCATCACAATAGCCTATTATAATGTAGAGAAACGTGGATTATCATTCTGCGATTTTCTCAAGATTACATTTAACATTATATTTTTAATTATCAGTGTTTTAAAGATTAATTTTAAGATTGGCATGAAATTGAAACTGTCTTCTAAATGCATTCTTTTGGTCTTACTGTGAGCGATTTATGTTTCATAAAAAAATACAATATAAACAGTATATATATATAATTATTACAAAAATCTTCCTTTTCTTTTTCTATAACCTGTTACATGGATATAAATCCAATATACGGAAGAAAAGATCTGTCACTACTTCTGTTACATTACGACTCTTAAGTGAGTGAATAAGATGACCAAAAAAGGTAAAAAAAATAAAATAATAATAAATAAAAAAATCTCAGATAAGTGACATACTCTATTATAGGTCTTAAAGATATCTAATATAAAACATCAAGATATCAAGCTAATATTAAGACTGAAATACATATAATTAATACAGTCAGACTGCTTTTCTCAACCTCACATATTCCCATGCTAAAGATATTCTATATTCTAAAGGTATCCTAGTTAAAGATATTTCCCCATGTGTGCTCCTCTAATCAGTGACTGACAGCTTAATCTTATTGAATATGCCTCCTTCTACACATCTATCTGGGTGTTTCTCACCATTGCAAGGCAAATGAGCACAAACTTCAGTGTCGGCTCCATTAGTGCGTGTTCCAGTGACAAAAGCATGGAGGGAAGGGTCTCCTTTCTCACCTCTGAACCTGTCAGGTGCATGAGAATGACCTAAGCAACACACACTAGAATATTCTCACATTGTATGTGTGTGCGTGAGTGAGTGTGTGCACGTGTGCTTTACATAAGCATGACATTCTGTGGGGACCCTCATAGTATGGGGCATTTCCCAGCCTTTGATCTACAAATACATAAGGGTACAAAAAATGCCTTTTTTTATGAAGAGACATCGTGCTGATTTGAATCATGTTCAACGGGTCCAAACAGGGGTTTCACAGTCTCCACACTTTGGTGTAGTTGATTTTGGATGGTGCACAGAGTCTATGTGGAGGAGCCCATTTTGACTCATCGCTATCAAATTGTTTGTGGGATCCATCCCTCCCGAGTTGAGCGATGGACGACCATACATGGTGATCAGGTGGACCTGCTGCTGATTAATGTGTGTATCGTGTAATAACAGGAGATTGTAAACAGACGCACAGCAAAGCCTTGTATGGTGTCCGCTTGCATTCATCAAGAAGTCAAGAGCAACAGACCTGTGAAAGAGAGAGAGGAGAAAAGTTAGCAATGGTGAAACATATGAGGGGGACGTGTTTTTGTTATTTTTAATTTTAGAATACTTTCTCTTTTTTCAAAATGCGGAGACCATTTGTTGGCTGACTCCCTTGAAAAGTGTATCAAATTCCCATGTAGTAAATCATTTTATCCTTTAAAACTCATCTTTGATCACCAAAATTACATATTTAAAAATGTTCCAGTGAAAAAAAAATGCATCATGGTTTAACAAATGCAACTCTACACCCTTGCTTCATTTAGTATATGCGAATCCATGAATATGCTAATTAGCCCAGCCTCCACCCACGCCAGCTCACAGATTCACTTGGCCAACTTACTGAGGTAAACACTGCACAATGGGATCACTCTTTACCATGTCGGACACATAAACAGGAATTAATATTAGTCTTTTGCTTGACTAAGTTATCAAACAGCTAATAATGTGTTGCTAATATGACACAAACTACTGTATGTATGCAACTCAGAACATCAGTGGATAAAGGCATATAGTTCATCATAAGATTGTAATATATACATCATACGCCAGCTATATTGCTAAAACAACCAGATTTTTCATAGAAAAAAAAAATACCAAGGATAACCTGGCATCTCTCAAGACTCCCCTGGTAGTTCGCCGTTAATGATATGCTTACGCGCGCTGGTACATTGACGTGATTGGTTACAAGGAAGTTTGTGATGTCAAAAACATCAGCGGTTTTATGGTGAAAATACTCAGGAATGGTGCTGACTTATGAATTTGCCAGCGCAGTCTCATCCCAATTCGTCATATAACTGACGTCTTGGGACGTCTTTTGACCATTCGTCAATATATGCCTTTTTAGGGCCCCCTTAAACATCGGTAGATGACGTATCTGGATCCTAACTCTACCCCAGACCTAAACCTAACCCTAAACCCAACTCGTCACCTAACTGACGTTAAAGGTAAAGCCGTCAGTTCTATGACGGCCCGGGATCGTCATCTACCGATGTTTAAAGGGGCCCTAAAAAGGCATATATTGACGAATGGTCAAAAGACGTCCCAAGACGTCAGTTATATGACGAATTGGGATGAGACTGTGTTAAATTTGCACATGTTTTCTCTTAAAGGAGCATTGCGGAAGCTCTGAAATTTTTTACCGTTACTGACACCAGTGGCCTTTAGAGTAACTGCAGTCTCATGCTTGTTCTTGGTGCACACGCTCGTACGCTTGTTGGCCGCACTAGATAAGGCTCTTTTTTCTTTTTTTTCTTTTTTACTTACGAGGAGTTTCCGTGGATATGGATTGTGCTGGAGGCTGGTTCGCTTCTTTCCGTCCACGGAGTCCATTTGAAATACTACTGCTAGCGATTGGCGCTGCTTACTAATGGCTGCCGTACGGATGTAAGCCCAAGTAGACGATAACACATGCACATGATATCACATTTTGTGGATTTTCACGCCAGTTCGGACCCGACTCCTCCACACACAATTGAGCAGACAGTCTGATAGAGGCAACCGTGATGGACAGTCAAGGTGTCATTCTTTCTATTACATTATGTTTGGCTCATGAATGTACAAATGAAGACTCTATCTTAAAGTTTTTTTTTAAAAATATCTTAAAAATATATTTTGGGATGCTTTTCGGCAGAGAACTCTGAGGAGCAGATGATGCGCGCTAATATAATATGAAGACGTGAGCGTCAAGGCGGCGCGAATATATCCACAGACAATCGTTATTCTGACGCGTAATTTTACGTTGACAACTGCTGCGTCCGAAATCTCCACTCAAAGCACTACTCCCTAACCCCTATGTTGGGGTTAGAGAGCAGAGCACTATATAGTGAGCTCACCAGCATAACAGAAGCCACTTTCGGACACTACTCGATCGTCTCGCGGCGCCGTTGATTACATCATCTGTCAGCTGGTGCCGAGCCGGCTCTGGGCTAAATAGATTTTTAAAAATAAATACATTACATTATATTGAGCTTATTTCTCCAAAATTTAAAAACTAAAAGTGATTTCTGGCCGTTTTTGTTATAATGCGCTACTCCACACATGATTATAACTTATTTTTACGATCAGCGCAATGCATGATGGTATGTAGGGCTTAGGTTAGTGACCATCGGTTGTTCACTACTTTTCAAAATGCATTCTGGGATACATTGAGTGGACTATATAGGGTATAATAATCATCACTATACATTCGGACAGCACTACAAAATGGCGAGCTCACTATATAGTCCACTATATAGTGAGTAATGGGAGATTTCGGACGCAGCAAACATTTCACGTGTACATTTCACATGTGTTTAATCTCCTCGCTATCAGCTGACGTTCCGGGAGTCTCCGCATATTGATAACGGCTCCCGAATGATCGCAAATTAGTTCAAATCTCCCGGAATCTAGTGCGAGCGAGCAAGCGCGTGTGCGAGACATATCAGACAGTGCTTCAATAAACCGTATAGTGCGCGCACGTCGGAGAGGGAGAGGAGACAGCGAGAGACTGCGTGCGTGCGCCTCATGCCACCGCATGCCACAGACTCAGGCATCGAAATCAGGCACCGAAATTTTCATTCTTATTCAGTCTAAATTACTATCTTTTACTTATTACTACGTTTACGTCAGAACTGGTTCCTCATTAGAACCGAAGTTTCGGTACTCAACCCTAAAACCTACACATAGCCCCTTTGAAGCACACTAAAAACCACTACATAGTCATCGAAACAACATTAAAAACTTGATTTTCACCAGAGGGAGACTTTATCTTCTTAGAATATTCTTCATCTGTGGCATGTGTTGTCTTCGTTTCGTTAGGGACTGTTTGTTTGGACATGTCTGTGTTGTCTAAACATTGTTTGCTTGAGCATCCAAACAGCCTAGCACAGCAACAGCTTGTGGGGTGGGGCAACCTGTTTTTTCAAACAATGGCGGATGTGGGGAGTTTTAAAAAAAGCTATCTAAACACTATCGTTATTTTTGCAATTGACTTTATGCACAGCTGCACTACTTCATGAACTTAAGCCAGCTCCTTGTTTCCTGTATGCCATTATTGGCCAAACTTGATTTATTCAGGTGTGTCTGATTATTGTTGCCATGACTACTGAGGTCAGGCACACCTGAATTAATCAATTTGTCCAATAATGACATACTGGAAACAAGGAGCTGGCTTAAGTTCAGGAAGTAGTGCAGCTGTGCATAAATTTGTCTCTGTTTTCTTGCCTTTGTTTCTAAAGCCCAAACCGTATAAGGTTTGACAGAAATGCTAGTAAATGCTTTCAATACTTAAGTTTTATGGTGTGCACAAACACACACACTTTCATCTTGTCCAGTTTTTGTGCTTTCATTCCAGAGGTCATGAGCCACAAAAAATATCAATGTAGGGGAGAGCGGGGCACAACCTAACACAGGCTAAATTAATTAAAAAATAATTAGGTTAGATTAATATTTAATCTCTGCAACAAATGACCACCATTTTCGTACAGTCGCACTGAAAGTGACAGAAGTGCAAATGTTACAACTTACCCCATATGGGGGGTTAATTGTAACAGACAGAGGGGTTAGTTGCAACACTTGTGTGTAACACACATAATTCAGTACTATTTTATTTGTACAATTTGATATTGTTTGTGCATCTGTATAGACAGAAATCCATACATCCATCCCTCATCCAATCATCCTATTATGGATCAATATCATGGATAGAGACGTAGAAAAGGGCTGCATAGTTTTGCAATAAATAATAATAAATAAAATTAGCTTATAAATATTGTAATTGCAATTAAATTAGATTTGTGTGTGGCAGCTGCATGTACAATTATTAATAATAATAATAATAATAATAACAACAGTAATAATAATACAAATGAGCTTAAAATAAAAATTTCAAGGGTTTATTGCATTAAAAACAGGCCATATTTTTAATAAATATATAAATAAGTTATCGTTCATAGAACAGTAAATTTTAAACATTTTAAATTCCAACATCGTTTGTGAAAGTCTAACAAAGTTAAATGTATAAATAAATACTCAAACCTGAAAAGTTGTGTGGCTCCGTTTTCATTTGATTATCATTGTACACTTGGCGGCTTAGTAGTAACACTCTGTTACAATTAACCCCGCTGTGTATTACATATTTAAGCCAGAAACAGTCGCTAGGAATTGCTGACATGTTTCAAAACGGTGCTATGTTTGAGCCAACAAGACAGTGATTAAGGCAATATAAAGTTAGATTTGGAAAAAAAATTACTTTCATGGTCTCAAAACACTCTTTGTCCAGTATCTTCACGAAATATAATCAAAACTTTCCGCAAATTTGCGGAGACCGTCTTCTGGCAGCAATAGAAAAAGAGCGGAAAGATAGCCTGCTTGATCCTGACGAACTATGTAAATGGTCTGTGTTACATTTAACCCTGCGTTAGGTTGTGCCCCGCGCTCCCCTACACATCTAAACTAGAGTTGCGAGTGACTCTTAACCACTCTGCAACATGGCCATTTAATGTTGTTGCGTCTCCAGTAGTTTGTTGTTGTCGTTTGTTCTCATCCGTTTCTTTTTAAACATCAACACAAGAATTGGGGACCAATATTTTGTCTACGATGTGTTCAGTTTGATCTCACAATTGATTCACCATTGACGTGCCATTGATTTTACCCAAGATCTCACTCATATCGTCCACTCAGATTCGATTAAGTGATATGATCTAGTCATGATGTTGAATCTGTTGGCTCAATCTCGCCTCATACTATGCTTTGTCTGTCTACTCTCTTTTATCTCTATAACATTCACGCACACATAACGTCTCTACAGAAAAGCTCTCAGACATTTACCTTCATTTGATAAACAAAGTAGCAAAAGATTGAGAAGTGACTCATTCAGATTTTATCAGACAATGAACTATAGATGAGGATTATTACAAAATACATGAATTACTTGCAATGAAATAAGGTTTTTATTAATATAGTCGTATGTCTGTATGTATTCTGTAGACTAGAGTGGCCACCAAAAACTATTTTAAATACTTAAGCCACAAGTAAAATGAGTGAATTCCATGTGTTGCATACAAAATATTATCTGCAAATTCTTCCAGAGCTCTCTATATAATGCAAAGACACATCCTGAACATAGGATGTAGATGTGTATAGTATAAAATATTAATTATATAATAGATGTGAATCTAGAGTACATGTGTACACCGAATTGAAATGCACAGTTAATTACTCACCATGAAAGTATACTACATGCTGTATCTGCTGATATATTTATATAAACTACATGATTGAAAAGTCATTTTCCCCACTGCAACAAACAAACCCGCCCACGCTCAGGACATTTTCCAGATGCCGTTGTGAAAATAAATGGAGATGCAGGGTAGAGTTCATTTGATCACTTGCTGGGGAATGGTGTGCAAGCGCTCTTATTTGGACAGTTGGGATTCACAAAAATGGCCAAAAATGTACTGAGCTGAGAGGCAGTTTTTAGTTAAGCAACATTGTAATTTCATGCCGACTATAAACTGTAGCTGAACACATGGTTCCAATGACTCACATTAATCCAGTGAGTCTGTTAATGATTGAATAGACACATTTAAAGGCTCTGAAGAAGTAATACATGTCTGCATACCTTTAACTTTGGTACATTTCCAATAAGAACAATAAGGGTCAGTCAGTTTAATTCTTGAATCAAATCTATTTTTAGTGTGCATTACCCCCACATGTAAGTAATTTCCAGTAAGGGGTTTTCTCACACCAAAGAAACGACTTGCTATTGTTAACTATTGTCAACCGGACAAATTTGACAAGTTTTTCCTCTGCATTTTGACATAGAAACAATGAAATCTCGTCAGCACAGTTCTATTTTCGGCTTGTCTATTATGGCTTTTGATAAAAAGGCCTGTGCATAAATTAAACTTGTCCTGAAAAGCAGAATGTTTAGCCTCAAACTGACCTGTGCCTCTTTTGACCTTTGAACTTTGAACAATGATGTAAAGATCCAAACTGCTGTCATCAAGACGAATGAATCATCATTCCATTGCCTCACTGATAATAAAGCCAGTGGATTGCATGTTCAACATGCTTCACTGCAATATAAGCATTTTAAATTTTAGTTTAAGTGTACATTCTTAAGTGGCCTTTTATTTAATTAATATTATCTGCTGCCAGCATGATTGAGGCAGCAAAGAGTAAAATAAAGAGCTGGATCTAATATTTTCTTTAAGGTTTATACATAGTTTCCATGGCAGAGTTCAATGCAAATCTTTTCATTACTACTGGAGATGCCAGTTTGCTACTGTACGTTTCAAAAGATTATTAAACAGAAAGCACAAACAATGCAAAAGTGGCGGCACACTCCGAATTCACTCACTTGTTTTCAAAGACTCACTAAGGCCTTCTCCACACTTTCGTTTGAAAACACTTTTGAATGAAATGAAAACATTTTTCTCTCCGTTTTGGCCTTCAGTCCACAACGAAACAGCATTTTTATTAACGAAAACTAAGCTTTTTGAAAATTAGTGCAGTGTGGACTTTAAAAACAGAGGTATTTGAAACCAATGCATGTTTAGTCATGTAAACGTGCGCTTAAGTGCACATAAGTGAATGTGAGATATTTTTCTAAATTAACCCTGCCAGAAGAATTGCGCGATTACTTGTTTATCTTGTTCTTTCTGTATCACTGACTGCGTTTACATGCAGCCAATAACCCGTTCAAAACCGGGATATTAGCAATAACCCGGTCGCAAACGGCCATGTAAACACCGCCAAAAACCCGAATATGCTCATATGAAAAAAATACACACATATATATATATTAGGGCTGTCAACGATTAATCGCATCCAAAATAAAAGTTTGTGTTTACATAATATATGTGGGTGCACTGTGTATAATTATTTTGTATATATATAAATACACAGTCATGCGTGTATATTTAAGAAAAAAAATCATTTATATATAAAATATTTATATTTATATATAATATAAATTATAAATAAATCTATAAACAGTATATACATGAAAATATTTCTTAAATATAAACAAGCATGTGTGTGTATTTATTTATATGAAATAATTAAACACAGTGCGCCCACATATATTATGTAAACACAAACTTTTATTTTGGATGCGATTAATCGATTTCAACAGCCCTAATATACACACATATATATATATATATATATATATATATATATACATACACATATATACACATACACATATATACACATACACATATATACAATACAATTAACATACAATTACAATTAGTACAATACAATACAATTTATCAAAATGTCACACTTTTACTACAAATGGATATTTATGTTTAGATATGAAGAGTTCAGATGCAAAAGCCTCTAAATGCCATTTGAAATTTTCTTCTAAAAATGACCATTTTTATCAAGCTTGTATATTTAAGTTCAGTAATTTCACTTAAATGACAATTAATAGGTAATCTTCATTGCCATTTAAGTGAAATTACTGAACTTAAATATACAAGCTTGATAAAAATGGTCATTTTAGAAGAAAATTTCAAATGGGACTTAGAGGCTTTTGCATCTGAACTCTTCATATATAGATAACTGGAAAACAAAATAAAAATGAATATGAAGATTTCTTTTAAGGATCAGACCTTTTGTTTGCCTCTTAAATTTAAAGTATTCTCAGATATTCTGGTTCTTTGAAACAAGTACTGTAGCATTAAACACGCAGGCCTTGATCACCCCACGAATTACAGATCGTCTTTATCTTATCAAATGCAATCATGTTTAAATGTGCTTGTGCATGCTGAAACAAACTCTCACGTCACAGCTGGCAGAAGCCCTAGCAGTCATTATCTTTGAGGAAAGATCCGTCTCCTACAAATTGTCATGATGTCTAGAATAAATAAATGATAAATTGATATAATTTAAGTACATCAACTGGTAGCCAAAAAGCATCTGTATAAAACTCATCATACCCGGTGTAAAACATGTGACTCGGTATTATGTAAGAGCTGTTCACATGTGTTAACTGTGGATCTGCTGAGTAGATGGGTGGAGCTCATTCATAAATGTTTCATAGTTTACTCCCTCATTTCAGAGACTTAAACTATGAATATACCAGGACACTGGTGACGTTGCCTTTAAAGGATGATTTCAACCAGAAATGTCATCATTTACTCATCCTCATGTTGTTACAAGGTTTCTATTTACTTCAACATGGAGTTACAATGAATGGGGACCAAAGCCTTAAAACCAGTGCAGTCTCATCCCAAGACGTCATACAACTGATGCTTTTGACCATACGTCAACATCCGCCGTTTTAGTGTACCCTTAAACGTCGGTTGAGATGACGTTATCTATTAATCCTAGACACCTACCCTGTCACCTAACTGACGCTAAAGGTAAAGCGTCAGTTGAATGATGCCCCAGGATTGTCATCTAACCAACGTTTAAGGGTACATTGAAACGGCGGATGTTGACGTATGGTAAAAAGCGTCAGTTATATGACGTCTTGGGATGAGAATGTGTTATTAAAATCTTAAAAAGGGCCCAATAGCATCCTGAATATGGTTCAGATGACTCATGCACTGTATTCCATATAGTTTTGCATAATAATCTTCTCTTCCAATGTGCTGTTAAATTTGAAAAGATCCGTCTCAAAAGAATTTGTTCATGTCATCTGACGTCGCTACTTATCCCAGAGATCAGATTTGATATATAGCGCATATTAACTGCTTTTATGGCCATTTTGAAGCTTGACGACCCCCATCCTCATTTACTTTTTATATATTGAAACAAAAGAAGGCCTCCAGGCTTTCCTTCATAAATTCACTTTTCGTGTTTCACGGAAGAAAGGAATTCATATGCTTTGGAACGAATTGTGGATTAGTAAATGATGACCTAACTATCCCTACAAAGTTTCCTGTGGAAAACATGATTTCACTTTTCTACCTATTTCCTCAAAGTCTTGGATTCCCACTGAGTTTGAGCATGTGAACAGTTTTCAATGCTATTTAAAAAGAAAGGCCATAAAAGAAAGATGTAATACGATTGGGTTTTCAATAGATTTCTCTCAAATAAACCACCTGAAGGGCAATGTAACACAGGGAGCGTTCCAGACATGATGTCATTGGGAGTATGTGCTCTAGAATTGACTACAGACAGGAGAATGTGAACGGATACTGTTCTGTCAGAGCTTGTCATGGGTCACACTATAAACTTAATATAGTATTACACAGCGTAGATGAATCAATATAACATTGCATTGCAGAGTTGAAGCAGACCATCTCATTGATGAAAACGAATTAGAATGCAATTATACAATGAATGGAGTTTGTGCTCTATTAGGTTTTATTAAAAACCATCTGACTAAAGCAACATACGCCTGCATAGAGCATCACTGCATGGTTTATCATCAACATGTGCAAGTGATTTGACCGCAGTAATGAACTTACTGACCCCTGCAGTCTACCAGACATTCATTAAGCAGACTTTGTGTCCTAATCAAACTTGATTCTCCTCACAGATGGTATGCATGTTTGCTGCTTGGAGCAAAAGGACGTAATGCTTAATAATGTTGGTGCCGGAACTCTCAGTGGATATCGTAAAAGCAGAACCCCGATTAAATGTTAATGATTTTTCATTTACGTGTCACAGATTTCCTGCATGTCTGTTCCTATAAAACAAGATGAAACGCAGATACAAACTAAATTAAGAGCAGACTAACAGTGTTTTGACATTTTAGATTGCTCTTTTCCCATGAAACAGGCCAAACTTTAACCTCGTAGCCCAGAAGAGATAATTACTCATGGTTCTTTCTTTCTGCCGAACACAAAAGAAGATTTTTTGAAGAATACATTTAATGATAGCCATTAAAGTCCATTGCAGAATTAGACCCCATTGACTTTCATTGGGTGGACAAAAAGGAAACACTCTTCTTGTTATTCTTCTTTTGTGTTACACGGTTTTAGAACAAAATTAGGGTGTGTAAAAGATGAGTAGATTTGGATTTATGGGTGAACTATTCCTTTAATTGGACATTTACTGACTTTCTGATGCATATTGCAAACTTCAAGCTTTCTAAAATCAGAAGCTCTATTTTAATAGGCTGGCGGATATACAGTCTTCCTAAAAGTTAGGATACATTGGTGTTTATGCACTCTCAGAAAAAAAGGTACAAAAGCTGTCACTGGGGCTGTACCTTTTCAAAAGGTCCACTTTTGTACCCAAAGGCTGCATTTTGGTACCTTAATGGTACATATTACCACCTAAAATGTACGTAATAGGACCTAAAATGTTAATTTTACCACCTAAAATGGACATATTACCATCTAAAATGTACGTAATAGGACCTAGAATGTTCATATTACCACCTAAAATGGACATATTACCAGACATATTGGGACCTAAAATGTACATATTAGCTCCTGAAATGGACATATTAGCACCTAAAATGTACATATCAGTACCTAAAATGTACATATTAACACTTGAATGAAAGGAGGATGGAGCAGGCTTCACTCAATATTTATACTTAAACTTATTTTAAGAGTGCTGGCCTAATAAGTAGAGTTCATATGAAGGAGAGAGCCCGCACTTTGCATAGACAATTTATTTAACACAAACGTGTTCGGCGTGTGCCTTCTTCAGTGTGCACACTGAAGAAGGCACACGCCGAAACGCGTTTGTGTTAAATAAATTGTCTATGCAAAGTGCGGCCTTCTCCTTCATATGAACATATTAACACTTAAAATGTACATATTAATACTTAAAATGTACATTATAGTATCTAAAATGTTCATATTACCACCTAAAATGTACATATTAAAATGTAAATGTACATACTAAAATGGACATATTAGCTCCTGAAATGGATATTAGCACCTAAAATGTACATATTAACACCTAAATGTACTTGCACCTAAAATGTACATATTAGCACCTGAAATGGACAAAAGTTTACCCTTTGAAAAGGTACAGCCCCAGTGACCGCTTTTGTACCTTTTTTCTGAGAGTGTGTTGAAGCAAGATCCACTTTACTGTGTATTGCAATATAACAGTCTCTTCCTGTCTAAGTGGACAATTGTCAATTTTTTAAATCCATTTTCTCTATCTAACCTTGCTAAAGGTTTTAAAGACTTTGATCCAAACTTTGTTTAGATCAACCCTAGTAAATATTGTGCAGGCGACAAACACATAGTGCAATGTGGAGATTCAAAGATGTTCTCAGATCATTTCTCAGAGGATAGGCCAGTGGTCCCGTCTTGTGCCAGTGACCTCAGAGTTGTGGGAATGTGTGATGTCATTGCCAAGTTTACAGAGTCCTCCACAGGGACATTCCTCATCCCACTTCTCCACATCATCCCAATACCTTCCCCTTTTTCAGTCCGTACTGGCTGTTCCAAGCAAGAACAACTCAGAAGTGTGCTATATACAAATATACACTACTGTTCAAAGGTTCAGGGTCAATAATTTATTCTAAAGAAATGAATGAAGTATGTATTAATTCGATCATTATCGACATTGATAATGACAAAAGATTTCTATTTAAAAAAAAAAAGATGTAGTTCAAGTCATCAAAAATCAATTACTGTTGTACATTTCTGATCAAATAAGGGTGCTTTCACATCTGTAGTTCAGTTCATTTGGTCCGGACCAAGGGTGAAAAATGGTACTTTGGAGCATTTTTCAGGGGTTTTGGTTCGTTTTCACACCACACTGATTGCTCTGGTCTGAATCAGTTGATGAGTTGATGAAACAAACCAAAATATAGTCACGTGACAACATCCACATGACTCGTTGGCCAGATATGTCTTGAACATATTTCCATAACTGCACTTCGATTGGTCAGAACGTGACGTGAAAATTCCAACAGAACTCCTGGAAGTAAACATAGAGGAACAAGCAAAATCCGGCTGACATGCGGAGAATTCACTCACAATGTGTGTTCAGAATCAGCACGAGCTTTATCCTTTCGCAAATCCCCTCATAAACAACAAAGCAACAGTATAAATAAGAGATTCACTGTGCAATGCGGACAACTTCAGAGTGCAGAACGCGGTAAGTCAGTCATGGCTTAAAGGGAGCGCTATTGGCTATATAAATACTCATTTTGTTTTACTACGGCAGCTGGTTTAGTCCAAAAAATACGCAGTTATTTGGCAGTTGGGTCTCATTGAGGTCGGATCACGTTCTCATTACAAACGAACCGCTCCAGAGTTTGTTTGAAAGCGTACCGAGACCTCCTCTTCGAGGAGGTGCCATACCTTGCGTACCATACCTTGTTTGGTACGCTTTTGGTGTGCACCCGAGTGCGATTGCTGCCTTCGCACCTGCCCAAACGAACCGCACCAAGGGGGAAAACGAACTCTAGTGCAATTCAACAAAACTAAATGAGGCAGGTGTGAAAGCACCCTAAATGCAGCCGGGTGTATTCTCACCTGCCTTGTTTGGTTCGATTGAAATCGAACTCTAGTTCGTTTCCCCCTTTGGTGCGGACCTTTTGGGCAGGTGTGAATACAGCAATCGAACTCGGGTGCAGACCAAACAACCGAACCGAGACCCAGCTGTAGAGGTGGTCTCGGTACGGTTACAAACGAACTCTGGTACAGTTCGTTTACGGTGTGAACAGCACAGTCTCATCCCAATTCGTCATATAACTGACGTTTTGGGACGTCTTTTGACCATTCGTCAATATACGACTTTTTAGGGCCCCCTTAAATGTCAGTAGATGACGTTATGGGATCCTAACTGTGTTAGTGTGAACATGAACCGACCCAATTGCAAGAAAGCACTGCGCCTTTGAGTTAACAGGCTTCCGTAGTCGGAGTTGTGTTATGGGAAAGTGATCTGTTGTAGCCTACTACATTCTCTATGAATGAAAACTTTATACCTTATCCATCTTCTGCGCAGTGCCACTGTCTGCATGCCATGGTAGGCACGCATGAGAGCATGTTTTCTCCGCCGAAACCATCTTGCAGCACATCGTCGTCTTCTCAGAATCCGAATTACAACATCGTATAGATGACACTCTATCATATGATACTTATTAGTTTCTTCAAAATTAGTAAAAGAACAAATATTGCAGTACGAAATATCTCCATGCTGAGCCTTTTTTGCACTTCCTGATTTCCCTACTTGAGAATCCTTGTCCAATGAATGGACGACCTTAGCACACGTGTGGTTTTGTTTACAAATTTTGGTTCACTTGCAAAAAGAGCAAAAAGCGAACCGTACTAAAAAATAAAAAATAAATAAAAAATGATTTGGTCTGGACCAAAAGCAAGTGAACTATCGGACTTTCGAGCCCGTTCTCATCCTTTGGCGTCATATACACTACCGGTCAATAGTTTAGGGTCAGTAAGATTTTTTATGTTTTTAAAGAAGTCTCTTCTGCTCACCAAGGCTGCAATTTTTTGATAAAAAATACACAAAAAATACAGTAATATTGTGAAATATTATGACAATTTAGAATGACTTTTTTATGTTAATATATATTAAAATGTAATTTTTTCCTCTGAAAAAAAGCTGAATTTTCAGCATCATTACTTCCAGTCTTCAGTGTCACATGATCCTTTACAAATCACTCTAATATGATGATTTTATGCTCCAAAACATGTATGATTATTATCCATGTTGAAACAGTTTTTTACATTTTTATTTCAGGATTCTTTGATGAATAGAAAGTTAAAAGAACTTTTGACCGGTAGTGTAGGTGACGCCATTTGACATTTCGTCAAAAAACTATGCACATGGCACTCTTTAGCGTCAATGTAACACAGCGGAACCCAAGGCGTCATAGAGGTGACTGGCATCCTTTAGCATCAATATGAGACGGAGACCCTACCCCAGACCCAAACTTACCCATAACAGTGCGTGTTATATTGGCGCTAAAGGGTGCCATGTGCATAGTATTTCGACGAATGTCATATGCCATCACCTATATGACGCCAAAGGATGAGAGTGTGTTGGACTTTCCTGGTGTGAATACACCCTTAGTTATTCAAATATTTGTTCTTCTTTTTAAAAATCATACCAACCCCAAAGTTTCGAATCGGTCAGTGTATAGTACAAGTAAAGTAGCTCTGATCTACTGAATTGATATCTAAAATCTGATTTTTTTTTACTTTTTTTTTTTTTTTTGATGATGAATATTGTGGGAAAGCTCGTCCCAGATCAGTGATTTAGATATACTTCTAATGTATGCTTACAACTTACACAATCCAGCACAGTGTGTCCCAGATGAAAACAAAGGATAAATCAGGCCTGTTAGCCTAGAATCAGAAGAATGTAGCATTTATGCATTGCAGATGCTTTTTGTGATCTGAAAAAATAGCTTGGAGCGTAAAAACAAACAACTTTAATGCTCAACGTGTTCTTAGGAGGAATCCGAACATATTTTACCAACGGATATCTGAGAGACATGACCGTATTAGGTTGTGTTTCTGGAGTCCTCGAACTATTCCAGAGAGAATGTTGTTGGGTGATGTGCTTCTCTCTCTCTCTCTCTCTCTCTCTCTCTCTCTCTCTCGCTCTCACTCAGAGTGCTCATTTAGGTAATAATGGTCTAAAGAGCCAACAGCATTGTTGTATACAGTCTCTTCTCTCACATGTCAAGGTGTAAAGTAAACTGAAGAGAAAAGAATTTTACATTTACTTACCTTCAACTTAATAGTCAGTAAGTTTACTTAACTTTTTGCCTTATTGGTCTTCAGGAAGTCCGCATAATTAGTCTGATTGTGGGTTTACCTGAACATGATGGGTTGTTTGTCTTGGGGGAAGCTTATATTAGACACGTTATTCTGTTAAGAAACAACTAACTTTCCAAAAACGCATCTCCATGGAGGGCCTCAATAAGTCTTAAAATAATTGAATTGTACACTACCATTCAAACGTTTTGGGTCTTTTTTTTTTTGGGTGAAAGCAATTCTTTTAAAAGAATACTTTTATTCAACAAGGATGGATTTAATTGATCAAAAGTGATAGTAAAGACCTTTATAATATTTAAAATATTTATCATATTTGTTGAAATATAAAAATTCTATATATATATATATATATATATATATATATATATAACCCCTAACCCCTAAATGACCCCAAACTTTTGAATGTTAGGCGTTTAGACTGCAAACTAAACAAAAAAATTAAAAGGTAACTCACTAAAAAAAACCCTCTAAAAATATCAAGTAAAAACAAAAAACAAAATTAATAAATAAATAAAGTAAAAAAAAAAACAGTAAAAATATTAACTAAAAAACAATAAATAAATTTGAACTCAATAATGACCACCATGACCCATCCCTAGTTTAGTGTGGTATTATGTGCAGGATGTAGTTCACTGACAGGTTCACATGTATACACATGTATAATTACACACACACACACCCACATATACACAAATCTCTTTGTTTCCTCCATACATGTGGAGACATACAGTGGAATAAATCAACACTCCTTTACTCTCTGTTGTGCCGTTTCTGAATTGGCTATTGAGTGTCATGATTCTTCCATTTATCTTGACTAAAACTCTTGATATAAGACTTCCCCATGCACGTCAGCCTGCAACAAAAGCTTTTTATAGTTTTAAATGCAAAAACAGGCAAAAGGTTGGCGTCCTCATCTTTATTCTAAAACGTGCTGCATGAATGAATGGCCTTAGTGTTTAATTCAATGAACGGAAATATTTTACCCTGTAACAAACTGAATTAAATCGACTACTAAAGAGAATGAACATTTTGACATGTCAAATACAGCTGGGATTCTTGCGTGTGTCACATGACTTAATGAAGGGAAAATGAACACACTGGCATACACGGTATTTTGCGTCTGCTATGCTAATGTATTTGTTTTTTTTTCAAATATTTTTTAATGTTTTATGTCCACCCTCACATTCCAAACCCACTTTACTTGTGTAACACAAATGGAGAAGTTTAGCAGAATGCCCTATGTTCTTTTCTATACAATGACAGTGAATGTGGATGGAGGTAACCAAACTCCACAAATGCTTTAGAAAAGTCTTATGATAGCTTTGTGTGAGAAAATATAAAAGTGTTTGCTGAGCATCATACAGGTTTGAAAAATATGAAATGGGAAGTTGCAAAATGGTAAAACTTGCATATACTCCAAGTGTGCCGCACAAGCCCTCAAAAGTGAAGCCAAAACGTCTCCATCGCCCCCTGTGACCGGTCCTAGTCATAGATGGTCATAAACCCCACCTCCCCATGTTATTCAACGGGACACGAGACCAACTAAACAATTAAATTACACTTACATACTTTTTCCAAAGGTAGTTTCTGTCATTTACTGTAGTTTCTATCACGTTGATGTAATTTCAAGTGTTCGTTTTTAAAATAAGTTTGTTTTTAGATAAAACGGTGCTCTGACATCATGATTGACAGCTGTGATTGACAGGTTCTCTGTGCGAGGTAGTCACTGAAGCACCAGCGGACTTTTTTCATAATGTTGACTATGTGGTTAGTAGTTGTATTTACCTTATTAATAAATAATGAGGTACTGCAATCAGCAGACATCATAGGAGAAGAATGGAGCAGACAGAGGCCACTTAAGAAAGCGCGGGGCGTGTGCTCTGCGATTGATTCAGCGCGAATAAGGGCGCGACCTCTGATTTCGCGGCTTTAGTTCCTGCTCACGACTGGGCATGTCAGGTCCTGAAAGCGCAAGTGTGCAGACTCAAGTCCCAAGATGTCGGCGCCATATCGAGACACTGGCGGCTTCAGTTCTCTCTGATGGAAACATAGACTGTAAAAAATATGGACAAAGCGTCTATGACGTCACCCATAGACTCTCTGAAGAACTGGTTTGAAGCTGTTTATGGGGGGTACGGGGCGACGCCATACTGGAAAATCTTGGAAAATAAAATACAAAAGTTACAGAGGATACAGGATACAGAGGTGGTATGATGTGTTGTGTCAGATCATCGGCGCAGCCCATTCTCAGCTGTCAATCAAAGTTAACCGCCCTTATTTGTCATACATTTTGTATCTAAGTATGATCTAAACTAACGAGTTAGAAAAAAATTCACCCCTCACAGTTGTCAGGCACACGGAACATATTGATGATTACAATAAAAGTCCATGGGACCAAACTGTAAACATATGAATTTATGCTGGGAAAATGAAGATTTTAACATGATGTCTATGGATAATTGCTCCCTTTTGGGACCGGCCTCTAGCGGATTTGAGATGTATTGCAGTTTATCGCACTTCCGGGTAGGCTTCATCTTTCAGATTAGAATGTTGCCGCTTGGGATGAAAAAGAGCGAAAGGGCGTCGTCCATCTTTTTTACAGTCTATGGCATACCCCAGAAACCTCAGCGCTCGTTTGCAAAACATTTGCATTCCCTTGCAAAAATATAATGGAGACATTGTGATTGGAGTAATTTTGCTGCAATGTTTTTTTTTTTTGGTTTTTTTTTGCATTTCCCGAGAAAATTTGTGTTCACTCCAATAATCTTTGCGTTCACTCACAAAACTTTGAGTTGGCTCACAAAACTTTTGCTTTCAAATAAATAATAAAAATAATAAATAAATAAATAAATAATAAATAAAAGTTTAGTGTTCCCCATAGAAACTCAAAAGGTTTGCAAGTGAACACAAAGTTTCTTGGGGGAACACACAAAACATTTGAGCGAGAAAGCATGAAAAATAAATATACCAAACTGAATTTGATTTACATTTATTTTATGAAATGTATATTACTAATATATTTATACATATTTATGTTCTTAATATAAATACTCTGCAATTGTACTTTTAGTATTCTAAATGAATTGACTTAAAGTCTGCATTAATATACTTAAACTTATTTTGTGCTTAATGCACTTTAGTTATGCAGAAAAAGTAATGCCGAGGTCCAAAGATACTTAAGTATATTTCATTTTGCTATTGAAAGCATTCTTTAGGTACACTTTAAATATCTTGCATTTAACATATCTTGCATATTATTCAGTGATCATACTACTAATAGTGATATTAAAACACATTATATTAAGAAATGTGCATTGTGCAATAAAGAAGTACTCAAAAAAGTGTAATTATAATGTGTATATCAGTAAGTCTCAACCAATATTGTCTGTAAAAATGCTAAAGGATTGTATACTTAGTATAAAGTAAATGTATTTTTAAATATAATTTGGTATACACTTTTTGGGGTTGACTTTTATTTTATTTTATTTTTACTTTTTATAGGGTTATTTTTCCTCCCATCTCATATTTTTTCCCACCATCATGAACCTTTAGGGATTCTGTATGATGGAATTAAAATGTGATTGAAGGAAAAAATATTTTAACGTATAGTTTGTAGGGGGAATGCAAAGGTTTTGTGTGAGAACTTAAAGTTTTATGAGTGGTCGCAAAGTTTCTTTGAGTAAAGACGTATTTTCGAAGAAAATAAGTTCCTTTCACGAGAAAATGCAAAGGCAGTGCAATATAGTTTTTTTTCTTCAATCAGATTAAATAAATGACAGTCTAATATTTGAGTGAACTCTTTCTTTCATTTAGTATATTTTCTCTTATATCCCAGATTTCACTATCACTAATTGATACATGACATAAATAATTAATAAGCCGCGTCACTCATGCAAATAAACACACCCCCATTGTGGGACCCTCACATACTGAGAGATCATTGTGAAGCAGTCATACATAAACCCATGCTCAATCGTTGTTTTCTCTGTTACGTAATGGAGCTCATTCAAGACTGGTGAGTCATCCGGGCCAAGAGAACGAGAGACCAAGAGAGAGAAGAGAATAACCCAACATATAATCCCCTGTGTGAAAAGCCCAGTGTTCAGATGATACAACATTCTGGAAACTGACGGCAATCATTATGGTCTCCTGTTCATATTTAATAATCTCACATGGAAAACACATCTCTAGGTTTAGGCGTTTGCTCTCAGAGCGGGAAACATTGATGTCAAATGGAAAGCTAAAGTCATATGAAATATGACAACTCACCGGTTGCCATGATGACCACTTTTTTGTGGTTTATAAACACCACTTTTTGTTGAGCAGCACATTATCTTATTTGAAATTGTTTTGCTGGTTTAAAAATGTTTGATTCACTTGTTTGTGAAGATTTTTACCCCAGTTATTTTGATGGGTCTTCTCGTTGTGGTTTTCACACGGTTATGGCTTGTTGGAAAGTTTGACCCCTGGTCATTGTTTAGTTATTCAATTGCCACAGCAACAGGGCAGGAATGTCCACATCATTGGTTTCAAAGTCCTAGGATTTTGGTAGTTGTTTCTGATTTTTCACAATTAATTATTCTCAGACAAAAAATACTAAAAAAGTGTAGAAGCAGTGAAGCAAACTTTAAGAAGTCCATGCCACAGTTTGAGGTTGAATATGGTACTTTGAGCAAAGAGTGTGAATATAACAAAGTCATCACAAAAAGCTGCTGTCCAAACCAAATGCTCAAGCTCTTTAAAGCAGGGCGGATTTATTCATCAGCTGGAAAATTTTTTTTTTGAAACTGATTCCCACAATATCATTTCACAGTGGCACAGGATAGACTCTCAGACTCAATCCTTTATTTTTAGTGCTATTCTTTGGCTACGTCCACATTAATCCGGATAAATTTGAAAACGGGGCTTTCGTTTTAAAAACGCTCTCCGTCCACACTACCGTTTTCAGGCGTTTTCCGACGTTTCAGTGTGGATGAGAAACTTCTAAATTCACTGTACTGCGCATGCGTGAAACTTCTCAAAAGCTCACTGAGATGCTACAGATGGGAAAATAAAAATTAATGTTATCGCACAATAACAGGATAATTTTATTTAGCAAAAAATATCTCACCATCACTGATGCGCATTCAGTCACCATATGTTTGGTCTAAAACGCAACTGCTCTCCTGTTTTGCCGCTGGACAGCAAATGTGAGTGCATTATCTGTCATCTTTGCAATACTGTGCTATGAAGAATAGCACATATTAAGTGACATAGAAAGTAACATATTTTAGCAACAGTGTAAAATGAATAACATAACAGGCACAATACTGATAAACATGAATATCTATTGGTACTGCATGGATCACATGACTAAACTGACATCATCGTTTTGAAATACCTCCGGTTTCACTGTCCACACTACAACGCAAAAACGGCGTTTTCAAATTTATTCACTTTGGAGAGCGTTTTCCAAAAGATACGTTTTCGTTGACTTAAAACGCCGTCTCAGTGTGGACGGAAGGCCAAAGCGGAGAGAAAAATGACCCCAGTAAAATGTTGTAAATCACTTATTTAAATCAAGTATGATGATTTATAACTGACTGTTTTCCCTCCCTAAATGTGTGTGTTAACATGTTGGCTGCATTGTTATGGTTATATATTTTCAATGCAGTGTGATGTACTGTGTTTTTTTTTTTTTTAGGCGACAAGTCTAAGATCTAAGAGATTACTGACTAGAGGTCCTGCTGATGACATGCAGTCTCAGGTAAGACAAACTTTCAAAGCATCTGTTGAAATTCAAAGCTTGTTCTCTGCATTTCTCTACCTTAAGTTAATGTGAAGTACTTGTGCACTTGTACCTACTTATGATCCATGGCAGCTCCTGGGCCGTTCGGCATCACCTCGAAAGATGCCCTGGAAACACAGAAAAGAAAGAAACGTTACAAACAACCCATTACACAATGACAGGAGGAGAAGAAAGAGAGAGCTATTTATGGACTAGACTTGGATTTCCATGAAAAAGCCCCAGTCCCTGTTCCCCCAGCTCACAAAGGCATCTCCATGATTTAACAATATACAGTTTCACCATCTGTGAGAACACCGAGATCTTCCCATGACCCCTAGAGTTCAAACAGGGAACAGGAGCATTATTCAGGTCACAGAGAGAGCAGAAAGTGAGGTATGGTGGGGTTCGTGTCAAGAGGGAGAGGAAAGAAGGTCAGGCAGACATTTGGAAATGCAAAACGTATCCAGAAATGATAACCTAACCTGCTATCACCACTCTGGTGAACTCGTCATGACCGTGTTTCCCTAGAATCATTCCTTAGTGAGATTGAATGAGGGACCCCACTTAAACAGGGCATTATAATGAGGTAGTAATGTTTTGCCACTACTGGCACTGACCACAAAGGGCCAATTTTCTGTGGAACATGGTCATTTTGATACTTAAATGGGGTATCAAACTGGCTGGAGAGGTGATATCATCATTGCTAAAGCTTGGCCAAAATCTCAAAGCCCTTCTAATTGGTCACATGAAAAACATAATAATAAATATGACATAACACAATATAGCACAACATGCACCAATGCTACATTTTTCTATATATCCTAATCATGGGTTAACAAACCTGTATTCATTCCTCTAATGAGCTCATTGTTTCTGCCTTAATATCATTCTTTAGCTTACTGTCTGATTTGTAGATGGACATTTCTGAAATGCATAACTAACAGATCACTGAAAATTGTAATGTGACCATGCATGCATTTTCTGGAAAGCGGCTTTGCACCAAAATGCATTGCGAAAAGCGCTATACAAATAAATGTGAATTGAATTGAATAACATAACATAACATAACATAACATCAGGGTTCTCAAGTTTTAGCAAAAGCTTGGAGTGAGATCACATGCGGTTAGGGGAGGAGCCCACATTAAGCCGCGCCCCACCCATCCCCGCCCCCTAATTTTAGCCATTGTTCATAATTAACCAGCACAAATTGAAATTATAACAATTGGTAAATCTCATAAATGACAAAGCAATTCACATCAATCACATCAAATATAGCCTACTCTTTAATGTTATATTAATAAAAATATAAAAAAATATATAACAAATTGCTCCAAACAGTTTGGAAAAGCAAATCTTTTTGCATTTTGAATGTGTCTAGTCGAAATGGTATAATGATTTATTGTGTGGTGGGACATTGTGAACAAATGGCCATATTATAATATTAAGGTGTGTGTTTACACAAATATCTTTTTGCTTTTTCCCTGACATCTTTGAAAAATACAAAAACAATGACAATAATTAATGTATTTTGACAGGATATAAAATATTACTCAGAGCACTCTGCTTTAATACATGTAGGGCTCTATCTTGCACCCGGCGCAAATGACTTTATACACTGACGCATTTATCATTCCTATTTTGCACTCGCGCAAAGCGGGCTTTTTTCCTCCACAGACGCACGTCGGTAAACTAACAAATGAACTTGCGCTTCCTGGGCGGGTTGGCGCAAAAGGAGGCGTGTGTCGGCGCAAACAATCCCTGGTGCTATTTTGCAGTTCCAGAAAACAATTGCGCCAATGACCAGAAAAAACCTGGTCTAAAGTCAGTGGCGCGTTGCGCGCATAGAGCTGGTAAGTCCCGCCCATCCGTAAACTCCAAGTGGACCTCTAGGTTGAAAAAGCGTCAATGCAAGTGAATGAGAGAAAATAATTATTTTCTGATTCCGTTTGAATTGTGCCATGAATGTAACATATGTTGTCTGTGAATTTTTTATATAATTTCTCATGTAACAAGTTTGACAGTTTATTGTATGATTCTTTGGCTAGCAGTTGTGGAATAGACATAACGAGAAAAGACTACACGTCCCATATGTGACGTCGCCGCTTAACACATTTTCCCTCCACAAATCACGGTTTCACCACGCTCAACTAGTTAGTCCTCTCCCTGAAAGAAGGCGGTGAAGTGCACCAAAGTCACAGGCATGTTTAGCGGGATCCGTGTGTTAGTGGGGGTGATGTATATCAAACACGTCGAGAGTTGTAGTCCACAAAGTGCTCTCACACAAAGTCTAACCGTATGAAAATTCTACAAGCTAAATTGTAGCATTCTTTACACGAAACATTATATAAAAAATTCACAGACAACATATGTTACATTCATTGCAAAATTCAAACGGGATTAGAAAATAATTATTTTCTCTCATTCACTTGCACTGACGGTTTTTCAACCTAGAGGTCCTAGGGGGTTAGCTGAAGGGGCGGGACTTACCAGCTCTATATTCAGATGCTATTTTAAGCGTGCATGCTTGGCCATAATACAAAGCGTGAACGACAGATACACTGTAGATGATTCTCTCATCAACACAGGTGCATTTTACTTTTTTGCAAATGATACATTATTATACGGAAAAATATATAAACATGAGGGAAATCATTGTTGTGTCCATGATGATGGGAAAAACAGGCATAAAGCTTACACATTTACCCAAATTATTATATGCATGTTTAACCCCAGGGTAATTTGGGTGGGTTTGTCCCATCCCCAGTGTCCCTTCTCTTTCTTTTACGGCCCTGACGAGAACATCGTTCTACTCGGCTGTGAACCGATGCGGAAGCGCGCCTGGTAAATGCGCGTTAAAATAGAATTGCGCCACGGAACAAGCGCATCTCGTTCATCATGCTCTTAAAGGGAATGTGATATGACGCTCTTATTGGTTTATTTCCGTTACGCCCAAACCACACCTATGAATAATGAAGCTACTCCAGACCAACCCCTTTTAAATTTGCGCCAGGCGCAAGAGGCATTTATCCCGCCGGGAAAATAGCAACAGCGCCGGGATCCGCCCACAAAGTTAATTGCGCTTTGCGCTTTGACACTTGCGTTTCAGATCGTTAAAATAGGGCCCGTAGCCTTAATGTAACTAGAAAGCTTATTGATACTGTATAATAAATCATTTAAAATAAAATGAAGGAATACATTCATTCCTTCCCATACCCACGAACATTTCCCTTAAATATTCAGGTAATATAAGCAAGCCAAACTGAGCCAAAGCTTCTGGCCTGGTTGCAAAGTAGTTGTAGAGTTTTTGACTGCATCAGTAATAATAATGTATGCGATGGGCTATATATTAAATGTTCTAGGCTAAAAATGTTAGACAAGCTTTCTTCCCTTCTCCATCACGATGTGTGTTCGCGCGATGTTGTTGGTTACCTAGTAACGAGGAGAATGTTCCATCAACTTCTGTGTGTTTGCACGTCTATGTTGCGCGTTCACATATCGCGTCTTTTGCGCGCTCCAGTTCATTATTTGAAATGGAGGCGCGCGGTTTGCACGCTCATAATGGAAGCGACGCGGTCGCGGTGCGACGCGCTCGTTTTTCCAGGCGCGTCCGCGCTGCATAGAGATAAAAACATCTCAACTTTTCAGAATGCCGCAAGCGCACCATAAGCGTACAGTAGGTCACATGACAAGAATCAACCGGAGCGCAACCGCCCTAGCGCTTTGGGAAAAGGAGAATGCGGCGCGCTGCAGCGTTTCTCCACGCGTTTTATGGGCCTTTCACACAGGACGCGGTATGCGCTGCGCTATGAAACCCATTCATTTCAATGGCTTGCGCCGCGCGAAGACGTTTTGTTGCTGCGCCAACCAAAGCACAAGCGCAGCGGTGCGCACCAGTGACTTGCTCGCGTGCACGCCGCGGTCAAAGTTCAAAATAGTTTAACTTTTGCGCTGCGCTCTGTGACGATCATCAGCGCGGCCAATAGAAACGGGACATAGAAACAAAACAAAATCGGAAATCAAAATGGATGAACGGCTACTACTGTCGGAATTTTCTGAGCTGTACGATACAATTTTGACATCGTCAGAAAAGCTGTGTCATGGAGACATATCTCTATTCAAGTTGTCAGGTGTGTATTAATATATGCATAATGTCTTCCTTTGTTGTCAGATTTAATGTTTGAATAAATGTTTTATTCTAAAAAAGAACTGAGCTCATGATTCGTGTGTTGATTTCATTGTTATATGTGTAACGTTACACGCACACACATATATACATATAGCGCTATATATAATATCATATGGCATAGCGCAGCGCAAATCACGTTGTATCTGAAGGGCAACGCTCAACCCAGCGGCCAGCGCAGCGCATACCGCGTCCTGTGCGAAAGCCCCTTTAGGCGCGATGTGTGAAAAAAAAAGACGAACGCAATCTGTCAGAGATACGTGCTGGCGGCAGGAAACTTCACTGTGTGCCTAAGGCTCGTATACAACGTTATATATAAAGCTTGCAGGACAACTTGGTTGACGTTGCCTTTTCAGCGTGAGAAATACCCGATGTGGCGTGTGAGTGTGTGAACTGGTAGAATTGCTTGTGTCTTCACGGCCAATGCGTGAGAACCCTGTAACATATAGCATAGCATAACATAACAACTTAGCATAGCATAGCATAACAACATAGCATAGCATAACATATTATAACATAACAACTTAGCATAGCATAACATAGCATAACATAATAACATAGCATAGCATAACAACATAGCATAGCATAACATATTATAACATAACAACATATCATAACATAGCATAACACAACAACTTTGCATAGCATAACAGCATAGCATAACATAACAACATAGGATAGCATAACATAGCAAAACAACATAGCATAGCATATAGCATTACAACGTAGCATAGCATAACATATAGCATAACAACATAGCATAGCATAACATATAACAACATAGCATAGCATAGCATACCATACCATACCATACCCAACCATAGCATAACAACATAGCATAGTATAGCATAACATCACTTTAAATAGCTGTCTAATAGTGATGCACTGCAATGGCGAAAACTGAAATCTAAATGAAAGTTCACTAATTAAATCAGGGTAACTTGGGAGATACAATTTTAAAATGATTACTTACTATAGAAATAATATACTATAAAATAATATACTTCATTGTGAACTGAATGTAATGCTTTCAGACACTTTGGGTGCTTCACACTTGTAGTTCAGTTCTCTTGGTTGGTTATTTTGTTCTAGACCAAAAAAGGAGGTCTCAGACAAAAGATTTTTAGTTCGCTTAGCGTTCACTCTGTCATTGTTAAAACCAAACCTAAAAATACAAAACAAACAAGCAAAAACAAAAGGCGTATATTTTGTGACAGAACATCCAATACAATGCTGTGTGCTGGGCCCTTGTTCTATGTGCATACAGTACATGTGATATTTTTTACAAGCTGAGAACTCATAAAGTGAAACCCAGGTGTGCTTGAGCATTCTGTCCTCTTAGGGTTGCGTCTTGTTTTGGTTCGTTTAGAGGTCTTTGGTCCATGTTGCGTTCATATTTTATTTCTAACCGTACCATAGTTCGTTTGGAAGAGGACTGAGACAAAGCTTTTCTCAGTCCAATTGTTTTGGATGTTTGAAAGGTTTAAATGGCAGCGTTCACACTTATTCAAATGACTGTACTAACAGAGCAATCGTACCAGAAATTGCTGTGCTTGAACCGAACCTGCCAAGTCTTAACACACCCTTATTGCATGTTATTTACATTTAAATTAAAATAAATTATGGTTTAAATGTTACCAATACAATTAGTTCAAGTAAAGCTTGCTTCTTTGATCCATTCAGGATAGTATTAAGTACATATTTATATGTGATTTCATAATTACTCCCATTGTCTTTGAAATATGGATAAAGAGTACTGCCAGGCATTAAAATATCCTTTAATGTTATTTCTTTTGAAACTTGTATGTCATGTATTTAAATATGTAATTGCACATTTGTAACAATTAAATAATTTAGTACATTTAAAATAGTTAAAATGTAATACTGAATAACATTTATGACCTATTATAATCTACTGTAGCCAACACATCAAAATAAGTGAGCTTTAAAGCATGACAAATGATTATTAAAGCATTATGATTTAAAGTGTACTTCAAAATAAAACTGTTCGTTTTATACAATTAGTGCACTTCTTTTTCCACAAGTGTAGTCAATAGAGGAATAAACATTTAGCCCAGAGAATGGTGTAGTTACAATGTCTACCAGTAACAGCTGAAGCTAACCAGCTAAACCTTCACTTCATGTTTTTGTCTCATGCATTATTTCATTTCACGGAAACTGTGATTCTAGGTAATTTCAAATCTCTGTTTTTCTCTCAGAAAAGTGTGGAGGTGTATGATCATCTAAATGGCTCGCGGATCATCTTCTCAGATGAGGCTCTTCCCGTCAGTGGATCAAGACAGCACTTCATGAGTCCGGATATGAGCCAGGAAGTAGTAGTAATCTCTCCTGGACTTCCTACGCCTCCGTTAAGCCCGTTCCACCACAGTTCAGGCTCTTCGTCTTCACATCACAAGGCAAGAGCACATCCGTAACACATTACTGTTGCACACATTATTACATATGTGTGTTTGCAACTTCACTGTTCATATACACTTGGATCCCAAGGTCTAGATGTATTGAAAATCTAGGATTCTAAATCTAACTTATATATACATATATATATATATATATATATATATATATATATATATATATATATATATATATATATATACATATAAATTAATCACAATGCATTTTGAAAAAGTAAATATCTGACATTGATCATAGTAGGCTATATAGATGTTCTTGTTTCCATTGAAGCACAAAATGCTCAAATTATTCATGATTATTATAGGTTTTACACAAACTTGTGGAGTTTATGCAGCTTTAGAGCTGTTGTCATTACAGCAAAAAGGAGACATGCCAAATAATAATAATAATACTTTCTTACATTTCAACTTTGTTTCAACTTTATTTTCAACTCTATTCAGTTAAAACATGTTGTTGATTGAAATAAGATATAAATAGTAGATGGAAAAATTCAACTTAAATCCTAACCCTCAATCGGGTCATGGGGTCTATACGACCCAATCGACTTTTACTAAATAAAAAAAGATTCCCTTCATATATCAGTGGAATAAGATTTTCGGGACTTTTCATACATTATCTATCTATACACACACACACACACACACACACACAAAAACTGGGCTTTATTTGGTTTGTTCTGAAGGTATGTAAAAAAAATGTTTACACTTCTGGTCTTCGGGCTCAATATGACCCCACATTGAAATGAATGGGAAATGTGAAAAAAAAAAAAAACGAAATATATTTTCTTCATGTGTCAATTTTTTTTTTAATAAAAAATCCGGCATAAATCTGAAATTTTTTACACAGAAATTAAGGCCTAGTACTAGAGCATAAATGCAATGTATCATAAAAAATAATATTTCATATGCAAGCTAATGGTGTAGTTGAGGAATTGTGTGGTAAATGGATACAAAAGTACTTTATATCTCCAAAAACACAGCATTAATGAATAGATGAGAAGTAAACACACACAAAAAAAATTATATATTATTTGTATGATTAAAAATTTTGATTTTTTTGTACAAATACTCAATCAATTGTTGGGGTCGTATAAAGCCCGAAGTCCAGAAATGTAAACAGGAAACGAAGACCATTTGAAGGTTAAATGAAAATAAATAATAAAATAGTAATAAAATAATAATATAAATATTATAAAAAAAACTAATAAAAATGACAAAGCACATGACAAATTTATACTAGAATTAAAAACAAAATATAAAAAAATAAAGCTAATTTAAAGTGTCAATAAATACTATAATAATAAATAAATAATACCAAAAAACTCACTGCTTTGACTTTGTTTCACACTGACTTGGACTGAAGGTTTTCAGGCACATCATTTGTATTGTTGTGCCCCCTTGTGGCATTCATTAAAAATGACTCATACAGAATCCATCCTTTTTACCGTTTTAAAGATAGCAGAAGCATTTCTTTGCACATGCCACTTGGATTGATATTTTATAATGCAATGAAATTCAGACATTTATAAGTGCAACACAGTTATCACATTAAGTGTTACTGATTTAATTTTTCCTATTTACCTGGGTTCTCTTTAATTCTCTGTTAATTCACTGCGATTGTAAGATATCCCCAACTGTGAATTAATGTTTCATCAGGTTGCAGAGGTCAATGGAGGTGGATTCCCGTCACACAGTTTCGGATCCTACTATGGAATGACAAATGGTAAATAATCTATGACTCAATCTGTCATATTAAGTGCATAATTTGACTGAATTAAATGATTATTATGTGCATCTTATCTGTGGTGATACGTAAATATAGGAAATTATAAATTAAATAGGTACTATGCAATTCCATGTGTTTAATTCGTCGTCTCTCGTCCCTTTTAGTTGGATTATCCAATGGTGGAATACAGAGTGGAGGATCTGCCACATTGCCCAGGACTTCTGCTCCCCGAGAGGAGAGATTAATAAAGTTCTCTGGAATCGGTCCTGTAGATGAGACGGGCATGCCAATCGCATCCCGATCTGTGAGTCCCAGCATACTCTCTCTGAACCACTGCAATCCCAGAATGCATTCATGCTTCACACCTTCAGTAAGCTGGAAATTACTATGAAACCCACGCCCATTTTATCGTGTTGGCTGTATAAACCAGTCATGCATGCATACTAGTTATCACATCTTTAAAACAAGTACTTGAGAAGCAAAACTGTTTAAGATAATCTGGTAATCTTTATCTGTAGGTGTAGATATTAAGAGCATCTCTTGAATATTGTTAATTTTACTTAACCCATTGGCAAATAGTTTGTCTTGTTTTAAATAGAAATTTTACTGACAAGACATATTTAAGATATTAAATGTTATATAATAAAAATTCAAGATATATTTTCTGAAGATGAATGGTAATATTTTATGCAGTTTTGCTTCTTAAAGGGGCTATATGTAGAATTCAGAAGGCTTTGTTATTAGCGACACCGGTGGCCATTGAGTGAACTGCAGACTAGGGCTGGGTACCGAGTGTCGGTACTTTTTCAGGTACCGACCGAATCTGATTCGGTACTACCGAGTATCGAAAACATGTCTTGTTTTTCGATACCAAATTTCGGTACCTAAGTGGTTAATCTCGTCAACGTCAGTGAAACAATAAGCACGCAGCGCGATTGGCTGTGGCAGAAAACACTAGTTTCACGCGGCCGCTCAGAGACGTAGCTCGTCGCATGTGAGTGTGCGTGCATGTAAGCGTCCCAACCCAGATGGATAGAAAATATGTGGAAGTGATCCAAAGTGTACCTGTGTGCCAGACTTCGATACCAGAAGCACACAATGCAATATTTTCGACAGGATATTTGCCGCCAAGACCAGTAACACGGTAAATCAGATAAGCGCACACACACTTGTTGAGAGTACAAAGTCCGTCTTCCACTGCTATAACTGGAGCGCGTCACAGATGAACCGACACACAGCATATGGGATACTTGCCTCATAGACAAGATAAATAGGTCTATAGTCAGTCAAAATAATTCTACTTTTAAACAAAACAATTAGAAATGAATAGTTTGATAACCTGATTCATATAACGTTAGGCGCGCACATTCACTGATGCAGGAATGACGAGTCAGCATCGCCATAATCATATTGCTGCCAGCAGACTTATTAAACACTTGTTCATTAATAAAGGTATCGGTATCGGAATCCGGTATCGAAAATTTTGTTACGATACCCAGCCCTACTGCAGACAGCAAATTATGGCTTGTGTACAAGAGACTGAACATGATTCAGCGTCCCAATATACTCATGGTGACGTTCCTTTTCTTTCTTTGCTGAAGAAAAAATAATTTGGAATACATTTGCAGCGTTATAACAAACATCCAGACGCCATCGCTGCTGAGAACGACGTTTAGATGAATGGGTAACGTAAATATGTGCTGCACGCTTTCGTCTCGGTAACAAAATAAACGCACAGCGGAGAGAAAACAGCAGTTTAGAAAGCATCCAATCATAGTGTTTGCATGTTGCACCAGCTCTGCAATTCACTGGAATCACAAATGAGGTAATTCAAATGACACTGTTATGATAGTTTGATTATAGCCTAAGTATATTTGAGACCATAGACTATATAGATACGGCTGTGTGAGAATTAATCCCTTTTCTTTGCATGACACTTTCATATTAGCCCAAGCCAGCGTGGTCTCATCCCAAGGCATCATATACTGACGCTTTTGACATTTCGTCTACATCCAACGCACATGGCACCCTTTAGCGTCAATAATAGCCTCTATGCACGATCGCTTCCGGGTTTGTCTCAGCACGCCCAGTTACATCCGGTGCTGCGTCGGTCTATGGTCAAAAGCCGGTTTTGCGTTAGGTGGAGATAGTGTCAAATTACACTTGCTGTTTATAAAAACGTCCTGCAGTTAACGTGAATGATGATAACTTCACTGTGAGGCAGTTAGCTGTCACACAAGAGTAAAAAAGAGAAGTTATTTAAATTATATATTTCGAGCTACATCAACAACTTTGAGGGTTATTATTCTCCCATATCCTACGAAATTCGACTAGCAAATCAGCGTTTCTATAATCGTTGTCTCCATTTCTGAGAAAACGGATTTTATTAAAGTTTTGCCGCTATACACTTGGCCTGCAGAACGCGCTTCCGGAAGTAAGAGACGCTGACTGAGATTCTTTCAGAAACACATCATCAGGGTTCGTGCATAGAGGCTATAAGACGCAGATATATATGGGCCAGAAGGCGCCTCCTAGTGGTCTAACCCTAACCCTACCCCAGAACTAATCGCTACCCATACTCTGTGCTTGTTATATTAATGCTAAAGGGGGCCATGTGCGTTGGATTTAGACGAAATGTCAAAAGTGTCACTACTGTATATGACGCCCTGAGGATGAGAATGCGTTCCCTAAGCCTAGGTATCTTTCTTTTTGAAGATTGATAACAACATTGACAATAAGCATTAGTTTCATGTGCCAGAACTAAAGTGAGGCTCTCAAGAGCGTGCGTAATCACATCCTTATGATTTTACCGGCAAAAATGTCCCTAGTTCTACACCTGTAAATCATTCTGGCACTTTTAGACAACCTAAGACATCAGGGAAGGTCTCGTCTTTTGAAATTTGTGATTAATACATGAAAACTTGTGCATATAAGCACTTTAAATTAATTAATTTAGTTAGGACAATACAATAGGACACTGTAGGGCACTGTTAAAATAAATGCATATGTTGCACTTCTTTATGCATTCTTTAGTTTAATATTCAAGTATTTGATTTTTAGAACTTTATTAGAATGCATTGTTGAGCTTTTTTTATTCTGTTGAGAGATTTTACTTGCAAACAATACAACAATTTTAATCACAAATATTTTGTACAGAGTTCATGCAATGTATATGTTTTATTTTGAACAATGCATTTTTTTTGTCTTTCCCATCTCTTTCACCAGAGCGTTAAACAAGCCTAAGGACTGGTATAAGAGCATGTTCAAACAAATCCACAAGAGACCAGAGGGTATGTGCTCTCTCTCTCTCTCTCTCTCTCTCTCTCTCTCTCTTCTCAGAAACAACGAGGAAATTCCTCTCTGTTATTGTCCGTCACATTTTACATGGTCCAGAAAGAATAAAGCCAAACTCTGTCTTAGAAATGTTAGACCTCATTTCTTGAACATTGTTAAACCTTTCACCACATATGGAACTCAATGAGAAAGTGCACAATCGACCCCTTTGAAAGTGGAACCAGATATGCTTTACTGAGCATGATGGGATTTAGGATACACCGCACTGTGCCTTTCCTTCATCATTTAACATTCTGAGTTTGAAGATACCGATTTCAAACTCTTAAAAATGTAATATGAACAAATATTACATTTTTATTTGTCATTGTAAATGACAAATAAAACTGTTTTTAGGACAACAGCATCAGAAATGTGGAGTGTTGCTGTTACACAAACTCCCGCTGAAATTTATACAGTGCTGTTCCACTAATTACTGTTACAAAACTTCACCAAAACCCTCTAGGACACTTGGCCTGAGTCCTGAGCTTGATTAATGTTCAGAGGTTTGCTGTTGCAGTTTAATAACTGGAAAAGCACCTGGTGTGGTTGAGTAATTATGAATGTGTAACACAGCTTTCTCAATGTATTTCCATGGACCTGTTGTTTGACTCAGACTTATTGAGCTTATAGAGAGAAAGAAGTTTAGAGCAGGTTGTCATATGATAAGCTTGTGGTATCTGGTCTTTAAATAGTACAGTAAGTAGTTCATTGAAATGACATTTTATTACACAGACAATCTGCCTTGTTGTGATAGTGGTAATAGTTAATGGATTGCTCTGTGCTAACCAGTAACCTTTGCTTATAGCTTATATCACTGCACCACATCAAACCTTAGATATTGATATTATTTTATTTTATATTAATATATGAAGTTTAGTACAGATAGAACATGTTTTCTCTGTTTATTGCATTTAATTGATTATAGGGACATATTGATTTGGCATTCATTATAATAATTATCGCATGTTTCTTCCTCTTTTTTCCCCATTTTTTGTTGTTATGGCCAATAACTGATGCACAATTATATTAAAATTCTAATCAATCTATGCTACCAGTCAAAAGTTTAAGGTTGAAGAGGTTTTTTAATGTTTTTGAAAAAGAAAAAAGTATTTTCTGTTCACCAAGCATTAGAGATTTTATTTTATGAATAATGCATTTATTTTATTATGCTGCATTTATTTAATCAAAAATACAGTAAAACTAGAAGGTTGTTAAATGTTATTCAATAACAATTGTTTTCTATTTATATATATATATATATATATATATATATATATATATATATATATATATATATATATATATATATATATTTTTTAATAAAAGTTATTCCTGTGATGTTCATTTTTATTCATTACTCTTCAGTGTGATCCTTCAGAAATCATTTTAATATGGTGATTTGGTGCTCAAAACATTTCTTATTAATATTTTTTATAAAGTTGTTTTTCAGGATTCTTTGATGAATAGAAAGTTCAAAATAAACAGCATTTATTTTAATTTTATAAATTATAAATACTCAGTTTTGATACATTTTCAGGGTCCTTTTTATACATGTTGCATGTACTAACTAATAACAGTAAATTATGCATAATTAAATGCAACTAACCTCAAACCAAACCTATTGTTAGAACAATTAATGTAACATTAATTAATGTTGTTAATTAATATTATTACTTAATAATATACCACCTTAAATAAACTGTCCCCAAAAAATCTTACTGAACCCAATGTTTTTAACAGTAGTGTATTCAATTTTATACTATTTTGTCTAAATAAATGTAATATAAAAGTTTAAAGCTAAAGATTACATTGATATTAAATCATTAGTGTTTTGTAAAGATTCACATTTATTCTTAAATGACAGCAACACTGACTTAAATGTAGAAATAGGAAAAATTAGCCTGTACTATATAAAAAATAATATAATACTACTACATTTAAAAAATCCAAATATTGGCTCTTAACCATAGTTTAATTTCTTCTAATTTCATTTTGTATGTTTTTACTTCTGTAGAGCCTGAGCTTGACTGGAGAGAAAGTAAGTATTTGTATTTAATATGGAAACCTTCTCTCTGTATTTTGTAACTCATCCAGACTGAATCCTGAATTGTGTTGCAGTGTTTTACACTTATTTATGTCTAATGAAAAATGTTAAACCATTCTGTTTGATGTATTCGGATAAAGACAGTATTCTCAAATTGAATAAAAGTGTGAAACATCTATAAGCTCTCACTGATATCCATTTTTAATGCCTGCAGGGAAGCTGTCATCATCATCGCCTCCCCCAGATTCTGCCCAGCAGGACGGGCGCTCAGACCCCTTAATCTCACCCCTCACGGAGCCCTGCCTGACTGGTGAGAGAGAGAGAGAGAGAGAGAGAGAGAGAGAGAGAGAGAGAGAGATGGAGAAAGTTACAGAGACACTGGGCAGGTTAGAATCTGTTGCTGCAAGAACCAACAATGATTGTGTGTGTGTGCGTGTATGGTGTTTTGTTACAGGGCTGATCTGGGCGATACAGGGAAGCACCCAGAACCAAAGAGTATTTTTGACTTTGAGCCTGGAAAGGGAGAAGCGATAGAAGATCGGAACAAGGTAAGAGACAGCAGTCATCCACCATAACCTGAGCATTAATACAGTTTAACAAGAAATATTGTTATTTAAACATGCAAAAAACATGTTTAAATGACAATAAAGGGGGGTTGTCTGTGTATTATGATTTGTAGGAAAAAGCATCCTGATTTTTTCAGTTTGCCAGTTCGTCCAAAGCATTATTGTGTCTGTTGAATGCCTTTTTGTTACTGTCCGTTGGCATTTGTGAGTGGGTTTGACTGAACTGTAGAAGTGAGGGGAAAGGGTGAGAAGGTGCTGGGGAAAGTACAGTTGTGACTGTCTTGCTGGGCAGAATCTGGGTGAGGAGAGGATGACAGCTTTCCCAAAGGCATTCAAAACAGACAAACTGAATCAATTGCCCCTTTCAAGAAGCAATCCTGGTATATTACCTTAAAAATGACCAGAATTACTTTCCCGGTAAATACATGCGCTGTTCACACAATCCTTCTGTCTTGTTACAAGATTCCATTCACACGTTAAAGTAACACAGAAGTTAGAGTTAGTTAGGTACTTAAAGGGTTAGTTCACCAAAATGAAAATTGAAGTCATTAATTACTCACCCCCATGCTGTTCCAACCCCGTAAGACCTTCGTTCATCTTCGGAACACAAATGAAGATATTTTTGATTTAATCTGAGAGCTGGATCACTCCTCCATAGACTGCCTAAGGGACTGGCTCTTGACGGCCCATAAAGTCATTAAAGAAAATGTTTAAATATTCCATGTGCCTACAGCAGCTCAATTATAAGTTTATCAAGCGACGAGACTACTTTTTGTGCGAAAAAACATAAATAACGACTTTATTCGGACTATTCGATTACTTCCTTATGGGCGCATGCACGAGAACTGAGATGACGGACGTTCTCATTCGACTACTTCTTGTTACCGGCTGCTCACCGCTTAGGAGTATTACCGCCCCCTACCGTATAAGATGATGTGCTGATATAGCTGGAAGCGCAAAACTTTCTGTTTACAAGCAGAGGAAAATGCGTGCTGTACATACGCTTTTCAATTAGCGTATTTTCCGCACTATAAGGTGCACTTAAGTTAAAAGCCTTTAATCTTCTCAAAAACGACAGTGTGCCTTATAATCCGGAGCGCTTATATTATGGATCATCATCTTATATGGTAGGTGGCGGTAGTACTCCTAAGCGATGAGCAGCCAGTAACAAGAAGTAGTCGAATGACTGTGCGTTCACAGCGCCGCCGGCGAGAGCGTCAAAGTGGCCGGAAGTCATTCATTTTCAATGAGAGCCGGCGGCGAGCTCCGGCGGGGGCGGCGCGTCTTGGACGGTGGAGAGCGGCGAGGAAAGTTGAAATCAGTTCAACTTTATGGTAATGAGCAATGACACGGTTCGGCGGCAACCAGCGGCAACCAATCGGAATGTAGATGTGTTCCGTTTGAGAGAATTCCAGAGAACGCAGTCCTGTAAACTTTGGCCACATTAGTTCCCAAGCAAAATAGAGGAGGTTGATCATTTGAATTTGATAAGAGGGCGCGCAACACTATTTATAGGCAAGATTTTCATGCTAGAACACTTTCAGTGGTAATGCAAATTATAATAGCACTTAACCATGAACACAAAAGCCACACCACACACATATGGCTTTTAATTTGTTTATTTCGTTAGCAAACATGTCACTATAATTTTAAAGTTATTTCCATCGATCAATTTTCTGCAAAATAACGATCGACATGCTTGTTTGCTTTGTGGCCCCTTTAAATACCGTTTTAAAAAAGTTCACGCATTCGATCTACGTCAGAGCATCAGAGTGTCCATGAATCTTTCCACGGCGTCGTTGACAGAGCGGCAAGAGCGGATTTTGCCGCTCTCGCCGGCGGCGTGTGACGTACGGTGAGAACGTCTCAGTGACTCATTCTCGTGCATGCGCCCATAAGGAAGTAATGGAATTGTTGAATAAAGTCGTTATTTATATTTTTTTCGCACAAAAAGTAGTCTCGTCGCTTGACAAACTTATAATTGAGCTGCTGTAGGCACATGGAATATTTAAACATTTTCTTTAATGACTTTATGGGCCTTCAAGAGCCAGTCCCTTAGGCAGCCTATGGAGGAGTGATCCAGCTCTCAGATTAAATCAAAAATATCTTCATTTGTGTTCCGAAGATGAACGAAGGTCTTACAGGGTTGGAACAGCATGGGGTGAGTAAATAATGACTTAATTTTCATTTTTGGGTGAACTAACCCTTTAAGTGATTAATTGAGTGATGATTGTTTGATTATTGAAGACACCTGATGGTAATGAGCAAAATCACACAATTAAAGTTGCCAATTTATTGGACTTACAGTATGCATAAAGCACTGGATCTCTATAACAGGGCTATCCATGTATTCCTCCTGCACAAAAATATATAAATTTTTTGTATATTCCTCAAAATGGATAATCACAAAAAAAAGTCTTTATACAATACATATTGTTTCAAAGCAAACAGTGACAACCGGAAAATGACTCAGTGATGAAAACAAAGTTAATTTCGGTCTAAAAGAAAATAATATCATTTCATAGAAATGATTCATTTATGTTGTAAATATCATCAATTATTAAATTAGTTCATTTAATATATAAAGCAGTTCTGCATAAAAACAGTGGTGTTGATCTTCCAGCTTCCAGTTATAAATGTACAATATATAACTCCTTTTTAAGGTCAGGATAATATAACACTATATCAGGTTACAAAGTAATTTGTTACTGTAAACTAATGAGCTTTTTAGTTTGTAGAGTAGTGATGTACGTTTGAAATATCTGGAGACTTCAGTCTTGATTACATTCACTCTCAAAACTTTACACAGAGGCCTAAAAAGACGTGTCATTCGGGGGCCAGGAGAGAATTGGATTATTAAATTCTCAGATTAAGATGTTTGTCAGGAATCCTGATTGTTTATGACTGACTTTATGTCTGGCTTTGTGTGAATAAGAGAATAAAAGAATCTATTGTTTCATCTCCAGTAGTGGAGCTGTGTGAAGGAGGACTGTCTTGTGATTCGTATTAAACCTGTTAACCGCTTGTGTGATTTAAAAGCACCAAGTGCTGTTTCCCACATTTGCCTTAATGTGACAGCTATCATCTCATCCACTAAAGACAGCTTTACTTAATTAAAGTCTCCCTGTGTTGAAAATCAAACAATGTCTATATGTTTATGTGGTGTTTTTTATATGCTTTAAGACAAACCATGTGCAAATTCATAAGTCAGCACCATTGCTGAGGATTTTCTCCTTAAAGGAGTACACTTTAAAAAAAACAAAAAAAAAAAACTTTTGCTGATAATTTACTCACCCCCATGTCATCCAAGATTTTCTTTCTTCATTCAAAAAGAAATTAAGGTTTTTGATGAAAACATTTCAGGATTTTCTCATTATAATGGACTTCAATGGGAACCAAACGGTCCAAGGTCCAAATGAGAGTTTCAGTGCAGCTTCAAAGGGCTTTAAACGATTCCAGATGATGAATAAGGGTCTTATCTAGTGAAACCATCTGTCATTTAAAAAATAAATAAAAAACTTTAAGTTTTATAAGCACGAATGCTCGCCTTGCTCTGTTCTGTGATGCACGTTTGTGACTCTCCTGTTCAAACTCGTTCATCAAAATGAACGAATCTTTTTCGAGTCATTTGGTTCATGAACGAAATGACTGAAAAAGATTTGTTCATTTTGATGAACGAGTTCAAACAAGAGAAATTACCGATATTTATTTTTGAAATGACCGATTGTTTCGCTAGATAAGACCCTTATTCATCGTCTGGTGTCGTTTAAAGCCTTTTGAAGCTGCACTGAAACTGTCATTTGGACCTTAAACCATTTGGTTTATATTGAGAAAAATCCTGGAATGTTTTCCTGGAATCCTGTAAAATTTCTTTTCGACTGAAGAAAGAAAGACATAGACATCTTGGATGACATGGGGGTGAGTAAATTATCAGCAAAAGTTTTTTTTTCAAAAAAAGTCTCAAAAACGCAGTTTAAAATAGTTTTTTTTTACGTCACAAACTACCATTTAACCAATCATGTCAAGGTGTTATGGTAAATGAGGGATCTCTGAGCTGGTGTGAGTGAGTGGAGGCAGGGCTAATTTACAAATTCATTTAACCATATTCTAAATGAGGCAAGTTTTTTTTATGTCACTTTGGTGATCAAATATTCGTTTTAAAGGTGCCATCTTGCATATAAAATCTAATCATATTCCATTATCCATACCAGATGGGGGCAGTATACCTCCAGAAATTGAGTTGTCTCACGTCTTCAAACAACACAAACGAGGGCGGTTTTGCTCTGTCTTTCTCACACATATTATTCAAATCATTTGACACGATAGTAAAAGGTTGGAAGACCGCAGTTTCACGTGGAGACATTTGGAGATTTTTAGAGATCAGAGACTCAATGAACAACATCTCAACACTAAATGATGAAGACCGTCTCATAGACGCCTGTCTCAAAAACAAGCTGGTGCATTTTTAATGATATGGGAAAATAAAATCCTGGGCTATTATTTTAAGTTTACAGTATTTGTTTTGTTCATATTACACTTTTATTGTTAGTTTGAATTAATTTGACAGAAAGCATTCACTGATGTTGATCAAGCTAGCACCATTCAGAGCTGCCAACTCTCACGAATTCACCGTGAGACACACGCAATTGACACTCAGCAAGCAGGTTAGATAAGCTCTCAGATTCTGTCAATTTTATTACGCAATTCAAACAATAAATACCGTTTTGGCGCTTGTACATGTTACACCACAGATCCCTAGCGCACGTGAACTGATCATCTCTACTAGCTAATGGTAAAAGAACATGAACACTGTTGAAAGATACAGTATGCTACAACTTACCAAAATGTATTCCTCATACATAATGTCGACCAATCATTTTTTGAACTCTTCCTTGAACTGAAATGTAGTAGTGGGCTGTATTTCCACACGATTGACATCAAGTTTACACACACACACACAAGCCGGCGCGATTTACTCGTCTATGCAGTTTTTGGCTGATGTCAATGTTGCGCGCCCGCATACCAACTGGTATTACGACACCTGACGGGCCGGGCTAGTAATTTAGCATGCTAATTTAGGTTTATATCTCGGCAGCACTATAACTTTTCAGTTTTTTAATGACATCATTGCACTTATTTCTTCTCATTCTTTTGATGCGTGTAGCTCATTTTTTGGATATTTTTACCTCAATTTTTACAGATGGCACCTTTAAAGGATACTATTGACTACAGGGGGACTTTAACATATTTGAAAGATGCATTGCTTATCATGTCTTACGGTGTTCTGGATAGCTTTAGTAAGGTTGTCAGCTGCCATTCAATTCTGCTCTTCTACAATTAAATGAGTCTAAATGTGGCTTAATTACATTGTATGATGTTGTAGTCTCAGTTGGTATTTGATTTGTTTTTAGTCTCTGAGGTCTGCGTCACAGCTGCCTTTATATCACACCCCGGGTAAACCTCAACCCAGATCTCCATCTATAGAGGTGAGTGTCTGCACTTCTACATCAGACATCAATCTGAACGCATCTCTCTTTATTATTATTATATTAATAGCAAAGCTATAACAAATAAATGTAATATTGTTAATATGGTCATTTTTAGAGGTTCATTTGTTAAAATATACAAACATGCCCATCATTTTCTGATTAGATCTGTCTTTATTCTAAAGAGAATATATTGATGCTGTTGGCCTATTCCTGTGTACTCAGCATAATCTGAATACATGAAGGCTATTCCTTTTCTGCCATTCTCTTTATTGCCAAATACCTTGTGATTTTTACACTATCAAAGTTTAACTGCCATGAAATCGCATGCACTCCCAGATTACATTTAGATTTGTGTGTTCCACCAATAGTTTTACATAAAATATAAATACCACACCATCAGTTTTACATAAAAATGCATATGCCGTGTGTGAACTGGTTGTCATGCTGTCGTCCAGGCGACACTGGTGTCGGAGCTGAACCGCTTTGAGGCAGAGCTTGACTCAGACATTCAGGGTCTGGAGAGGAAACTGTCACAGAAGCAGCAGCGGCGAGGCAGGGGTGAGGTACTGACTCTCCTTTCTACACATATATAATTCTAAAAAGTACAGCCAAACAATTTTCCTGTCATTCCAATTTAAATTTCAGTTCAACTTCCTGTGGTTTGTGGCCTGTTTAATTCAATACAAAACAAACAGCCTTTCTCAAAGGTTTAAGAGCGAGCATCAAAGACAAACAGACACTGAAGTTAGATAAAACATGGAGATCATTTGAGAAGTTTATTTGGCGTGCTGTATCAATCTCTCTAAATGGTTTTTAAATCTTTTGGACTCCTAGTCAGACTTTAGTCATCCATTATGACCTCAACGATTTCTTAAAAATTCCTGTACCCTTCAGACAAGGTATTAGTCTTAATCTCGTACTTGTTGTGCCAAAAAAGAAAAAAGAAAGTCAAAGGCTTTTTCTCTGTTTCTGGCCACTGCTGTTCTCTTCCTGCCAGCGTGCTTCAGGTCGCTGAATGTAGGCCCTATTCTGACAGCTGTGCATGCTGATCCTCTCTATCACTTCCTGTCATGCTGATCAGACAAAGTCTGCAGCCGCCCACCGCTGATCTTGCCTTTGAATCACGCCAGCCTGCACAATGTCTGCTCTTTAAATCCCAGCCGTGTTTATTTGATCCTTTTCTTGCCGTGACTTTCTTTCTGTGATTCTTAAAAGAGACCGTTCACCCAAAAAGGAAAATTCTGCCATCAACTGTCCTTCATTTCTTTACACAGACACACACACACCCGCGCACACACACACACATGCACGCACGCACACACACACACACACGCATTAAAAAAAAAAAATTAGTTCTGGGCAACGATTAATCGCATCCAAAATAAAAGTATATATAAATAAACACATTCATGTCTATATTTAAGAAAAATGTGTTATTTGTATATAAAATATTTATATTTATATTAGGGCTGTGCAAAGATTAATCGCGATTAATTCGCATCCAGAATAAAAGTTTGTGTTTTACA
>JAQIUQ010000997.1:0-312500 GCA_030378365.1 Hybognathus amarus | reverse complement strand
AGTCATTGATGGCCTAAGACACGAAACGAGCGGTTTGTGTGAGAAAACGAACAGCATTTATATAGTTTTTACCTCTTGTAACCACAGTCACGTCCAAGTGATCTGAAGGCACGGGCGTGCACGGTCTGCGCAAGCACCGGAAACCACCGGAAGTGATCTTTTGCGCGGTTGCGAAAAACAAACAATGATGGCTGTTGATATATCGAAATCGTCTTCCATTGCAATTTCCTGTATATCTAAATATGTTTAGATCTTCACAGTGAAAGTTAACACTTCTGAAATCTCTGTGTAAACAATGAGTGACGTACACGCGTGTGCGAGAGACAGGGCGAGACTTAACCATTAGGCAAAGGCTCGGCAACTGCCTTGGGCCCGGAGCTACCTCGGGGCCCCCAAATGTCCCATTAAATTATGCTTAAGTTGTTTGTTTGTTTTTTTCCTTTTCGCTAATTATATATTTCTAAAAAAACACATAAAATCATTAGTGTCGCAGACAGAAGAACCCCCCACCTCAACTCACTGCATTGGACTATTCCATTTTCTCATTTGACTTTCTGCGTGCGAAAGTGACAAGGCTGTAATGCACCAAAAAAAAAAAAACTGACGGAGAAAAAGAAGTGACTGGCAGAGTGTACAGAGTAGTAGACAGAGTAAAAATGAAGCAAATCTACAGCTAACTTACCCAAGCGGTGCTGAAAAGGCAGGACGCGGGAGGAAAGCAAAACGTTTTCAGCAACATTGCAGAAGGTAACAAACTTTTTTGTGATGCCCGCTGACAATGACAACAATGCTAACAAGAAGTCCATGGCCGTAGCCAGCTATGAAGTCACCGAAGTCCGGACCTCTGTCATTTTTTTTACATTCAAAAATAAAATGTCAAGCTCTAATCAGCCGTTTAAACCACCTCATATGTGAGCGTGCGGGTACAGTCTCCGTGTTGCCAGATCCACCTTATGGAAAGGTGCAGTAGTCTTCTGGACCTGTGTTTCTGGTTTAATGTGACACTTTAGGAAGTTATAAAGTGGAAAGTTATAAGTTAGGCTTAGTGATATATTAATCTTATTTTCAAAACACAAGCTTTGGACTTATTTCGGACTATTATTAATAATTTTTTTTTGTTTTTCGTAGCAATATCTGGCAACATTTTACTGTCGGCATTAATATAAAAAAAGCTTATGGACAAACTGTAATTGCATAAAGTTACCACATTCCGTAAGACAAGCGCAATGATCATCGTGATTATCTGGAAGAAATGTATAACACTATCAAAAACTATAGCATAATATACAGATCTGTTTGAAAGAAATTTGCCAAATAACTTACTGACCAGCTGGAAGACGTCTCATGCTGTTTAGTTAACCTTTCACAAAGTCTTCATAAAAACATTAATTAAGGCAGTGTTTCTCAACTAGCAATCTATTAAGTCAGCATATTTGTGTTTTGATCTGTGTGAATTACAGAATTATAAGACTTGTTAAACCGATTTTTTTCTATATTTCTTTGCACAAAACTCTCCAGAAAGTGCCATTTAATGGTTTATTTTTCCCCAAAAAATTTTAACTTTTTTCGTTCTATTTTATAAGAGTCGGATGGGGGCCCCATACTACCTTCGCCTTGGGCCCCCAATTTACTAAATCCGCCACTGGTGAGAGATCACTTCAAGGGTTTTCTGGCGCGCTTGCAAGCGCCTCGCCCTCAGAGTACTTGGACGTGACTGTGATTACACGAGGTAAAAACGATATAAATACTCGTTTTTCTCACACAAACCGCTCGTTTCGGTGTCTTAGGCCATCGGTGAGTCATTAAATCCTGTTTAATTTGAACTTCTCTGTGCATGCTCTTTGAGGTGGTGACCATAGACCTCCATTATATGACTGACAGACAAGAACGGTTTGACCTAAAATCAAAGACACCTACATCTTGGATGCCCTTGAGGTAAGCTAAGGCTCCGTCCACACTACTGCGTTTCGTTTGAAAACGGAGACCTTTTGCTACGTTTGCACCTTCCCGTCCAGACTAAAACGGGAAAAACAAAGACCTAAAACAGAGAAGTTTAGAAACGCTGCAGCTCCGTTTTTCGTTTTGAATCTCCGGAAGTGCGTTTTCAGTTAGCCTCACGAGACCATCCTGATCTCGCGAGCTTTCAAGGTTTCACTCGGCAGATCAGTCACGGATACTTTCCGTTAAAGAAAATTTGGGAGCAGTTCACCGACGAACGTCCAATCAGCGTTGACTTTGAGGCGGGATGAGGTGATGGCAATCAGGCGAAGCCACGAGTATTGGAAACATTTTCAGACAGCGGTAGTCCTAATTCTTTCAGCCGCTCGTTAATGCTTTTTCTCTTGCATCCTTCTTGTGAAATATGGACCGGGCAGCTGAAATGGTGCCTTTTACTCGGCAAATTGCATTTACATAAACGGCAAATATCCTTTGCCGACATGTTGCTTATTAGCTAAGCTAACGAGCCTTTACCTGCAGCAGCAAGTTCATACGTCATGTGCTTCGTTGATCTGATTGGTTGATTTGGCCTGTCTATCACCAACATAGGCCAATCAGCTAACCAGTATTTCGCCCCTTACCAAAAACTACTTCAACGGAAGGTTTCCAGATGGATATGCGGAGCAAATCCATCTGGCAGAGTCAGGTTACGTTTTCAGTGTGGACGAGACAAAACGGAGGAGTTTAGAAACGCTGACGCAGAGGCTGACGCTCGGCTCTATGATTGGGTGTTATCAGTCATGACGTGTCCTTCCCTGATTCGCCAAACACTGTTTACACCGGCGCACGCATGCCCAGTGTTGGTGAATAGTCACATGATCGCGCTTTCAGCCGTTTTAATGTGGACGGAGATTATTTCTAATACGCAGATAAAACGCTGGTGTGGATGGAGATTGTATTAGTTTTAATTCTCCGTTTTTAAACGAAAACGCAGTAGTGTGGACGGGGCCTAAAACATATCAAAAATCAATTTCAAAGTGAACTATCCCTTTAAGGAATGATGCCAGTGTATACGATGTGAACTTTCACCTCACTGTTTTGGACTTCAGTGTTCTTCATTTATATGGTATAGATGTGTCACATGATAATTTTGTTTTTCTTTTCCAGCTATCCCATAATCCCCTGCTCAGCTGTAAAAGCAGGGCACAACAGCAAGCTTCATGCATGCTGATGGTAAGATACAGTCATCTTCCTATCTCCACCTGTCCTCTATTTCCTATTTTCTTGAACTTCTTGCCAATCTTCTCCAATTTGCACAATTAATACAAAGTAAACACGTTTCTGTGAAATGAGGAAAACAAATGAAGTCAATCACTATTCATCAGGACAGGAAATGTGTAACAAGGAGCAGGATGGAGGTCTTGATCGCAGATTAGATTTTTCCAGTTGTTTTTCCTGGAGATTAATGCAGAAAGAGTTGGCTGCTCTAAACACATTAACGCGTGCAGAGCTGGAGGCCCGTGAAATGGTCTTTAGCAAAAGTTCAATTTGATGAAAAAAAGTACCAAATGGAACATGATCTTCCTCTGAGTTCGCACTTTCGGGCATGTAATGGCGCTTTGACTCTTTCTGGAGCTCAAAAGTGCTCATCCAGGGCATATATCAGCCGCACATACTTCATATGATCATTAGATTCTTCATCCTGGGACGTATAAGTGCTTAAAGTTGAAGAAGCAACCTATAATTGCAAACAAACATGGATAATAGACACAATTCTGCTATTGATTTTGGTATATTATGGGCTGATTTCTGTTGTTCTCTTCCCTCTTTTCAGGTCGCACATCCCTCAGACATGGATTTCCCACCTAAGAAAGAAGAGAGAAAGGCACAGCATTTGATCTTTTTCCTTGAAGTTTGGATGGAAAGTACATATTTGACACAGACTTTGAGAAAGAACGCCTGTTTTTGTTTTGTTTTTTTCTACACAGATGAAAGCAGCCCGAGCCAAATTTAGTTTCCAAGCACAGTCCCCAAAGTAAGTAGAAACTAAAGACACAACACAGATTCCATTATTCATTATTAGTTTTAGAACTGGATACGGTTGAAGGTTACGGGGTTGTCTGATAAATAAAAATTGCAAATGCTACTAAAAATGAAATGAAAATTCTCTGATTTGTTATTCTGTAGTATTAATTTGATACATTTTTACCACATTTATAATCACACACCCTATCTTCCCCATCCATAGGGAGCTGACCATACAAAAAGGTGATATCGTATACATACACCGACAGGTGGATGCCAACTGGTATGAAGGAGAGCATCATGGGAGAGTGGGAATCTTTCCCACCAGCTATGTGGAGGTTTGTCAAGTCACCTTTATTTATATAGTGCTTTGAGACTATTTTAAACCAGCTTTACATGGGATAAACAGGTAAACATTGATCAATGTTTACATGGGATAAACAGGTAAACATTGATAGCATACCTGTCAACACTCCCGTTTTTCCTGGTTTGTTATTTGTACTCGTTATTTAATAAAAAATAAGATGGAACAGGAATAACCCGCATACATGGGGTGTTCGCATAGACCGTAAAAGGGGTGTTCGAGGCACAAGGCACATACAATACAATAGAGGGAATGCGCGTGACGTCACCGTCCGGTCACGTGCCTGCAGTTTCTCACAGTGAGTGGCAAAAAGACTGAGCGGCTGTATGTGTATTCAGCGTGAATGCCGCAAAAACAAACACAACACATATAAAGTGGGAAAGAGCTTTGCGATTGACTGTACAATTAGATTTGACAAAAAATCAGAGGTATATTTTTACAGACTGCTATAGAAAGAAGAACAAATGGATCGCTGCAATTCACAGAAACAACTGGACTCCAGTCAGCGAAAGTGGATTTGCAGTTATCATTTTGTGTCAATATGCTGAATTTAGCTGTAAAACCATACCCATATATTTTGTATTGTTATATATATTAACAACTTAAATTAAATATTTATCATTGCATATTCTGCATTATTGGATGTTTCTTAAAAACTATAAAGTTTTAGGGCTGGACGATATGTAAGCAATAAGGTACGAGAGGCTGTGCTGTATCGCACTTGCCTCGAGTATCTTATTGCTTTTATAAAACGGTTGCCACACAATATTTAAGTAAAAAACAATGTTAGTGCAACTTTCTTGAAGTAAAATCACTAAAAGCCTACCTTCCACTGGAAAAAATAGTCCCAGAGTGTGAACAGCAACAACGTTCCAGTGTGTAAAATGCATGAAAGCTCAAATAAAAACAACATAGAACCACAGTGTTGTGCGCGATCATTAGAACCGTTGGGTGAAGCGGTCGTAGCTGTGTTTTATCGTGAATAAAGCACAGCTCTTGACCAATCAGAATCAACGATTCGAAATAACCGTTTTATAAGATGATATATAGGCTATATTACACTGATATAAGTGATCACCCGTATTTAGACCTACCTATATTGTATTGATATAAAGCGTTCACAGGCAAATTTGCTTTATGTTTAGGTCTATATTGCTTTTATTTCCCCGGTGTCGAAATCAGGCAAACATATATGTCAGGCAACACGATTCCTGGCTGCATGTCATTATCCATGGATCACTGGATCCTTAGTAAGTTGTAAGGAACACTATATTGAGTCCAACATTTAGTTTAAATTGATAAAATTGTTCGTTTTAGTTGCATTTTCGCAGTTTCCCCTATTAAATCCAGTCACACAGCAGATCTTTTGCCACTCAGTCAGGCTGAGGGGGGTTGTTCCGGCGGGAAAGTGACGTCAATGCATTCCCTCTATACTGCCGACAGTTAAACAAGGAGCACACAGCTGGTAAAGGGGCCACACCTTATTTGCACCCCCCAATCCACAAATCTCCTGGATTTTGAAAACCAAATGTTGACAGGTATGCAATAGTGTAATTTTTCAGAAGAAGTCAGTATTGATTCAGTTCAGTTCAATCACTGTGTAAAGTTCACACATTCATCATCCAGTTCAAGTTTACTTCACTTTCGATAGTGTCAGTGCAGTCAAATCAGTGTCCATGAGTATGCAAATGCAACTCTGCATCTCGTCGTCTTTTGTCTTAACATCCCTTCCCTATCTTTTCTTTCCAGATTATTCCTCCAACGGAGAAGCCAACTCCAATAAAGTCCCCTACCATCCAGGTGTTGGAGTATGGAGAGGCTGTTGCCCTGTTCAACTTCAATGCCGACCTGCCTGTGGAACTGTCCTTCAGAAAGGTGCCATAAATATCACACACTCTACCATACACTAAAACTAATTTATTATGCACAGTTCATTATCATGAAATAATTTAATGCAGACTAATTTTCTCGGTTCTTAAAGGTGCCATCTGTAATAATTGAGGTAAAAATATACAGAAAATGAGCTACACGCATCAAAAGAATGAGAAAAAATAAGTGCAATGATGTCATTAAAAATCTGAAAAGTTATATTGCTGCCAAGATATAAACCTAAATTAGCATGCTAAATTACTAGCCCCGGCCCGTCAGGTGTCGTAATACCAGTTTCAGCCATGGGAGGCGGTATGCGGGTGGGCAACATAAACAACAGCCGAAACTGCAATAGACGAGTAAGTCGCGCGTCTTATATGTGTACTTTGAACCTGAAGTTAGTCGTGTGGAAATACAGCCGATTACTACATTTCAGTTCAGGGAAGAGTTAAAAAAATGATTGGTTCGGCATGCATGAGGAAATACATTTTGGTAAGTTGTAGCATACTGTATCTTTCAACAGTGTTCATGTTCTTTTACCATTAGCTAGTAGAGATGATCGGTTCACGTGCGCTGAGGGATCTGTGGTGTAACAAAACGGTATTTATTGTTTGAATTGCGTAATAAAATTGACAGAAGTGTCATTTGCGTGTGTCTCACGGTGAATTCGTGAGAGTTGGCAGCTCTGAATGGCGCTAGCTTGATCAACATCAGCGAATGCTGTCTGTCAAATTAATTCAAACTAACAATAAAAGTGTAATATGAACAAAACGAATACCGTAAACTTAAAATAATAGCCCAGGGTTTTATTTTCCCATATCGTCGAAATGCACCTGCTTGTTTTTGAGACAGGCGTCTTGAGACGGTCTTCATCATTTAGTGTTGAGATGTTGTTCATTGAGTCTCTGATCTCTAAAAATCTCCAAATGCTCCACGTGAAACTGCGGTCTTCCAACCTTTTATTCGTGTCAAATGATTGAATAATATGCGTGAGAAAAAGAGCAAAACAGAGCTCACTTGTGTTGTTTGAAGACGTAGAGTGCCGGCCGCGGCACAACTCAATATCTGGAGGTATACTGCCCCCATCTGTTATGGAAAATGGAATATGTTTTTATTTTAGAGTTCCAGATGGCACCTTTAAGTGAGCCGTGGAAAACTTATTATAGCATGTGCAGATGGTTTGAAATGTATAAACATTTGTGACCTTTCAATGCCTTTAATCAAACTCTTGTGTTCACTTATCTCTTATCATCCCTTATCTTATCATAAACAAATCTGTATTTGAATCAACTGTAATTAACTTGAATCACTGTAATGAATCAAAATCCCCATTGCTAGATGTTAAAGAGATAGTTCGCCCTGCCCGTGCATGTTTGGAGACATGAGGGTAAGTAAATGGTGACAATTTTCATTACAATGAATATCCCTTTAAGGCAGTGGTTCTTAACCCTCTGGTGCTCTTCATGTGTCTGTTAAAAATGGCAGATTTTTTTCCCCAATGAAATGAATCTGTTATATTTTAGTATATTTTAGTTCAATAATATATTTTATTTTAATATTTTGTATTTTTAGGGGATTTTGTGGTACTAAATTATATTTACACTGTATTTATAATCCATTTATTCGCTTTTTTTAATCAACCTGAACTGTCGGAAATCTTAATCGTTTTAGAGCACAGACTTGGGTTTGATCTCTTTTTAAAGATGACACTTGACAAACTATTGCTGGTGAAAAAAGTTTAATAATATGAACTTTATTGTTTATTATATAAAAATACACAAAAAATACTATTTTAAATTTTTAAATGAAATATAATATATATGAGTATAATATGAATATACAGTATATTTTCAAAAACATATTTTACTCTAAATCTGCACAGAAAATCAAAGCAATTAATCTAAACAAGTCATGTCCCAAATTTGAATGAGCTTTCAGTAAGATTTTATTAGGCGCAGTACCAAAAGTTTTCACTAGATGAAATTTGTCTCACATTAATTTCCAATGAAGTCATTTTTGACTGCAAGTAGTACAGGTGTGACTATTTCTTTCAGGACATTTACCATTTGAATCATGTCCATGATTATTTTTTTGTGCTCACATAGCAAGTGCCAAAACCTAAAAAAAAAGAAGCACCAGAGGGTCAAACAGTGGTCATCTGTGACATAAACATTAAAAATATAACATGTTTCTTTCTTTAATTAACACCCTCAACCAGTGTTTTTTCTTTAAAGAACCAGGATTCCCACTGTCTTAAAAACCTGAATGAAATTGCCTAATTATAGCCTAATATATATATATATATATATATATATATATATATATATATATATATATATATATGAAGAGTCAAAAGTGCCATTTGAAATTTTCTTCTAAAATGATCATTTTTATCAAGCTTGTATATTTAAGTTCAGTAATTTCACTTAAATGGCAATGAAGATTACCTATTAATTGTCATTTAAGTGAAATTACTGAACTTAAATATACAAGCTTGATAAAAATGGTCATTTTAGAAGAAAATTTCAAATGGCATTTAGAGGCTTTAGCATTTGAACTCTTCATATATATAACATCAATCAAATTTAAATATTAAAATCCGTTTCCAGTAAATCATGAACAGCTTGTGGAGCCTTGGAGTCAGGAAGGCTGAGAACCACTGCTTTAAGGCTTAAGTTTGGGGTAATGAATCTTAATCATGTCATGTTCATACATGTAAATCAAGTCTTTGTGATCGACTTCCAGCCCTAACTAGCACAGCTATGTACAGAAAATGGTTGCTGAACAATTATAGTCAATTATAATGAATTATACAGTTTCACTATTACACACAAATATCCAACCACAGAACGCTGCAAATGGCCAATCAGAGACAAGTATTCCAAAGAACCGTGTAATGAGTGATGATATTTCACATCCAAACAGCTTCAACAGCTTTCTTCTCTGTTCTGTTCGGTCTCTCAGGGCGAGATTATCTCGATCGTCAGGCGTGTTGATGATCACTGGCTGGAGGGTCGTATCTCTGGCACCACCCGAAGTGGAATCTTCCCCATCAGCTACGTCCAGGTCAACAAAATGCCTCGCACTAAAAGCAGTGATGACTTTCCATCTTCTCCCACTCCCACCCCAGAACCCCTCAGTCCCGGCCGGCCACAGCACTCCCCCCTGTCTCCCCTGTCACGCTCCCCCGAACCCCAGCTTTCACCTCACAAACACTCCAGCCAATCACGTTCCCCTCTGTCACACGCACAGCCCATCTCCCCAAAACCAAACCACTTTTTGTTCTCGCCTGGCCCCACTTCACCCAGCAACAACTGGACGGGATTGCAGCACTCTCACAACCCACTGGAAAAGGACAGCAGATCACCTGTGTCACCCTCCAATCATGTGCTGACACCTCCGCAGGGCCCGGGACTGCCAGCGAACTCCGGCACAATGCCAGCGCACTCTCCGTACATCACACAGGTTTGTGCAGAGAAACAATTCTATAGTATTTACATGTATGGACTTCAGTGTCAGCCAGGCAGATGTTTTGGTAACACTTTACAAATAAGGTTCATTAGTTAACAATAGTAGTATTAATTTCAACATACTAATACATTATTAAAATCAAAGGTTGTATTTGTTAACATTAGTTAACGAACAATAAACAGCTATATTTTAACATTAACAAAGATTAACTAATAAAGTAATATGTATTGTTCATTGTTAGTTCATGTTAGTTAATACATTAAATAATGTTAACTAAATAACCGTATTGTGAAGTGTTACTGATGTTTATATATATATAAATATATATATATATATATATATATATATATATATATATACACATACACACACTACCGGTCAAAAGTTTAGGGTTCGGTAAGATTTTTTATGTTTTTAAAAGAAGTCTCTTCTGCTCACCAAGGCTGCAATTTTTTGATAAAAAATACACAAAAAACACAGTAATATTGTGAAATATTATGACAATTTAAAATGACTTTTTTATGTTAATATATATTAAAATGTAATTTATTCCTCTGAAAAAAAGCTGAATTTTCAGCATCATTACTCCAGCTCAGTGTCACATGATCCTTCACAAATCACTCTAATATGATGATTTTATGCTCCAAAAACATGTATGATTATTATCCATGTTGAAAACCGTTTTTTACAGTTTTATTTCAGGATTCTTTGATGAATAGAAAGTTCAAAGAACAGCATTTATTTAATTAGAATCTTTTCTAACATTATAAATGTCTTTACTGTAACTTTTTAAGTAAGTTATGTAACTCATCCTTGATGAATAGAAGTATTGATTTCTTATTTATTTCCCCCAAAAATAAAATACAAATTCTTACTGACCCCAAACTTTTGAAAGGGTAGTGTGTTTAATGTAACAAAAGCTTTCCATTTCAGATAAAAGCTGTTCTTTTGAACTTTCTATTCTTCAAAGAATCCTGAAATAAAAATGTAAAAAACTGTTTTCAACATGGATAATAATCATACATGTTTTTGGAGCATAAAATCATCATATTAGAGTGATTTGTGAAGGATCATGTGACACTGAAGACTGGAGTAATGATGCTGGAAATTCAGCTTTTTTTCAGAGGAATAAATTACATTTTAATATATATTAACATAAAAAAGTCATTTTAAATTGTCATAATATTTCACAATATTACTGTGTTTTTGTGTATTTTTTTATCAAAAAATTGCAGCCTTGGTGAGCAGAAGAGACTTCTTTTAAAAACATAAAAAATCTTATCGAACCTAAACTTTTGACCGAAAGTGTATTTTGTATCATGGTAAATAATGTGGCCAATGTACAATACACTAAGTATGCATGAAATTGATCAAAAGTGTCAGTAAAGACACTTAGTTACATAGAAAAAATCCTAAAAAAAAGTTATTAATCCAATAAAAAATATTAAAGGTGCAGTAAGCGTTTTCTGAGAAACACTGTTAATATATATGATTTTGACACCCAAACCAACCCCTCCCTTCATTTCTGCGCTCACAAAATAACAAACACAACACACGCAACGACTAACATCAGACATCTTACGCAAATATGCTGTGATTCAACAATAACAAAAACATCTTGGTTCTGTGAAACAGCAAATTAACCAATAGCTGTTTCTCAGTTACCAAGAAAGCAAAGAAACAGACTTTGGATATACGTCTTGTTAAGACGATCTTTGAAAAAATTTGGAAGGACACAGACACACAGAACACATCTTTGTGAGAATTGAGATGCAATCTTGCTGCTCAAATGACCCTCCCAGCCTATTATAAGTAGCAGCTAATGCACAATAAACATAACATCACAAGCAAGTGTCATAACCTAATAAAACATTTATTTCATATTACTATAGGGTCAGACAGTTTGTTTGCATATAATTTGATATATATATTTTTTTCTTTTACCACGTGTGTTTATGAAAATAAGTAGTTTATATGTGTAACCTATGTATTGTCAGATTCTTTCTTTTTATTATGCCAATACAAATACTGCAGGCTTCCTTCAGGTTATCACTTTATTAAAATTGAGCAAAACAAACAGACAAATTTACTTCACAAGCTGTCACGTGTTTGTGAGCTTGTAACGGAAATGGGGAATCACTTAAGTGAGAACAAGTTTAAAGCTTACAGGCTTCGTACTTGAGTCCGCCGCAGCAATTTCGAACTCGTTCATCAAAATGAACAAATCTTTTCCTAATCAATTCATTCGTTTTGTTCGTTGAATGAACCAAATGACTCAGAAAAGATTTGATTACATTTGATGAGCGAGTTCGAACACAGTGAGTCAATAAACGCGCATCACAGAAAAACAGAGCAAGGCGACCATTTGAGCTTATAAAACTTAAGCTTTGTTTTTTTTTTTTTTTTTTTTAAATGAGCGATCGTTTCACTTGATAAGACCCTTATTCATTCGTCTGGAATCATTTAAAGCCCTTTCAACAGTTTGCACTAAAGGTCTTTTGGACCTTGAACCGTTTGGTTCCCACTGAAGTGCATTATATGGGAGAAAAATCCTGGAATATTATCATCAAAAACCTTAATTTCTTTTACATTTCTTTTTAAATTATCAGCAAAAGTTGTTTTTTTTTTTTTTTTTCAAAAGTGAACTACTCCTTTAACAATGGTCCTAGCTCTTACCTGATCGTAACCCTTCCTTTCCCAATTATATTCCACTGACATTGTCTTCTTGGGTAATATCTCAGCCATCTCTCTTTCCACAAATATCCCGCTCTCTCACTTTCTGTCCATTCGAGCCCGTTCTCATCCTTTAGCGTCACATAAAGCGCTTTATGACAAAACGGCGCTATACTACGCACATGGTACCCTTTATCGATTTTATATAACACGCGAACTCAAGGCGTCATAAATCCTTTAGCGTAATATGAGACTACCCTACCCTACCCCACACCTAAACCTAACCATCACAGCGCGTGTTATATAAGACGATAAAGGGTACCATGCGCGTCATATGACGCCGTTTTGTCATATAACGTTCTATGTGACGCTAAAGGATGAGAACGCGTTGGTCCATCATGAGCAGATACTTTTTTTCAGCACACACAGAACAGATACCTAGCAAATAGTCACAAAATGGTTTGTTTGGGTGTTGATTTACAGAGTTTCTCTGCGATCACTCACTGCACCTTTAAGCAGCACAACTTGCTAGAATGTCACACTTTCTCGCAAAATATAATCTGGATTTCATAGCAGTTTTGCTTTCCACAACAATTTGTAAGGTGAAGGACTCTTGTAGTATCCCTTAATTACAAAAACATGATTCCTGTCTTCCACTGAGACTGGTCACATCTGTTTGTTCAATTCTCAGCCGATTTTCACATTATTTTATGCCTAATCCTGATCTCAAGGTTTAGAATTCTGGCCAGTGACAGAATAAAATGCAATCATGTCCCAAAAAATTGTAATACATCCAAACAGTTGACAGGAAATTAGATTTTGAGAATTTGTTTTAGAAACTTGTGTTGTTTTGTTTATGTAAAGTTCATTGACATTAATTGGGTATTTGAGCTTATTTTTTTTCATTGCAGATTGTAAAAAGATAAAGTTCCCCTGTAGTCAATAATTGTATCTCTTAAAACTCATTTTGATTACCAAAATTACATGGGCCCGAGCACTAACGGTGCGAGGCCCCTATTGAAACTGTTAGAATTATTATTATTATTATTATTTTTTTTTTCTGCAAAGTAAGCACCATTTTCGGGGCCGCAACATGCTCAAAAACTCACCAAATTTGGCACGCATGTCAGGACTTGTCAGGAAAATGTCATATTTTGTGGGTTTCGCAGATGGGCATGGCAAAATGGCTCGCTAGCGCCACCTAGAAATTTGGAAAAAATTAGCCCCTCATCCACGTTCAACCCACATGCACGAAATTTGGTGGGGACGTGTATCATATCAAGACGCACTAAAAAGCCTCAAGAACCCATACCCTGAAACTCGACAGGAAGTCCGCCATTTTGAATTTGGCGGCCATTTTGGGACGATTTACACACTCCGTACTTTAACGAACTCCTCCTAGGGATTTAGTCGGATCGACTTCAAATTTCTGCTGTGACTTCTAAAGGCATTGACGATGTAAAGTTGTGCTATCTGCGTGTTTTCTTCGATGGGCGTGTCCGTGGCGTCGAATGATTCGCCATGAAACAAGAAGTTGTAGTAACTTGGCTGTAAATGCCCAGATCTGCACCAAATTTTACACATTTGACAAGAGTCCCGCCCTGAACAAATCTACATGCCGACATTCACCCACAGTCATAGCGCCACCTGTTGGCAACAGGAAGTGACCTTTAATGAAGCAACACCCCGCCACATGTTTGACCGTCATGTACGAAATTTCTGTGGTACATCTACCATGTCCAGACGCACAGAAAAGTCTCTTGGAGCGATGCCCTAAACTCAACAGGAAGTCAGCCATTTCTAATTTTACCGCCATTTTTGGATAATTTACTCATTACGTACTTTAACAAACTCCTCCTAGGGATTTAGTCGGATCGACTTCACATTTCTGCTGTGCCTTCTAAAGGCATTGACGATGAAAAGTTGTGCTATCTGTGCGTTTTTGTCAATGGGCGTGTCTGAGGCGTCGACGATTCGCCATGAAACAGGAAGTTGTTGTAACTTCAGTGTACATCCTCAGACCTGCGTGAAATTTTATACTTTATACAACAGTCCCGCCCTGAACACATGTACATGCCGAAATTAACCCACAGTCATTGCGCCACCTGCTGGCAACAGGAAGTGAACTTTAACGAAGCAGCCCCGCCGCACATTTGACCTACATGTACGGAATATGCAACGCGGCCGCCTCACACCCCAACGTGCTACAGGTGCGAGGGCCCGCCCATCGCTGCTTGCAGCTTTAATTTATTTTATTTTTCTTTGAAAAAAATAATAAAATTCTTCATGCCTTAAAATAGCTTGAATGTAACTCTACACCCTACACCCGTTCTATGAATATGCAAATTAGCCCAGCCTCCACACTAGCTCAGAGATCCACTCGCTGACGATCACATGTTGACGTGATTGGTTACATGGTAGTTTGTGACATCAGAAACACCAGTGATTTCAAACCCTGTCTTTGGTTCACTGCAGCTTTGAGGAGGAAATACACAGCAATAGTGTTGACTTATGAAGTTGCACAAAGCATATTAAAAACATCAAGTAGACATATAAACAACATTAAAAGCTTGATTTTCACCACAGGGGCACTTTTTGGATAGCCTACTTCTTTTTGCCATTAAACTTTTAACATTTGACTGCTTTTGATATTTTCATAAGTGCATTAAAGCTGACACATATAATTTGAAAAGTTTTGTGATGGAAAGTTTTATTGATATTTTTGTACTCATTAAATGATTTACTATTAGGCTATATAACCTTATTTGTAATATTATGGAAATCAGGGCTACATTGGAATATTTTTATTCTGTTTTTAGTTTCTGTTTCTCTGCTCCCATCAGTTTATTGATTATCTCCTCATTTGTTTCTATGATTACGTATAATTATCACCTGTCAGTTGTTGTTTGTCTTGTATGTAAGCCCCCTGTTTTGTTCTCTGTTCTCAGTGTCAATTTATGTGGTTTGTGTTTCCCTGGATATCTCCTGCGTATTTATTACTTGGAATAAAGACTTTGTTTGTTAACTCTGTGTCATCGCCAAGCGCATGCTGCATAACATTATCAATTACAGCCTGTATAATAATAAGAAATCATAATAAGGATCATGTGACACTGAAGAGTTAAAAATTCAGCTTTTCCATTACATGAATACATTTGTTTTTAGACTATATTCAAATATAAAACAGATATTTTATACTAAAACAAAACTTTTAACAATGATTTTTAGGATGGGACCAGAACACAATCTCCACAACCCAACGCACAAGTTAAGATTCCCTCCACGTCACGGTCTCCTGTGAACAAGGGTTATTCACGACAACTGTGAGTACATTATTCACTACTTCTAAACTAATTCAAGCAGACATAGATATATAATTTACATTTATTCGTTTTATGATTGATTACAGGGAGAATTGAGTCAATTTCCTTGTTATTTACTCAACAACTTTGTGAAAAAAAGGGTAACACTTTACTTGAAGGGGTGTGAATAAGACTAACAGGACACCTTCATAATCATGACATGACATATATTATGAATATAAAAAAGAAGTTGTATACGTTTGTGACAACTGTCATTAAGTGTCATTCGCTCAGTTATGACATTTTTAATGCAATTATGACATTGTTTGAGATGTCTTTGTTATGACATCTTAACATAAACCAATACATCATAACCTGTCAGTGTCTTTGTCATGACAACTTGACATTACTTAAGACAACACAACCTGTCATAAACATGACATAGCAGATTCATTATCAAACTTAAGAAACCACCTAGCATTATTGGTTAACATTACATTAAACTGCCAGGTGGTTGGTTTTGACATTGGCTGTCATGAAGCCATTATAACTTTTTAAAGACAAATTCAATTAGTACCACTGTAGTTGAGGTCACGAAAAATATTCATGACACAGTTATAATGGCCTCATGACAGCCAATGTCAAAGCCAATGACCTGACATTAACTGTACACCGTCCCGGTTCCGGGACGCCTAACTTTACTTCACTATATTTCTATTAAATCTAATTATGACAAATTATATATCGTTGGAAAGGTCTAAGACTTCTAAATAGATATTCTAGCCCTGTTTTGTGTTACAAATTTAGGAAGACTAATTAATGAATTTATGACAAGAGTGCACCTCAAAAAATCTGCATCATAACAGGATGTCTGACCTTTGTCACAAAAAGTCGATGCACCCATTTTTAATCATTGAAACTTCTGTTTTTATGCTAAAAGTTCATAATAAAACATATAATCTAGAATTTTTCAATAAAAAAATAAAAAAATATAGTATATTATATATATATATATATATATATATATATATATATATATGTATATATATATATATATATATTATCCTCTAAAAAATAATATTTTTTTATCACTTTTTTTATTATATAACATATTTTAGTAGTTATCATAAATTAGGTATCATTTGAAAGCTTATAAACTCAGAATTCATCCTGTGAAAACGTTTTATAATTGAACGTTGCGTTACCATAGAAACGGTACTTATTTTATCAGGTCCCTCCCCTTTTGGGCATCATTATATTTCATAATTTATAATCAAACCTTTTCTAATCTTGACAAAACACTTATTGTCAGAAAGGTCTAAGTCTCAAGGTTCCAAATTTTGTGACAGAAGTGATTTGGACAGAAATGTATTTAGTTGTTAAGGCAGATTGTATTCAACTAAATTCAATGGAATTCAATGGCACCCGGTGGCTATTTTTTGGCACTACGCCTATATAAAATCTCATGGGAACTTCAATTTTTGTGATATCAACTTCAAATTTGGAACATAACTTGGTTAGATTTATGGCTTTGATTTTATAGTAATTTTATAGTAAAAAATATTTTGTAAAATATATATTTTATATAAAATAAAAAATATGTAGTACAGTATATTTGATTTACTGTAAATTTAAACTTCCTTAACCGTTTCATACTTTCATTTTTTTAAGTATTTTCTTTAGCAATAATCTGCTGAGTGTTTTCTTTAAAACAAGACCAAACTTGGGTATATATTCCAAAGCATTCTTGAATTACAACCATTTAAGTTTGAATAGTCCATTTGAACCCCCATTCTCAATGGGGTGGGGTTTGGGGGGTGGGGGGTTATGTTTATGTTAAGATGTCATAACAAATACATCTTAAACAATTAATGACACTTAATGACAGTTTTCACAAACATGCATGAAACCTCCTTCATATTCAAGACATATGTCATGTCATGGTTATGAAGGTGTCATGACAGTCTTATGCACACCCCTTCAAGTAAAGTGTTACCAAAGAAAGTCATAAGGTTTGCTGAGTAAAACATGACAGGATGTTAATTTCGGGGCCAACTGTTCCTTCAAATATGTGCAAAAAACTGTAGTGTACACAGATCCAACTATATTGTACTGCTATCATTCTTTTTCATTCACTCTTTCTCATTGCATTCAGGTATAAGGCGGTTTACAACTATAACCCCCAGAATAAAGACGAGCTGGAGTTGAGAGAAGGAGACCTGGTTCAGGTTATAGAGAAGTGCGATGACGGCTGGTTTGTAGGTAATTGCCCTTTAAGAAAGCTCTACTTACACTGTTAGCATAAAGTCTCTCCACTTTACATGCTTATTCTGGACACTGTTTTACAGGTTAAGGGACTAATCAGAGTTTCTAGGGATGCATGAAAAATTTGCATCATATCAACTATTGCTTGTATTATAGATTGATAGTTATTGATTATAATTTTGCAATGCCTAAATTGACTTTCGGCATTTTAAACTGTTGATATTATTTTTGTCCTGTAAAAGAGAGACTTTTTAATATTGAGATTGACAATAATAGGATATTATACAGTTTTATATACAATTTTATTATGAAGAATATACATTTTTATAAATCAGAATTTACAGCCCAAAGTTATTACAAACACTACTGTTCAAAAGTTTGGGGTTAGTAAGATTTTATAATATTTTTGCTGACTCTCTTATGCTCACTAAGGCTGCTTTTATTTGATTAAAAGTCACATGATCTTCTAAAATCATTCTAATATGCTGATTTGGTGAATTTCTAATAATTATCAATGCTGAGCAGTTGTGCTGCTTAATATGCTCATGGAACCATGATAGTTTTCCATGATTCTTTGATGAATAGAAAGTTCAAAAGAACAGCATTTATTTGAAATATAATTTTTTTTTGTAACATTCCCACTTTTCAAAATCCCACTATTCATGCAGTGATTATGGGTCATATCATACACCCAGTGCAATGCAGTGCCAAGCATGATGCAAGTGTTTTTTACTAGTTTCAGCCCGACTGTTATCATTTTCACGTTCTGCATGGGCATGCTGGTCTGAAAACAAGGTGTGTTCAGGCGCATTGTTGGCACGCTGCTATTTTGAGGCAACTGAAATAGACTGCATCATTGACCAACTGAAACCTGGTCTAAAGTAGGGTTGGGTATCGTTTGAATTTGAACGATTCTGATTCCGATTCCTTGTTTCGATTTCGGTATCTAACGATTCTCGATTCCGATACTTTTAAGAGGCAGGGTCAAAAAAGTTTAGCTAACCTTGCTAACCAACGGTCTTTCTGAAGTAAACACTCTTGTCACAAATACTCCTTTGGACACAAATTTGCATTTTGCAGAGATTTCTTTATATTTAGAAAAGTAAAGCCACACTCTGGACCGCCGACGTAAGCTACTCATGTTCGAACTTGGCGCGGTTATGCCAACACTTCCGGTAGACGCTTCTTCGTTGGTGTTGTTCAGCGGTTTCTTCTTCCGGTCGACGGACTGTGAATATCGAAACTAGGAATCGAAATTTTAACTTTTGAACGATTCCAGGAAAAACTAAAAGTTAGTCCCGGTTCCAATCGATACTCGATTCTCGATACCCAACCCTAGTCTAAAGTCAATGGCGTAATATATCTTTTGTTATTTAAAGCGCATTATAATAAGAACCTTTAAGCCCCGTACACTCTGCTTATTAAACACAGCAGCACACAAACATGCCAAATATTGAAAATAAAAGGATTACAATGTAAAAGATTATTATTGTGTACATAAAGATATGGTGGAATCCGGCTTGTCCTGTAGATGGTCTGCTTGCACACGAGCAGATCCGTTTGCGCTCTGAAAACTCGTTCAGTCTTTCCACTATCAAATTATGCCATTTAAATAGCGAATCAACCATGACACACCATTACTCATTAAAGGGGTCATGAACTGGCTTTTTTAAAAATGTTATTATATTGTTGTCTGAGGTCAGACTTATGACATACGCTTGGTTTTTGCAGCAATAGGCTATTTTCTACCCTAGTTTTTAGCCTGAAAAATGCTTGGTTTTTATGGGCGTCTCGCACTGAAGACTTGGAAGTAAATGCCCACTGCTGTGAGTGGATAACAGTTTTGCATATTATAATGAGTTTCAACTCGCCCGTCGAATGCACTTGTTTTGAAAACATCCAATTTTGGCAACCGGAATGATTCGCCCATGCATGTTCGACCTAGCGTTTGTTGCGCAATTCCTGTCAGATCCAATATAGACGGCACAGCACCGTTGTTCTTTACTCTTGATCGGTCTGCAAATCCCAGTCTTGTTTACAAAACAATCCTCAATGAAATGAAGCGAACAGACGGTTTTACCTGATCAGCTGGAACGTCATTAAAATTAAAGTTTTGCAGTCCTATTGGAATCCAGAGGAAGCTTATGCAGCGACTGTCTTCTTCCACAAACAGGCACTGCACAATATTCTGTATTGCTTGCTCGGTAGCTTGATCCGGATTGTCATCACGAGGTAGGCCTGTGTTATTTAGCTATGCGTGTAATGCGTGAATCGGTGGGCGGGGCTAAACCGGCCGTGGTGAAGTAGGTGTAGATCTTCTTCTGCGGGGTGGTGTTTTAGCCTCTTTTTCGTCATAGTTCCCCACTTTGAAAAATGAGTCGTTTGCTGAGTCTGGTGTCAATAAAAGCTTTTACTGGACTAACAAGGAAGTTTTCAGTTCTGAAACTTACAGGATATTCTTATAATATGATGACCTCTCAGATGTCAAAAGCTTGAGGAAAATTTTATTTCTCTGTTCATCAACCCTTTAAAGGGATACTTCACCCAAAAATGAAAATTCTGTATTATTTACTCACCCTCATGTTGTTGCAGCCCTGGATGAGTTTCTTTCTTCTGCAGAACACAAAGAAAGATATTTTGAAGAACGATTGGATCTTTGGCACCATTGACTTCAATAGTATTTTTCTTTCTACTATGGAAGTCAATGGTGCCAAACAACTGGTTCCAATCGTTCTTTGAAATATCTTCCTTTGTGTTCAGCAGAAGAAAGAAACTCATACAGGTTTGCAACAACTTGAGGGTGAGTAAATAAGTTTTGGGTGGAGTAACCCTTTAAGAGAATAGGGACAATCCTTTTAGACCATGCGCCGGGTGCGCTGACCATTTTTCCCTGTCGTTAAACTAGCAAAAGTGAATTCAGATACGCCCTACTTGCGCCGTGAGCTTTAGACCTTGTGCTTAGATCGTTAAAGTGGGGCCCTTTAAATGTCATCACTGTCACTTTTTTAATTTACTGCTTGCTTGACTGTTTCTTATAACAACAAAAAATCTGAACCCAAATGTTTGAATGGTAGTGTAATAACAGTGGAATATACAGTTCTACTCATAGAAATCTACTCGACTGAAATATGTATATCTTAAAGACTGTACTGCCTCTATTGGTCGATTGTGTGTTTACAGTAACTTCCACCATCAGTGCCTCTCATAATCAACAGGACATTTTTGTGTGTGTGTGTTAGCAGAGCAGTAGTTATTTATGCCATCTGTTTTCTTGCTTAAATGACACTTATTTTCTCTTCTTGTCAGGTACGTCTTGAAAGGACGCAAGCTTTTGGAACATTTCCTGGCAACTATGTGGCACCAGTTTAGGAGCTTCCACCAATTCTTCTTGGCAGAATCTATTTCACTGACACTACAGGCTCAACCACTAATCAATGCAATATACATTCTGTCTGTACGGTCACTGTACACTATATACAAAAACTACTGCCCTCTTCACACACAAATGTACACTTACCAATTCTTCCTTCACATCATCCACCAAGCATGTGCACTCCTCACCTTATTACTATGGCGCCCATGTTCCCATGGTTCCCCTACTTATGTTGGACACAGATGGGTTTGTCACAGTATGATCACTCACGTGTGTATTTGTGATGAATCCACATTGCATTATGCTTTAATTATCATTACATTTATTTATATCCCCCTCCAACACTATTGACATTATCTTAGCTGACTTTCTCAATTTTAACCTCCATTTTGGTTTCAGATTTGCTATGAACACTACATATCCTGAGGATCTGGATCTAAGACATGGTTAAAAAACACTCTTCTTCTTTTTTTATTACGATCATCACAGTTGTCATTTACTTGCTGGCTTAGTTGCCTGTCACATCATATTATAACAGCTGCAATCATTATCAAGTGTCTGTAAACGCTTAATGCATTTTGTCTCCAATTTTTTAAACTGGTTCACGTTTATTGTGTAGCAAACCCAGTATATGCAACATTATCATAAGCTTTATGACTGGGAAAGTGTTGAGGCAGTGCTGTTTCAAACTCTTTTGTATGAATAAGTCTCCTGCTCAGAGAAAAATCAGTTCTGGGTTCCATCCAAACTAGATTAAACATGGTTTCTGTCTATATAAACTATTTAAATCCACAGGCCTATCTAAAACCATATTCAATTGAACATACATTAATGCAAAAGGGCCATTCACACCAAGGACGAAAACTAAAAAGATCATGATAAAAATAGTTCTGTCCCTTTAAATGCTCGAGCTTGTTACAGCAGGATGGATTCTGATTGGGTGTCAATGTTTTTATTATTTATCAGCTCATTATAGCTTTGGTGTGAACTCTGCTATTCTTTAACTGAGAATGATTTTTACAACTATATATATATCGTCATCTTTATGGTTATCATCATTGGTGTTAATATGCCTGAACGATAAAGTTAGTTTGTTATGAGAGATTCGTTATATATATATATATATATATATATATATATATATATATATATATATATATATATATATATATATATATATATATATATATATATATATATATATATATATAGCAGAGTCCACATCACAACAACGACGGTCACGGCATAGTGAAACGATATTGTTGGTATCACTTTTTTATTTTATTTTTTTCCAGCTGATGAACTACATCCAATCAGAATCCATCCGGCTTCACGAGCTCGAGCTTTTAAAGTGACAGACGTAAAAACTGCAGCGCGCGCATAAAATAAACAGAACCATATCATTTGCTGTTGTGGACGCTATTAAAGTTATCATTTTCGTTATCTTTATAGTTATCGTTCTTTAGCGTTCTTGGATCAAACGAACATCATGATTTGCAGTTATAATCATTCACAGTGTAAAAACAAAACAAAAAAATCCACAGTAAAAATATCGAAACATTATTGAAATAAGAGTAATTACCTGTGTGCTACTCGAGGAGCAAAATTGTATTAGGTAACATTTAAAGATTATATCTTTAATTGAGTTTACATACGTGGTACTCTTCTTGTTTTAGCCATACATTTATTTTGATTTATGCTTGAAACAATAACTAAGTCAACTCTGTATGTCAATCATGATTTTACAAATTGAAACCAAGGCCTTAAGATGAAGTCAGCTTGTGTTTTTTTGTGTGTGCACGTGCACAAGCTGGAGGTCTTTTTACTGTGGGTTTATTATAGCTGTAAAAATGGTTGTTGAAGATGCCAGTGTTTTTGAATTCCATCATTAACTCATTTTGTCTTCTGTTTTAATTTTTCTGGGAACTGAAGTATCTGATTGCATTTTGTTGTACAGATTGTTGAATCGTTATGGCACAGTTATCGAATAATGGGGGAAAAGATAATATATTTTTATTGACACACTATGTATTGTAGAAGGTACTCACAGATTTTGATAATGATCAAATAAATAACAGAAAAAATAAACATTGGTTGCTTGTTACTTTCATTAAGAGCCTAATTTTTTACACAGTCCAATCTGAATCCCTTTCAGGTCTACGGTTCTGTTATTCATGAGCTGTCTTTCATCAGTAAACAGAACAGAACAAATGAAATAATCTTGAGAACATGATGTCTTCTATCTTTCAGTGAAAGGCAATTGTCATTTTCCGAAACACGCAGATGAACAAGCTTAACTTAATGTGTTTATGAGATCTGGAATGCCGAATGAAACATAAATCATGCTTATGTTACAAAACAGACAAATAATAATACATCTTTTAAAAATCTGCAGTTTCAAAAAAATAAATACATTTGGTAGATTTGTGACACTGCACTGTAAAAGCTTTATACTCGGCCCTTTTTATGATCCCATAACCGGCTAAGTCTAGACTTGTGAAAAAAAAAATACATACATATATAGGCCTATATATATATATATATATATAAAACAAAGGTTTTAAGATTTGTATAAATAATTATCAGATTATTGCAATTAAATTAAATGACCAATAGTGAATATATATATATATATATATATATAATATATATATATATATATAATAATAAATATATAATAATAATATAATATATATATATATATATATATATATATATATTATTTAAAATAATGGATTTATATTTGAATATTCATTCAAATATAACTGTCATGCAAAGCTACATTTCCATAAGCCATTACTCCAGTCTTCAGGGTCACAAGATCTTTTACAAATCATTATAATATGATGATTTATTATCAATGTTAGTTCTAACAGTTTCTAAACAGTTGTGCTGCTTAATATTATTTTTTAACCTGTGATCATTTTTTTAGGATTCTTTGATGAATAAAAAGTTAAATATTGATATTTTATATTATATTATTATATTATATAATATATAAATAATATATATTATATTAGTATATTTATAGAGCTATATAAAGTGGGTAAAATAAGTATTTGAACGCCCTGCTATTTTGCAAGATCTCACAAAATCATGGAGGGGTCTGAGATTGTCATCGCAGGTGCATTACCACTGTGAGAGAGAAATAATTTAAAAAAAACTCAGAAATCACAATGTATGATTTTTTTAACTATTTATTTGTATGATACAGCTGCAAATAAGTATTTGAACACCTGAGAAAATCAATGTTAATATTTAGCACAGTAGCCTTTGTTTGCAATTACAGAGGTCAAACGTTTCCTCCACACAGATCTTCTGTAGATCAGATTGGTTTTAGGTCTGGAGACTGGCTAGGCCATGCCAGAACCTTGATATGCTTCTTACAGAGCCACTCCTTGGTAATCCTGGCTGTGTGCTTTCGGGTCATTGTCATCGGGTCATGTTGGAAGACCCAGCCTCGACCCATCTTCAATGCTCTAACTGAGGGAAGGAGGTTGTTCCCAAAATCTTCGCAATACATGGCCCCGGTGCAGTCACCATGTGCAGAAAAACATGCTACCACCCCCATGCTTCACAGTCGGGATGGTGTTCTTGGGATGGTACTCATCATTCTTCTTCCTCCAAACACAGTTATTTATGACCAAAGGAATTATGACCAAAAAGTTATATTTTGGTCTCATCTGACCACATGGCTTTCTCCCATGACTCCTCTGGATCATCCAAATGGTCATTGGCAAACTTAAGACAGGCCTTGACATACTGGTTTAAGCAGGGGAACCTTCCGTGCCATGCATGATTTCAAACCATGACGTCTTAGTGTATTACCAACAGTAACCTTGGAAACAGTGGTCCCAGCTCTTTTCAGGTCATTGACCAGCTCCTCCCGTGTAGTTCTGGGCTGATTTCTCACCTTTCTTAGGATCATTGAGACCCCACGAGGTGAGATCTTGCATGGAGCCCCAGTCCGAGGGAGATTGACAGTTATGTCTAGCTTCTTCCATTTTCTAAAGATAGCTCCAACAGTGGACCTTTTTTCCACCAAGCTGCTTGGCAATTTCCCTTTAGCCCTTTCCAGCCTCTAGTGTCTTTGGACAGCTCTTTGGTCTTGGCCATGTTAGTAGTTGGATTCTACTGATAGTTTGGGGTGGACAGGTGTATATACGCAGCTAACAATCTCAAAAAGGTGCATCTGATTTAGGATAATAAATGGAGTGGAGGTGGACATTTTAAAGGTAGACTAACAGGTCTTCAAGGGTCAGAATTCTAGCTGATAGACAGGTGTTCAAATACTTATTTGTAGCTGTAGCCTATCATACAAATTAATAGTTAAATAATCATATATTATGATTTCTGGATTTTAATTAGTTTTTTTAGATTATGTATCTCACAGTGGAAGTGCATCTATGATGACAATCTCAGACCCCTCCATGATTTCTAAGTGGGGAAAAAAAAAATATATATATTTCCCTTTAGTTGTTATCGTCAGCAGGTGGCGCACTAGCACGAAGTCTCATGATAATTACTCTTAAAATCATATTTCTGTTTCATCCCACCTACTCGACCCGCCCCGCGTGCCACCCTCGCGTGCCCACCCCTAGCCTTTATTTTGACAGCAACACGTGGCATGTGAGTGAGGACCGCGCGCATGATGCTCATCATTTCTAAAGCGGAAACATTCTTGGGAAAAGTTTGAAAAAAACCTGGGCGGTGTGGGAATTTGGTCACATGGAGTGCACTGCCTAAAAACTGACGCACTGAAAGTGTCTCAATCAGTTCTGCTTTAGGAAACTGACAGAGTGAGACTGCAAGATTAGCGGCGATTCTTCGCGCTCACACAGAACGCGTGCGTGGTTTTGACGTCATCCGCACAGGTGTCAAACCCAGCTTTGTGATTACACTCCTTACCGCACGACAACTCGTTACCAGGTAAGCGCATTTTTCCCCTTAAGTTCTTCAAGTTTAGCAGACATATACCGTTATTATGTTGTGTTTTTAATTTTTAGAAGTGCTACATACTCATACTGCCTTTGCGTAACACTTCAGGTGAGAAAATGGCATCAGTTCAGCATCCTTTAGTCTTTCACTGTTACTACTGCAGCAACGCAACTGTTTTATTGCATTCGGAGTTTTTCTTGAAAAGTATCCTATCCTACGCAGAAACTGAGTGTTTCAGCTTGTTTAAGTGATGAATTGCGTTTCATGTGCCATGTAAATCGACACAACAGCTGTAACACTGCAGCTTGATTCAGAGGAGGATGAGCATAGTTCTCCATCACTCAAAAGCCCAATTTTCAATGGGATACTTTACGGTTTGTTTTAATTTTTAAAGAAGATGTTTAAAAATTTCAAAACTAGACCAAACTACTGTACATTTAATTAGAATAGACTATAGACAAACGTATTAAATGGATTCAAATAGTCAAGGGTTCAAACGTTTATTTTGTCTTGCACACTATGCTCTCACAAAGACCAAAGAGAAAAAAATGGGACTATGTGAGACTATGTGACAAGTTGATGGAGTAGGTCCTAATAGATTGTGAAAATCTCGGGACACCCTTACATTTTGAACATGAGTATGAGTTAAGTTTAGAATATAACCAGATGTTATTCCATTAAAAGCTTTAAAACGTGTTGTGTTATAATGGACTCGGGTTTGAAACCGTAGTTAAGAGAGAAAATGTATATATTTTATTTTTGGTGTGATAAACATTGAGATTCTGTATGTTAGTGTGCACTGCATTTGTTAAGAACATTTCATTTGATGTGCCTATGATGCCCAAAAATGTTGTCAGGCAGCTAATCTGGTTTTGAGACATTTCTTCACTTGACAGTGATGAGAAACTAAAGTATGTACAGTTGTTTTTACTATTTTTAGGGTATGGATTTTCTTGTATTGTGGTTGAGGTTCTACTCCAGGACAGACTGGGATAATTTGGATTCAGTTATGCAGAATAATGTGAAGGGTTACTGCTTAACACGTCAGGCTTCAACACTATCCAAACTTGTATGGTAAAGCCTCAGAAATGAATATTAGATGTCTGGCTCATAGGAAGATGTATTTAAAAAAAATCACCAGTTTCTACCAGCTGCTGTTATATTGTTGCTGTAACACAGCTCTCTGTAGGTTTAAAGTGAGCAGAAAGCAGTTTTGAGGCTGGGCACTGAATGTGAATGATGACTGGGCAGTGCTTTTGAATGGATGGGGGAAAAAGCCAGGCATGTTTCTGTATTCACATGACCAAACCCATTGGAAGGCGCTTTTGTACCTCTCCATTGTCTCCACCTGTGCAATTCTTCTCTGTCAACCCTCGATTTTTACCTTCTCGCTCTCTGTTACTCTGCTTTACCCAGTTTTTCTAAATTCAGATGCTATTTATTTTTTAGATATAATAATCAACACACAACACATTGAATGAAAACATGTAAACTGAACATAAGGCAGTTTTTGCATTAACTTGTGTTTTTACTCTTATTTGTTGTTGAAATATAATAATTTACACAGTTGTAATGGGGCGGGGCGGGGCAGGGCGTGTTCGGTACGCAGTGACCGTATCGCGATTCGAATCCTGAGTTCAGTATCGCGGTTTTTCGGTTCGGTTCGAAAATCGTTACACCCCTACTGACTATGTTACGGAAGCTACTGTATCTTATCCTCTGTTTATCTTCATGAATCAAGTAATGACAGTAGAGTAGCAAATTATCAATCTGGTAGCTAGTAAACGATATTCTAGTTTTTGATGGTTAGCTATCGTCTAAACGGGATGTACAATTTTGGTAGAGGCTACATTCTTGAAAGTAAATACATAAGATGTACAAAGTCATATTTTAGGATGCCTAACATGTCTGTGATTCGTTTATTTTTCTTGCCTCAAGCTGTAATGCAAATTGATTTGTAAAGTTTACAGATTCATTTATGGTAGCTAGTACTAGCTTGATATTATAATTAGGGCTGCAGCGATTACGTCGACTATGAAAATACGAAAATAAATAAATTTAACAATGTAGCCAATCACAGACATATGTGTTGATTTCTTGAATGCATTGGCCAATCGGAAGCATTTAAGATAGAATCTCCTCACGGCTCAAAATAGACTTTTTGTTCAGTGCTGAATTCTGCATTGGCAAATCGATATTATGAAAGATTCATTGTGCAGTCAGTTTCATTGCTAATAACAGATATCAGCTTTTTAGGAATTATTAAGGGAGAAATTTGAATCTTTAAAAACAAACGATAACGTTATATTTACATATTAACAGTAGCTTAGGCTGTAATCTAGTGTATGTGAACCTTTTTATAAAAAAACACAAGTGCATTTCGAACAAGTTAATTGAGTAAATCATATTCCCACTATAGTAATTAATTACAGACTATAATAAACACATTTCCTAAATAGGTCTGTGATTGTATACATCAGACATTTTATGAAATAGTACCATTAGTTACAAATAAAGTTTAAAATATTTGCATATTTCATTACCCTTTCTGAAATACTTTTTTTGTCATTCATCATTTCATGTTAAAATAATATACAGATGCACTACCTACTCTTCAAAATACAGCTGATATATTGGTAGCATTCATATATTTTATTATTAAATGTTTATGATGTTATTGTTGTGCTTGTTTTATTACTCAGGAAGAGACAAAGCTGTGTGCAATATTTCTTTCCATAAAAAGGACCTCTTTGAGACATCTTTCTATTTTGCACTGTTTATGTTGTACTTTGCTCCTTTAAACAACTTAATGCCTTCATATTAATGTATTTTTTGCACTGTGTTTGGCAGAATTTATGTGAAATTAATGTTACATGATGCACTAAAGTGTTGCTTGCATTTTAATAATGACACTTTATTTTTTATACTGGTAAATTTCTATGTATTTTTCAGAAAATGAATTAATAAAAGTTTGATATACTAATGGTAGAAGTTGTACTTATTATTTATTGGAAATAATCAAAAAAATATGCATTAGATTAATCGAAACAATAATCGTTAGATTAGTCGACTAATCGAAGAAATAATCGATAGATTAATCGACAACAAAAATAATCGTTAGATGCAGCCCTAATTATAATATATGGTTATCTACCACTCAAACATTGCATTGAAGCATCATATAGATTCAGTAAAACAGTAACTAATAAGCTATCATTTGTCGTTAGAAAAAAAATAAATACCATGAAATTATATTCATATGACATGCTGTACCTGGGATGAAGACATTTCACACGTGACAGCAAGCAGAACACCTGCATGTGACCTCCTCCTACAGTGTTCAGGGCTATCATGGTTGTCAACAAATGCACATGCATGTAGGATGACAGAGTTTACGACAGAAGTAGAGGACAATACTGTTTCCCAACCGTAGGGGGACCCTGAGAGCAAAATTAAAAATTAAAATTAAAATTTGCAAAATTAAAAATTTTACCTTGCCCACTATCTGAAATAAGTTTATTGTCCCAATGATGCTACTTTTAATTTTATTTTGGAAACACTTTACAGTTACTTTACAAAAACACTTTACGATTTCTTTGAAGATTCAGGCTGTATCCGAAATCGTATATACTCTCTTGAGTAGGTACTTATTACTTCATGCTAGCTAAAAATGTATGTATAGTATGAATTTTATTCAGACGTACTGTGCATCCACCTTGCTTGCTTTATCATGTGACTTATCAGCGCAGTTACGTCGCTTCACTGCCATTCATGAATCGTTCTCCCGTGGCCTTGTGGGATAGTAAAGTGTCCATCATATGCACACTTTAGAATCTTTGGCGGAAGTAGTAGATTATCTAGGTATTTTTTGCCTTCTTTTTTATCAGTACTGTGAATTTGGACATACTACTTTTGTCACATACTGTTTTTTCGCCTACTATACAGTAGGGTAGTATGCGATTTCGGATGCAGCCGATGTCTCTAAACCCTCCCTTTCGTGAACTTGCTCTGCTCTGATTGGTCAGACGGTCCAGTTAAGCCAAGTTCACACTACAGGATTTTAAGCCCGATTTGCAATTCGTTGAGCTTGCCGGCAGGTCAGGGTGTTATCGCGTACAAATCGTGGGGGATTAGTGGGCGATGAACGGTTGCCAATCTGTTAGTATGAAAGAGCCAACAACGCAGCGAAGACGCGTCGCCGAGCCCAGAAAAAAATATCTAGTATGCTAGATATCCAGAGCCGTCAAGCGTCTCAACCTCAGTGATGTCATGAGCTACGGCCAATCATCAGGTCACCGGGTAAATCTTATTTTTTCTTTCTTAGAGCAAATCATCATGCAAACAGTGTGCAGCACTAGTTTCTGTCTGACGTCCATATTCACGTGTTGGCGCGCGTGCTGTTACGCGTCATTTCTGGTTTGTTTTATTGCGTGATTTTTTTGTGACAAAACGTGGTTTGTAGACAAGATAGAATTGTTGGGTGACAGAGTTTTTGTAAACTCAATATTTATTTGATTATTTTCAGGATTTAGACCGTACCATAGTACTGAAACAGCTCTCATAGAGTCACAAATGATTTGCTCTTATCATCCGATCATGGTTGTATCTCTATGTAGTGTGTTGTCAATAGGGTTGGGTATCATTTGAATTTGAACGATTCTGATTCCGATTCCTTGTTTCGATTTCGGTTCCTAACGATTCTCGATTCCGATTCTTTTAAGAGGCAGGGTCAAAAAAAGTTTAGCTAACCTTGCTAACCAATGGTCTTTCTGAAGGAAATACTCCTTTCTGAAGGAAATACTCCTTCTGTCACAAATACTCCATTTGTCACAAATGTTGCATTTTGCCGAGATTTCGTTATTTTTAGAAAAGCGAAGCCACACTTTGGACCGCCGACGTAAGCTACTCATGTTCGACTCGCGGGTTTATGCCAACACTTCCGGTAGACGCTTCTTCGTTGGTGTTGTTCAGCGGTTTCTTCTTTCGGTCAACCGACTGTGAATATCGAAACTAGGAATCGAAATTTTAACTTTTGAACGATTCTGGGAAAAACAAAAAGTTAGTCCCGGTTCCAATTCGATACTCGATTCTCGAAACCCAACCCTAGTTGTCAACTCGTGTAGTGCGTCACCTCATGTTGTGGATCAATAATGTTGTGTAGTGTGAATAGCTTAACAACTTGAACACTCTGATTTCACAGAGAGTAAGCCATATAGTGTGAACTGCACAGTCCAGCCCTACGTTTTAAAATCATGTAGTGTGAACTTGAAGAAGGCTTTAGTTGTGATTGGTCTTCCACTTACAGCACACATCAGAAATGAAACGCCCATTACCAAACCTTTCTCTGTGAATGTTAAACAGTGATACAAACTAGGGATGTGCACGAATATTTCGAATTTTCGAATAGTCGATATGTAATTATTATTCGAAAAATTAAATGCTATTCAAATTTTGAATACGTTGCTTTGCAGGCCGTAAATGCAGTGATATATTCTAAGAACTAACTCGCAGTTACAATTAAATGCACTGGATGGCGCTGTGGAGTGTGTTAACAAGTTGTCTGTATTTGATCACATAATGTTGTTGTCTGCCTCGCGAAGTTTGGAATTAACGTTACTTGAAAAGGCTCTTACTAAACGGAATTACTTTTGATCAAATTAATTAATTAATCTGAGTTATGATATCATCACCATGAGAAATCACATGAAATCCAAACAGTCGAGTGAGGAAAGACAGCTGTTCATCACTGCATCACAACTGCAGGTAAGCGCAGCTGCTGGACCCGCGTGATCAAAGATGTTAACTTATCTAATTGCAAAATTATTTTGAGACATACTTATTTTAAGTTTCGTTAAGGGAGACCGGTTTAAGAACAGGTTTTCTCTTTGTGTCTCTGAAACGTCTTTCAGCGCAGCGTCTTTTCTCACTCGAGCATAAAGTGCTGGCGGCGCCCCTGCATGTAACGTTAGATATTATTGTTTTTCTCAACATAAACGTGAAACAATATAAAGACGATAATCAATCATTTGCTGACTCGTGTGTGTGTGTGTGTATATGTGTACTTTCTGTACGATATCTGATGCAATCTGCTTTATTAGGGGTTTTTTTTCGCTCGCGCTGCTTGAGCATGCCTTTAATAATGCTTTTTTATATATATATTTTGTTTACACATACATAGGCCTACTGTTTAATGTTTTCAACTAAAAGAAAACTTTAATTACTATTGTAAGCTTATTGTGTATTGCCTAATTGTAAGCTTGTCCAGAAATGGTGACAAAAACGTAAAAAAAACAAAAAACAAATTTTTTTTTAAAAATAACGTCTTTTTCGTTAAACATAATTTAAATAAACGAATATTCGAATATTCGATTTTTATGAGCCCGAATATTCGAATGCAATATTTTTGAAAAATGCCCATCCCTAATACAAACAGGAAAAATTGTGGTGTTTCCATATCAATTCCTGTGTCAATCCTCATCCCTTTAAAGAGCCCACATCATAGCATTTGAAATGTTTCTATTTTTGTTTTAGGAGTTCCCAAAAACAGTTTAACATGCAGGCAAGGATAAAAAAAAAACCACTTTATTTGTCTTATAATATGCATTTATTTTTAACTGATTTGCTCACAGACTCCCAAATGATCGTACAACGACTCATTTTCCAAACCACTCCTTTGCCTGAGGCTAATCGGCGGTGATTGGTCAGATGACGGACCCAGTCAGTTATTGTTTGTTAGCATAACGCATAAACGTATTGATAAAGCACTGCAGTACTACAAGACGCTCTATTCTTTATGACAACTCCAATAACAGCGACAACCATTTCACATATTTAAAAAAAATTGACATTGGAGACCTAGAAGCTGCGCTGAGCGTAACTTACACACACACGCACGCACACACACACATACTTATTGCGCCTTCCCTGCTCGCGCCTGACGCTACAAGACCGTTCAAAACTCATAAAAGCAACAATTATTAACAATACTTACAGGTTGTGATTCATAGAAGGAAGCTGATCCATATACACTGGGTAAGTAAGTTACTGAGCCCTCCTTCAGGAACAACCGCTTGCGAATCCACATTTGAATTCATTTTAATGTTTTTGAATGATTCGTAAATAAAATGATGAGAACACAATCGGGCTATACTGTTGTGGTATCATTGCAAATATGAACTCTGACCACTGATTCTTCACATGCTCGACCCTGGTAAATGAAAACAAAGTGGCTGAACTATCTTTGCATTGTAGAACACAGCGTATTCTCGACATGATGCTATGATGAAGTATTTGAATGTGTTCTAGACTTCAAGTTTACACTTCCGTCTGCGCGCGCAGTAACTGGGTGCGGCCAGTATGTATCTACGTCACAATGTAACAGCTAATGACTCGTTTCAAAAACATTTCATTTCACAGACTCCAGAGTCGACTCTCACTTTTGAAAGACAATAACTTTATATACGGTGCACTTTCAGATATAAATCTTTGCAGGATGTTTTCATTTACATAGAGCTATATTCCACACCATATGAACAGTCATTTTCAAAAATCCATGATAGGGGCTCTTTAAAATGTTTGGAAAGTGGATTCGTAGCACTGAAAATAGCGATTTCTCAACAACTAGAACCAAACTCTTCCAGGCCTCAGCTAAAACTGGTGTATTAGGGTGGGTCAAAGTAGACGTGGGCCTGACATTAAACAAATATGTAACAGGAACCAAGACTGGAACTTTCAGCAGTTCAGAATTGGTTCTTTCTTTTAGGAGACAATAACTTTATGTTGTGTACTTTGTTCTTTAAAACTGTGCAGATAATAATTTATATTCATAAAACGCTATATGCTGAAAGGTAATAATCAAAAACCATAATTACTTTAACAATAACAAAAAACTAAAACAAATAAAAATGATAAAATAAAAATACTAGCTAATTCAAAATATCAATAAAACTGGTGATGCATACTGTAAATGCTAATATAGCTGAGTCAGTAGTGCTAAAATAAAATGAAAAGTAACCATACAGAGTAAACTTACAATAACAACTGGCATATTTCTACCAATAAGACTTCATTAGAGGTAATATTTATTATACATTTAATCTGGTGGGTCAGGCCTAGATTTGGGACTTGAGCTCGATTCCCATCCAGTGAGCTTCTATTTTCTTTGAGAAGGATGCCTTCTTGCTCTTGCTATGCAGATATACTCAGTGCTAATAGGCTGTGGAAGACATAACATCCACAAACTTATAATTTCACTCAGTCTCTGTGCTGTCAACTGTGCAATAAATCAGCCGTGTACAGGGACCACCAAGGCAAGTACCGCTTATGGTTTTGATAGTCAACTGGACCACAAAATGGCATCCCATACAAAACAGCAATTCAAAACAGTTCCATATTCAGATGGTTATTTCATAGTGGGCAGCAAATGAAGTGTGTTTTTTTTTTCTTTGAAAGCAGCATTTTTTTTTTAGCATACAAAATTTCTTCTCTCTTTGGTTTAGCAAGAATAGGTAAAAAAGAACACCATGTGTTCCAATAGAAAGGAAATGGGGCACTCTTATATGATCTGTTATCAGCTGCTGTTGATGATGAAAGAAACCTTTTTCAATAAATGCATAATTGTATTTTCTTTTACGTGCAGACTGTGAAGTTTCTCAAGCAAGGAGGTGCACAAATTTGTCTTTTAGCCTTGTTCCTAAAGTGAATAATCCAGATTATGCAAAGGTGCGTTCACATATGCTTTGAGCAAATGAAGCTTGCAAGGAGCTTGACAACAGAATATATCACTTCACACTCTAGGGATATTTTGTAATAAAGCACAAATAATAAATTCCCAATGTGAAAATATACCATCTACTCCATCTACTTTCCCTTCAATCAAACAGGGTAAATGTTTGAGATTTAGATTCTCATTGACTAAACATCATCTTGCTGTATGAATTTGCAAGTCGCAATTGCATCATACTTGAACTTTCGAAGACGAGACACTTCTTTGCATGAGCTTGCGTTTCCTCTTAACTGTGAAGTTAAGTACGAGTGACTGCATCTTTAATGAGGATGCTTAGTTAGCATAATATATGCCCAAACCATCACCTTACAAGGGCCAAAAAAAGATGCTCTCTCACTGAAGATGATGGAGAGTAGTTGTGTTTCTCATTTCTAGCCTACTTTAAGTTGTTTGTGTGCACAATGTGGTATCTTGTTGCTGGTTGTCTGTCTCTTACCACATTTCCTGTGTGCTGTGTCTCTGTTTTGTAGCAGTTAAAGGGCTGTCTAATTTTCTTATTTAAAGTCTGTGAACAGGATAATATGGTATCCGTAATGATGGCGTGTCTGTCTGCACCACCACAGTTTCTCTCTTCAGGGAAAAATCTACCCTGTGTTTTCTGTGCTGTAATTGATCTTGTGCTCTATTCCAGCCATACTTTACCAAAACTTGGTCTCCTCTTACCACTTCCTCTGCAAAAAAAGTCACAACAGTTTCTGCCTATCATTGCTATCGAGATCTGAATTCACGTGTCAGTCAGCATATCATTGCAATCCATTCCATTCCTTTTGACGGTGTCTGGACAGCTTAAAGGAGAAACCTGCACACTGGATTTGAATTGAGATTTGATCTATGTTGTGGTGAGCTCAGTCACTATTGTTTTAACCCTTAGTATATAACTTTAAATGTACCTTGATTTGAATTAAATTGAACTTTTAATGTAGTTTAATTTATTGTACACTAAACAATGCTGGGTTGTTTTAACCCAAATTTGGGTCAAATATGGACAAACCCAAATGTTGGGTTGAAATAACCCAGCATTTTTTGTGATCGTTTTAAATTTGACTTAGTACAATTTCCGTTTTAGTCATTATACAGTAGCTATATATTATTATACATTATTATTATTATATACATTATTATAGTAGCTATATATAACATATGTGTATATATATTAGTGCTGTCAAACGATTAAAATATTTAATCACAATCAGTCGCATTAATGTCACAGGTAACTCGCAATTAATCACATATTTTTATCTATACTAAATGTCTCTTGATTTATTTTTGTCCCATTATTTATTTTTTCTCATTTTAGTGCTCTCAACTTGGAAAAATAGTTTGGCTTACTTTGTGCAAATGTTTTTTATTGAGAACAACAACTGTGTTCAATTTCACACGAACATTCTCACTTGGAGCAAATAATCTCTCACACAATGTAACACTGTCCATCAATAAAGAGTGAAAGAAATACTGACGAGGTCCTGATATTGACAAGGGGTGGAGAATTTGCATCAACTGTGACTGTGTGTTTGCTTGGCCATCATCAAGTGGTATTTCAGACTGGACGTGCTGCAATGATGATAGCTCAGTTCACAACGACAAAACACACAGATCACTTTGGTCTTGTCAATGGAACCATTTGGCAACTTTTTAAAAGTAAACTTTCCATTCAGAATCTTATTGGCATCCATTTCGGCGTCTCGTGCTCGTCATGGGGGGAGATTTGGCGGGGGTCAAAAATCGGCACAACACCGGTCTAGCTAGATCCGTTTGTGCTTTGGTCAACAAAGCAACAAAACGTCTTTGCGCACATGCCACGTCCTGTTGCAAAAGCATTAGAAAAAACCTACAAAGTTTGCTAGGCCAAAAAGATTGTTAATCGGGCACTTAAAAAAAAATTACGCCGTTAAAATGGGTTTGCGTTAACGCCGTTAATAACGAGTTTAACTGATGGTCCTTATATATATATATATATATATATATATTTTTTTTTCTTTTATTATTAGGCTACTCGTTGGTATTTTGTTAAACGACTGAAACTTTGCTGTCGTGACAGTCTTACATTATGCTATGTCTTGTAATGCAAAGGACCACCACTGTAGCCTATTAACTAATTTTCTTTTCTTTTTTTTTTAAAGCTTTGTGTGACTTTGTGGCCTGTGGGGAAGAATGCATCATACTTGTCAGAACGTAGAGCTTGTGAATACCTCCTGCTCTTGAGTCATGATCATAATATCTTTCTTGTTCTGTTTCTATGACAGCCAAACATAACAGCCGAGGAGTGAATCCTTTAAGCAACCAAAAATCAAACTCGCTGTAATTAGGTGATACTGGAATGTGGAATTGTAATGATTCATTAGGTGAGATTTTGAAATACCAACACACAGTCCATTATTCAGACTGAGGTCATGTCTTGTATTGTTTCGTCCCCACCCAACGCCCTGTGCGTTCTTTTCTTGTCCACGTTGTACTTTGTTTGATGTTTCTACCTCATTAAGATGGACGGTAGCAGAGTTGACTCACTGAGATTTGAATGTGATAAGAATGTGAGGAATGTTTGATTTTGGCTTTTTTTTTTACCAGAATGGGGAGGTGCTGCTGTGGCTTTAGTGCTCTGGTGTACTGATTGGGTGTGTGTTGGACAGGTGTGACTGTTAAGCTCACTCATGGGATTGGATCATGTGAGAAAAAGCACAGTCTGTTCAGTAGGTTTGGTGTGTGTGCTGCAAGACTAGATTCACTGTATGGATTTGCTACTGTACTGCTCATTATTTATTTTTCATATAAATTGTGATCTAAATGTGTCTTACGTCTGTATTGTAATTTCAAACTCAGAACACACCCTGCCTGGTCACATTGTTTAAAGGTGCTAGCAATGTAAGGTGACTAACTTGAATGCAGTGTACAGTCGCTTTGGATAAAAGCATCCCAAATGCCACACTTGGCAAGTGAGACTTTGAAAAGTCACAAATTAGTCTGTGATGATGGGAGGGGTGTAGTTTCACACTTTTACAATTCTTGATACCAATTTGACATCAATAGCAAGAGCTAATAGTATTAAAGGGATAGTTCACTTTGAAATTAATTTTTGATATGTTTTAGTTTACCTCAAGGGCATCCAAGATGTGGGTGTCTTTGTTTCCACAGTATTTTCAATTTTGACATTTTACGGTCAAACCGTTCTTGTCTGTCAGTCATATTATGCAGGTGTGGAGGTCCACGTCAGAGCATGCACAGAGAAGTCCAAATTAAACATGTTTTAATGACTCGTAAATGTAAGTACACATCGATGGCCTAAGACATGAAGCGAGCGGTTTGTGTGAGAAAACGAACAGTATTTATATCGTTTTTACCTCTTGTAATCACGGTCACATCCAAGTGATCTGAAACAGTTGTCCAATGTAAAATAAAACTACTTGACATAGTCTTCATTCCTCATTGCATGACTCAATGCTGTTGAAATTGGAGTGAGAAACAGGTCTGTAATTAAAATAATTTGTAATTTTTTCTTAATTGAATAATTACATTTATTCATTTATCTGACACTTTTATCCAAAGCGACTTACGATTGCTATATGTGTCAGAGGTCGCACGCCTCTGGAGCAACTTGGGGGTTAAGTTTGGTGTCTCACAGTGGATTCCAACCCGGGTCTCTCACAATAAATGCATGTGTCTTATCCACTGCGCCATCACCACCCCAATTCAGTATTAATGCCAAATTTTGTTCATGTTCAATTGTAGGGGAGTTATTAAAGTCTTTAAAGTTTTTGTGCTAACAGCAATGTTTTTATTTGAAAAACTGTCCACTTCCTGAGATGGTCTGAATATGATTTGTTCTAAAGTTAATTTAAAAGCCAAAATGTATGCAAACTGCCCTCAGTCCCAGTGAAATGAAACCAATTAGTAGAGTGATATCAGTTGGAGTCAAGTGTAAGTGAGAAATTCTGGCTATTTTAGAGCTGTTGGACTTTGAGTTGAGATTGACTTGAGACTACACACCATGCCATATCTAATTTTGATCATTTCACATGGTATTATTATACCAGAATTCTCTTTCACATCTTCCACCAGAATTGTGTAATGTACTGTAGTTGAAAACAACTCCAGTCAAATGAGGGCAAAGTTTAGGAATAGATACTCGCAGAGGCACTCAAGCACCCACCGAAAATATGCACTTCATTGAATCAACTTTGATATAACTGCTTCCGATTTAATAACTTTCCCACAGATCCGAATACTGAAATTGGCATCTTTTCCTGTTTCTCTTGGAGAACAGCTTTTTAGCCCATGATGAGTCACTCAAGGTGTTTACTGTGTAAAAATAAAATAATAATTATGCTTTATTTGCCATGTCACAACTTTTCTTTTTTGAAAATTAAATGCCAGAGATGTACCTCAGGGGAAATGTGTGCGAATTGCAATGCACAATAATTGCCTTGGCTGAACTCAACACTACTTTAACTTGTTTAGACGGGATATGCTTTGATTTGGGAGGGCATTATGATGTTAACATGAGGTGAGAAACATTTTTTGAAAAAGTTTGAAGTATCTTGGATCGTTTCTGATGACTGTAGGCCATAAAGAAGTTTCAGTTTGAGCGGTTGCAGGAGCAGTAATTATGGCAGAACTAGGCGTTAGAAGCAGCCCCAAATTATGCCCCTTTTCACAAGATGCAAAATAAGTCTCTGATAGGGATGCATGATTTGGGCCAAAATTTTGATCAATATTGAGATCACGATTAATTATCACGATTATTTGTTGATTTTAACCAAAACAAATGTTAATGTCATGGGCTATTTATAACTGCTTTCACATCCATATTGTGCTACATTCCTGGTAATGTAATAAAATAGGTCGTCTAATTCATTGCATCTCCTTAAAGAAGAAATACAAATAAATAAAACAAAGCAAATGTGCAAAACAGGGCACTATTTTACATTGTGTAAATATAGGAAGCAAAATATGAACTTGCATTGTACCTGCATAATGGTGGTGAACAGTGTTGGGGTAACGAGTTACAAAGTAACAAATTACAGTAACAATATTACTTTTTGGGTAACGAAGTAAAGTAATGCATTACACTAAAAATGATGGTAACTACACTACTTTACTATACTAAAGGAACGCGCTTCCTGCGTTACCCAAAGCCGTGTTTGCCTGTGTGGAAAGTTCCATTTAGTGGTGCGTGCGCACCGTTGCCATAGAGACCGATTTGAGTGAAGGAGAGAGGGAAGTGGAGACAGAAACGGGTTTCGGCAAATGGCAATATTCACATTACTTTCAGTTTATTGCTCGAAAGGACAAAAATATTCATGTGAAATGTAGGCTGTAGTAAACCCTAAGATTATTACTTGTGACATAGATCAAAATATGTGGATATAAAAACATGTATATAGGCTAAATAACTAAATGAACGATCTCTATTTTCTAATTTCACTAAACCTTTCATTAAGTTTTGTGGACATTTTTATAAAACATGGATCTTAGGCAAATTTTGTAAACATAAATAACTGATTTAGATGCGCAAACTGGGTGCCGTTGCGGAGATGCAGGCTACATGCTCGATGCAGATTCGGCTTCTTGTCGTTCATCCTCGGATGCGGCATAGCGTGCGCTGTTTGCCGCTCACACGCGTCGAGTAAAAACAAGGCTTGACAGTCTGGGATAACACAAAACGAAATGAACAGTAATGTTGCAGGGTTCATTGTAGAAGACATGCTTCCCCTGTCGACCATTAATCCCCCAGGTTTAGAAAAATGCATTTTAAATTAAGATTAAGAATTTTATGGGATAAAGTGACCTTTATTTTATTAGTTTTATTCTCCCAGCCTGTGTTTTGAAACTTATGTGTTAAACCCCATTTTAAAATGACCCCAGCATAGCCTCCTTTATCCTGTTGTTTGTGAATTTTACTGTGCGGCATATTTATTTGTGCAGACAGGGATATTGTTCTTTCATGCCATTTTGTATACATTTTAACAATAAAGTAATGATAGGGCAAAAACTGATGATAGGCTATGATGTTTGTCCATGTATCTACACAGTAAATTAAGAAACGGGAAAGTAAAGTAATAAGTAGTGAAGTTACTTTTCCAACGCGGTAACTTGTAAAGTAATCTCATTACAATTTACAAAAGTAACTTTTTACTAATTACTTTTTTTGAGTAACTACCTCAACACTGGTGGTGAAACTCTGAATATGTCTCTGTCCCCATAGAGTGTATGTGAGCTCAGCTCACATTGCTCATTTTTTACAGCATGTTTAAAGTGTCACTTTTGGGTGCTGAAAAAAACGCATCATTTTATTGTGTATCCCTGATTGTGTATCGCATAGGAGACATTCTTGCCTACAGCTGCTCCAGTGTCGAAACAATGTTGGACTGTGTTTAGCTCACTAAGGCGGGTCTATGCTAAAACTGCAGTGTCAATCAACAGTCATGCGAGGGACTTGTGCAAAAGAACATCACACTGCCCTGAATCTGAGAATAGCCTGTTCTGACACTGATTTGTGGGGATTAAAAAAAAACACATTCATGGATTTTAGGGTGGTTGTGTGCACACGCTGCCAACACACATTTGTTCAAACCTCGTGTAAAAGTGCATTTTGCATAATACATATACAGTATGATGCCTCCAGTGAATATAGTTCATTTCAGTTTCAGCCGTATTTGTTTCTTTTTGGAGTCTTGAGAGCTTCCTGGCTGACCCTACTGTCTGGTCACTTAGCTATGAAAGAAGCAAAGTAGGATTTCTGTAAGCATTTCTGAGCAGCATCTGAGAAGACTAATTTGCACCAGGGTGGGAAAGCTTGACAAGGTACTTTTGATTTAGTTAACTAAATAACAAAAAACAGGAGGGAAATTTGTAAAAAAAAAAAAAAAAAAACTAAATTTGTATTTTCAAGAAATTATATTTTGCTTACAGAAAAGATTACGGATGGTACCATTACTTTCATGACTTTGCATACTTTCAGTTATGCAAAATTGGCAACATTTACTATCCAATTCTCATTTAAGTAATGCAAAATATAATTTCAGTTTTTTTGGTCCTTCTCTAACAGTTGCCTTTGGCTTGCATGCTAGTGGACTATAGAAGTTACTGTTACTGAATGATGTACAGTGATATGTGTGTGTGTGTGTGTGTATATATATATATATGTATAGAACAACTGCTTGATTGTTAACCATATAATCACACAGTTGTAATCTGCTAAATGAAACTAACATTTGTTCTAACCAGACACAACATGTGATAATAGGTATCATGTTAATCAGATTTTTAGTCCTAAACGGCCATGATTGCGATATGCGACAAAAGGCCGCCATTTTAAGTATAGAAATGCTTTCTTTTTTTCTGCAATGTTGTGGCTACAACAACATTCAAAGTATTTCATTGATAATCCCAGGTACTGTTTATGTGATTTATTTAATGTTAAAACCGTGTAATATGTGTTTAAATATCATTTTGCCTGACCTTTATGGTGAATCAACAATGGAAAATCCACGTCAGATCTTGAAAATAAATGGAAGGTAAGGGGAACATTTCAATCTGTAAACCTAGTGTGAACAAACAAGTCTATCCTATGACACAGATTGTTAGTCACTCATTATGTATTTTTAGCCTAAATTTGTTCTAAGAATTTCACAATGCAAAACATAATTATTTCTAAAATAGGCTTAAGTTTCTATATTCTTTTGGGGTGAAATATGACTCCATGTTCTTGACAGGTTTTGTGAGATTCTACCCTTTCTTCATCCTCAATCTAACTTTGTAATGACACGTGCAAAAACTAACGTTTGCTATATAATGTTTCACTAGCTCTTTAGCCTTTCCTCAGAAATCCTCTGACCTTCTCAAGTTTAAACTAAGTGCCAACGTACCATACAAAAAAAGGCAGCTTTATGTGTTCTAACACCACCTTGGATGTGAAAGGGTTGTAACTACGCACATGTTTTTGTTTTTTTACTTCAGTCCTGTAAGATTCAAACTTTTGGCCTTGGCCAGTTTTTTTCTTTCCTCATGATTCAGAATACAGACCTCCAGGCACTGGTTGAAACTTGATAATGATTTTGATTTAGGGATGCACTGAAATTTCAGATATTGTAATTTAGGTTAAAGGTACAATATGTAAGATTTTTATAATAAAATATCAAAAAATCACTTGCATAGTGGGATATTTCCTGAAGTTGTGTACTAACAATGTCCCAAAAGTTCTAGTAATTTTAGAAAAATTCCAATTTTAAGTAATGGCTCATCCCTGGTCATTGTCGCCTGTCCATGTCAAACGTAATATCCGTGTTATCCCTGTTTTTTGCTCATACTACCATAGTAACCATAGCGACAGATGTGGACAACTGTGTTGCGTCTAGAGGCACGTTCACGCTGATTTGTTTAAACATTATGGATCATGGCAAGCAGACTTTGGGACAAAAGAACTAAAACGAGGATCAATATTATTTTGCCGTTTTCGAGATGCCGTGAGCTCCACTAACTTGGACTTGCTTCACGAGTCACGACTTGACGGACGTTGCTCTTGCATGTACTTTATTAGACAGGTGAGCAAATGTGCATAAAAAATATATAGTTAATCTTATATAGTTATAGCTCAACGTGATGAAATGTTAGAATATGATCAGTGTTATTCTAATGTTGATCTAGCTTACTGCTAGTCTCATACAGCTAACAAACGAACACATATAATAACATAACTTTCAACACACTCAAATGCAGTTTTGTATGATAGACCAACTGAGACAGCACTGTGTCTCACAAGTTTAATTCGTCAAACAAACAACTGACCTGTGTGAGTCACAATTCGGTAGAATGAAATGTACTTATTCCTTTATATCCATGAGACTTGCATGTGGCGCTGATATCTGTCTCTTATTAGCAATCGTGCCATGCTTCAAACCACAGTCATGTTAAAAACTTGAACGTATTCAGTCCTCTATAAACATTATTTGATCCATCAGCATGGCGAAAGTTCCATAATTCTGCCATGCGTCACCAACCTACACCTTTGTTATTGGGTTAGCGACCCCCTAGCGGCCAAAAAAAAGCATATTGTAGCTTAAAAAATGCTGTAACTCTCTACTTTGAGTTTTTAAATTGAATTACAAAAAGGTTAAAATATAAGCAGAAAAGACTATAAAAAATATTTCAATTTGAGGAGCCAGTGTCTTGTCTATTTTAGATGTCTATTCCTATTTCTTTATTTAGGTCTGTCATACTACATTAACATGGTATAAGCTAAATATTGTTTGTAAACTTTTTTTTCACATTTATTTATAAGTATACATGTGTGTGTGTGTGTGTGTATTTTCAATTGACTTTTTTGTTGCATTGACTCTTAGAACCTCTAATAAATTGCATGTAATTGTTTAGGTTTTGTGAATTACTAGAATAAAAATGTTTTGTTTTTTAGTTTTTTTAGTTTTGTGATCTAGGGAAAAAAATGCAATGCAAGAAAACATTATGGCACGTTTTTCATTGGCATTCTTTATGGCATTTGTCTGATTTCATAGATTAAGTAGACCATTTCAAATGGATTGCATATTTTAGTTTTGATGTTCATTTTAAGAATGAAATTTATAGAATGAAAATTAAATGTATGGAATTTGTTTTCAGAGCATCACAATATATATCGAAATATCGCAAATGTATATATCGTGATATATTACAACAGCATGCAATAACTGGGGTCATGAATAAAAAGAGAAAATCACTCATTGCTCTTGGCTGAATAACTTTTGTAGCTTTAATAAGAATCAATATATTTAATTAATTGATTAAAACTAAGCAGTGTTTTATTTTTACAATTGGCTTTATGCACAGCTGCACTACTTCCTGAACTTAAGCCAGCTCCTTTGTTTCCTGTCTGCCATTATTGGACAAATTGATTAGTTTAGGTGTGCCTGATCTCAGTAGTCACGGCAACAATAATCAGACACACCTGAATTAATCAAGCTTGGTCAATAATGGCAGACAGGAAACAAAAGGAGCTGGCTTAGGCCCTGTTTTACACGAGAACGCTCGCGGGTGAAGACGTAAAAATATTTTATCGGATGTGCCTTTCGTTTACACGGCGACGGCATTTTTGAGGCTTAAAAACGCACAAAAGTGAAACCACCCTCATGAGTGGAAATCTTAAAAATGCTCCACCGTCGCGTTTCCGTGTAAAGGGTAAAAACACAAAAGTCTGTTTGACAGTGAAGGTTGTACGCAGGCGCGTGGACTTGGTGTTGTTATAGTATGCACTCCTAGCCGCCTGAAGTGCATACTACATTGAATTTCACAGACTTTTGCGTCACCATTTGCACGCAAATTTCCCACACAAAACGCTCGTCTAAACGCAGAATAAAAAGTGATGACGCAACGCCACTTTTGCGTTTTCTCTTCAGAATCGTTTCCGTGTAAACATAGCCTTAAGTTCAGGAAGTAGTGTAGCTGTGCATGAAGCCAATTGATTTAATGTAGGCCTACCTGAAACTCCAAACACTGTGGTTTACACTGATGTTAAAATAAAAGAAGCATTAAACTTCTTCTTTTACCACTTTTTACCAGTAAAACACTGCAGCAAAAAGAATGTGTAAAGTATGTAGGTTATATCATTTTAAATAATACACACTTTAAGCATTATCGTAACGCATATTCAATGTCGTATTTAATGAGATCACACTTCTCTCCGATATCGTGCAGCCCTAATCACTTGTACAACAACGTTCTAATGCTGTGATTCATCCACATCACCATTCCAATCCAATCCTCTCATTAGCTTTTAAATGGAAACAAATACCTGCTAGTAGTTTATAAACATACTTGTTCTTCTGAGGTAGTTTGATTACCATAGCATTATGCCTCGCTAATAAAAATGCCATAACACGGGCCACTGAGAGTAGTCTATGTAAACATGAAAGATGTGGGAAAGTTGCAGTCATTTGGCCAGTTTGAACCAGTAATACCAGTCTCTGATGGCCCTAACCTGTGAGCTTTTGTTTGTGTTCGGAATGCGTTGTATTTTCTGCTAGTTCACATGGGCTCATGCTGACATGAACAAAATCAGAAGTGTTGTTAGGAAACGGCATGCTCAATATTAAATTTTGACCCAATATGACACAATTTCCTTTCACTGTTTACGAATAAGAACAGCAAGAGGATCAGCTTAAATCCAATGTGCTGTTACTATGTATTTAAATGGCAAAACTGCACATTACAGGTTTGTTTGCCAGTTTTCCATGCTCACATTTCCTTAAATTTCCCTTCCTCTGAAAAGCCAAAGGAACTTAAACTATTAGACTTTCTGCAAATGCCAAAAGGGTAAAATGGAAACACGGACTCCCCTAAACTGGTCATTTATTTTTGAGATGCACATTCTTTCACTTTCCCAGTCAGCTGAACAATGTCTATTTTTATCTTGCATAGTTACTCTTCCTCCCTGCCTTTCCTTCCCTTTGTGATTGGAAACGGTTGATTTGAAAAAAATTTAAAGGGCACCTATTATGAAAAATTTACTTACATGGTGTTTGAGCATAAATGTGTGTTGGTAATGTGTGAGCAAAACCACCCTAGAATGATAAAAATCCACCCAGTGTTTTTTTTTTTACAATCTTAATAAGTTATATGCACTGTCTCAGAACGAGCTGTTCTAAGATTCAGCGCTTTGTGACGTAGAATTGAGCAAAAGGGTTTGATTGACAGTGTGGTTGTGGCATAGAACCCACCCTCTGTGATCTGTACAGCATCCTCCATTGTTTCAACAACAGCCGGTAATCATAAGTGTTCTGTTGTGGGATGGGATGTAATAATGACATGCATAGTAGTTATCACTTATTTCTGACATCAGAGCCCCTGAAACACAGTGGATGTATTGTATTTTGGAAATTTAAGTGGCGCCTTTCTTACGTAAATAAGTTTTAAATCATTTTCTGACTGACTGTTTTGTGAACGAGGGTCAATTCAAAGCAGGTCTTGCTTCAAAGTTAATCCTCAACTGTGGATCGTCGTCTACTGTTTGCGATCTAACGTCACCTCCAGTAAGTGTATTTTATGATTTGAGCAAATAGTCATTTCAGTCGATGACAGCCAATTCAACAACAAATGCATCTAAAGTTGTTGTCATCGTAGGATTTCTGTGTATATAATATAAACCTTCTTTGTATAGTGTGTAACCACACGTTTATAAATGTGTATAAATATATATTTAAAGATATTCTATTAAACTCATATATGTTCTTGTTCTGTAAGTTAGCCATCTTCTCACATTTTGCCAGAGAAGCATCTGTATGACAAGTTAACATGACGCAACAGGTCCCTCGCATAAATGTAATATCACTTGTACGTAGCAAACTTTATCACAGTATGTGTTTGTAGTTTAAAAAAATTGCGCCAATGTTAGTGTTTGTGTGTGTCTCTGTGTGTGTGTGTTGCACATCCATAATTGCAAAGGAGACGCGATTACAACTCTATAAACATAAATGTATCAAATAACTATACGAGACGTACTGGTCCATTCTCATTTGTGTCATCTGGGTCTGATCAGAGACTATTTATATTTTCCAATTCAAACATGTACAGCTGAATGACATTCAAAAGAGCGGGTCTCTCCCTCTCAGCCCTTCTGCTTACCGACTGCCATAGGTCTGCAAGTAACGCCCTCATCCAAAGGCAGGGCAGGGATATGCAGGTCATTTGCATTTAAGGTCGTATAAACCAAAAACAACCTATTTTAAAACAGGCCCAAAAAATACACTTTCAAATTATAAATTAACTGTGGGATATTTTGTGCTGAAACTTCACAAATGCATTCTGGGGACACCCAAGACGAATATTACATCTTGTAAAAGGGGCATAATAGGTGCTCTTTAAAGAGTAACTAAACACTTAACCAACTTTTTTTAGTTAATGATCTGTAAGAATGGATCTTTATTAATACCAGTCATTGATTCGAGTAACTTTTTTGACATTTGTTTATAAAGTGTTCTATTTTCACAATATAGGGTCTAAAAACGTCTTAGTGCTGCCCTCTCTCAGGTTGAACGGTGGCTACTGCAGTTGAATTTTCCTATTGGATATTCCGCACTTTCGTGACAGTACGCAGGTTTCAGCTCACCACGCGAGCTCACGCCCTTGGCAGTATAAAAACCATCTTGTGTCGTCAAAACCACTGTCAGGGAGTAGGGCTGTCAATCTTCCTCAATAATACTATTCGAATTCCATTCCATATTTTATGTAATATTCGAATAATATTTGAATATTAAATGCTCAAATTCATCCTATTATTATTATTTACAACATTACACAATCTTATAGATCGCCAATGCTACTATAGCCTGTGGTTGTTGTTACACGTTCTGTCCACTAGAGGGACATATAACATTACTACATTAAACATTTACATCGCTTTCTTATTAACAATAAAAAAGCGGAACAAACGCACGTCCAATATTAACTACCAGCTATATACAGTGTGCTAACCTCGAAAATCCAGCTGTATTCTAATAATAACTTAGCTCACCTTATTAGATAGGCTCCTTGCATGCTGGCTAATAACTTTTTTTAAAGCTGGTTCTCAGACATTGACAGCACTGTGTTGGACTGATTTGTGCAGCGGTGTTCCAAAGGGCAACATAACATCATGACTTTTGCGTCAACATACACGCCACTTTCAAGTCAAGTGGCGTGTTATCTATAAGCTTTTTGAGCCATTTCATGAGATCAGTCTGCAAAGGGATAGAGAGAGCGCGCGAGACTAGCTAGCTTTCGCGCGGCACTCGCAAGGTCTCTCTCTCTCTCTCAGCTCTCTCCCTCTCTGCCATGCACATTGCACGCGCCGCGCGCTATGTATGTTATGCGCGCAGTATGTTCTTCGCTCTAGATTTCGGGAGATTTTAACTAATTTGTGGGCATCAGGGAGACGCTATCAATATGCGGGAAGACTTGGGATGTCTGTATGGGAAACGCTGATGATAGCCAACAGCTTGGATAACGTGCACAATTGCGTTACGATTCAAAAACTTGATTGCTCATTAGACGAAACAAAAGCATTTCATTTTCACATGCGTGTAAGCCGTGAGAAAGATAAGATTGCATATATATATATATATATATGTTAGGGGTGGGAATCTCTAGGCACCTCACGATTCGATTCGATTACGATTCAGAGGGCTTCCGATTCGATGCTAAATCGATTATCTGAATCTTTTTTTGTGTGTGTGTGTGTGACTATAAATACTTTGCTTTAAAAGTAAAAAGTAATGACCCATAAAGAGTTAATAATATATTTTATTAACATTGCAAAGAACCAACAGGAAAATAAATGTGTGCCTGAACTAGCAGCATACGTGTTATCCTTTTTTTTCCTGGAAGTTGATGGGGACCAGCAACTGTTTGGTTACCCACATTAAAAAAAAAATCTTCTTTTGTGTTCAGCACAAGAAAGAAATAATACAGGTTTGGAACAACATTAGAGTAAATAAGGACAGATTTTTTTTTTTTTTTTTTGTGAAATATCCCTTTAAGGACGAGCGGCAGTACAATTTACTCCTGTCGCTTTAGACCAGCAGCGACGCGTTTAATATAGACGCATATTACACCAGATGTTCTCTCAAATGTTTGCTTTCACTTTAGACATAGCCAATTCTGTTTATGTAAACATTGTATGTGTTTAACAGTATTAGCATAAGACTCGAAAGATAACTTAGTCCAGTGTTCAGGCGCTGTTTGACAGGCTTCTAGTGCATGTGAGCGTCGGGAACAGAGCATCAGCACGTGAATTAAATGTTTAACCGGCAAGGCTTATGCAAATAATGAACTTTTGTGAATTGCAGTGTCCCGTACCTATTCATTCCAGAACTGAACTGATAGAATGCACTGTAACACAATACTACGATATTTCTTCAAAAGCAGATAGTGGAGACATTTTAATCGTCCACGATCAAAAATCGTGCTATCGCACACCCCTCCACACGTCAGCTTTTAACGAGGAGGGTTTGGATTCGGCGCTCAGTCATCGCGTCTGCGCATGGCGTCTGCGTCTCTGTTATGTGAACACCACAGACGGTCCGGCCACTGCAATTCTGCGCTTCAGAGTTCCGTCTTTCACGTTGCGTCAATATTACGTTATTATAAATATATATAAAATAATATTTTTTTTTTTTGAAAATCGATTTTTGACATTTGTGAATCGATTCAGAATCGTCCACGTCCGCATCAGCGATGAGTATCTAAAGTTGATTTTTTCCCCACCCCTAATATATATATATATATATATATATATATATATATATATATATATATATATATATATATATATATATATATATATATATATATATATATATATATATATATATATATATATTTTTTTTTTTTTTTTTTTAATATATATAAAAGCAATATTCGAATAGTAACTTCAGCATTCGAATAGTATTGATTTTTTTTTAAAATATTCGAATTATATTTGAATTTAGGAATTCGTTCCAACAGCCCTATTAGGGAGTCAGGAATTGGAATTGTGAGTATTGAAAAAGATCAGGATAGAGTGTTTTAGCATCTATTTCGTCCTCTTATCTCCGCTGGGGTCAGCCCACTTTTTCAGTATTTTCAAATATTGCCAGTGGGTGGAGTCAGGCTCTGACCAGGGGTTTAGTTACCCTTTAAAAGCTGGTACCTGTATTATTCTCTTTAAAAACTGTATGTATTATTAAAAATAGTAATTATAAATGTTAATATTATTTAAATTTTAAACTGATGCCTTTTTACTTAATTGTTAGATCAATGTGTTCTATGATAAAAGTGCACTGATTCTGTGTGAATCTAGTAATGTTCAGTTCGGCTGGTGCTAATGAGAGCAGCCGAGGATCCACTCTAACATGTTGGATTAATTGAGGTTCTGAGGGGAGGGAAATGTGGCTGCTGCCTCCTCTGTGATTACATAAACTCAATAGCTACGCAGAGCAGCCCGAGTCTCTGGAGCCCACAGTAATTAAGAGAGATCCTCCCGAACAGAGGCCTCGTTAAGGCTGCTAATTGCCTGGAGAGCTAATGATGGGGTAGATTTGCATTCCCTCAGACCAAACTCTCCAAGAATGCAGCGACATTCCGTAGCCTCAACTGGGTCATGGTGGTAGGGGGATTGCTCTTGGTGTGGGTTATTGTTTGTCCTGTGAATGGAGCCAATTTCAAGCTTTCACACACTTTCTCCTGTTGATATTAAATTCAGGACAGTGTGACACAGATGGTGACCCATCTACAGTGTTTACATGTCCAAATTCTTTAAATTCCTCCTTTAATTAGATCGTTATCAAGGTTGAATGAACCATGTGGGTCCTTTCAAAATGCAGTTGATACTGTAAATGCAATAAGGTCGGGTTGTATATTCACTCTATGCCGTGTAACTGTACAAAGGTGTCTGCTGGTAGATATTATGCTTGCATTATAGCTGAATACTGATTTGCTGTATGCTATTAGTGGTCATCACAACTACTTTACACGTAAGAGAGTAAAAACAATACAGAGGTGCGTTTCAAATATTTTGTCTCTTAGTTTGTTACCATTCTTTTTTTATATTAAATTTAGGCAGTGTTGGGGAAAGTTCACGTTCTACACTGAACTAGTTCAAAGTTCAGGTTCTACATGAACTAGTTTAAAGTTCAGTTCACACATTTTAAAATGAACTAGTTCAGTTCATAGTTCATACTTCAAAAATAAACTAGTTCATTTATAGTTCTTTTTTTTTAGTTAATTTTTGTCACAGCCCATATACAACCACAGACAACAATTACTTTATCGACGGGCAAAGTTTGCACAGAAATGTAAGATTTTTCCCATCCTCACCGACCTTCATCATAAAACCCGTTTAAATGATCAATATCGACACCTCCTCGCTTGCTGCTTTGTCCACGGCGGCCGTGGTGCTGACACCGGTGGCTGCTGTGGCCTGGGTGTTTTTTCAATACAGTACATATTAAGGCCTGTTTACGTGTTTTAGCTGGGTTTTCGCCTGGAAGGCTCTAGAAATCTGGCACCCTATTGTACGAAGTTAAACTGAGAGAGCGTGCGTTCACAGACACCAGAATGAAAGTACGTTCACAGTAACCTTCATCTGGCAGGAATATAGTTCGTTCAGTTCACGTTCGCCCAAAATACCGAACGCGTTCATTGAACGTCGTGTCAGGCACAATGCTGCATTTAGGAATGCGCTGATATTTAAAGGGTCATGACATGGATTAAAAAATATATATTTTGACATGTACTTTGAGGTTTGTAAAGCACTTTCGCTTTTTAAATTTAAATGCATTTTTTTAATTCACAATCACATGTACTCTGTACTATAATTTGTGGGAATCAGGTAGCCGCTATCAGTATGTGCAGTATAAAATGCACGCTCACTTTTTACTTAATTTTTCTGAAATTGTGATGATCAAGTATCAGCTTCTGTGTATAGGCATTTTTTTATATAAAAAAGAAAAAACATGCTTATGTAATGTAAAACATTTTGCTGTGGAATTTCCAGATACAAATTATGAGTCATTATAATGCGTCTTAAAAGATTTAAAGTGATAAAATATGTCACACCACTCCTGCATGTACAATATCAGAGAGCCAAAATGTGACCTGTTTAAAAGATAAATTTGTTGTGCATACAAGATTATAATGGACCGGCCCTTTAATGACAGGAGGCTTTTGATGAGACATTTTCGGTGTTGCATAAGAATATGGAAACTATGAAAGGTCAAATCAGGGTGAGTAATCAGACAGACAGGGAGAAATGAAGCCTGTAAACCTTAGTTAATTATCAAAGGAGAAACAATCTGCACACCCCTTAAAACAGTAGTTTTACAGCATATTCCTGATCTGAGATATCAGCTATCCATCTTATTTTGCAACACAGAAGTTGCACTTCTGAGTCATTAGCTGCTATAGGTAAATAACGAGAAGACTAACAAAGTGCAGTATAAGTTATTTGCACCAAAAACCAGTACATTGTATCATTATTACAATGCATTAAACCGGATGCCTCAAATATTTAAGTTGCAAACTAAAAACAAGGTTGATAAAATGATTGCAGATAACATTTCAGAGCCAATATGCTAACAACAAATTCGGTTCTCATACAGTAAGTCACTTGTCTTTGAAGGTTTGCATTGAAGCGTCCATGCGTGTTTTAGCTGCAAGGTAAATAGTTCAACACCTTGATGAGATCTTGTTCAAGGCTGCTGCAGGCTATGCTTCACTAAGTCTTCAGTATTCAAATAGGGATCATACAAAATTCCTAGAATATCTCTTAAAATAGTGGTTTTCAAAGGTGGGTCCTGGGTCCCTAGTGCCAGAATTGAAAACCACTGCCTTAGACCTCATTTAAGCCTGTATTTAGCTACAATGCACTCCCATTGCAGGGGTCCACATTAAGCCTTATGTGCTTCTTATGGTTTTTTTTTCTGTTTTTTCCTGAAGCAATATTTTTAGTCTATCAGCTCTTACTTGCCCCCTTGTATTGATTTCCAAAGCTTCTTTAAGTTTTAAAAGGAGTAATTGCATATTAAAGTGTGAGTGTTAACTCACCTTGATGCGTCTGAGTCTGAAAATCAAAATATGCACCTCAGCTCTCAGAATTACATGGAGTAAAAAAGTGTATTTATGCATCTGTCTTTTATGGTGTGAAATGCAGACTAAACAAAAACAAAGTAAGTGGATAAACGCTTCGCAAAGTGTGGTCTAGCAACTCTCCGTTGACTTTCGAAGTGGAAAAACCAAACTCTGGTAGGGCCAATCACATCGTGTATAGAGTCAGCGGGCATAATGACGTTAACATAATGACGACAGAGTTGAGACGGTAAGAGCAAGCTCGGACATACTCGGTTTTAGTCGTTCATCCTCGCATGCGGCCGGCGCCGCATGCGCTGTTACAAAAAAGCTGTGGCGAAACGATCAACTTGTCATTTTTGCCGCAGTCGTGCTGTGTCGTCGAGGATAAAGGATTTACTCTGTGTCAGCGCACGCTCTGATCGGTATAGGCGCACGGACCTCTCCCGAATCATCTCGAGCAAGCACCACTACTCCACCCCGTTTCCCTCGTAAGCTGATATTAGTATTTAAACATTCTGTCAGGGACGTGCACAGGATTTTTGAGGGGCAGTTGCTCTGACCTGAAAAAAGGGCACCCATATATAGAATGTTAAGATAACAAGTGAATATTAACGTAAACATAAATAAGAAGAAAAGAATAAAGTACAACCCTGAACTTTGGCTTTTGGGATTAACTTTGGTTCTCTCTACAGCCTGGATATTTTCGGAATCAGTAGCCTATGATTTTTTTATTTTTTTTTATGCATGTTGAAGCAAATCTTGATTTATGGTTATTATTTACTGAGGGATTTGCATTCATATTGACCAGTATGCTAATCAACATTTTAGGGTGTACTCACACTAGGCACGGTTGCCATGAACCGGGCCCGAGTACGATTGTCCCCCTCCCCACTCCCCCTCTGGCCTGCACTCACATAGGGTTTCAGCATTCGTGCCGGAGCACGCTTACGTCATTATAGTGTGATGGTTTCGGGATAAACAAGAAGAGCGGCGCTCTCTGAACTCAATGGAGTCCATCGCTTTCTTTGTGGATAATTTTGTGTCGTTTGGTCCACGGTGGTTCACAGCCCTCTCACAGCCTGTTGTTAAACAGATGTGTCGCCTTAGTGGCACGAAAAATTTCACGAAATCGTGCTGCTCGTATGAGGAGGTTTGCACGTCACGCGTCCTGTTCCGTGCTCCAGCACGGTTGGCGCTCACACTGCATGCGAACCGCGCTGGGGCCAACTGAACCGTGCTCTGGCCCACCTCTTCCAAGTGGGCCAGGGCCGGCCAATCGAGCCGCGCCCGGGCATGGTTCGGAGCACTCACACTAGTCAAACGAACCGCGCTTTGGTGGTCAAACGCACTCGGGCACGGTTCAGACTGGCTAGTGTGAGTACAGCCTTAAATTCAATATAGCCTATAAATCAATAGTCAATCAATGTCAAATTGTCAATAGCCTACATTGGTTTCTATCTTGCATTATTAGTGCAGTTGTTTAGAGTTTTTAACTAGCCTACACTGAGACTAGGCAATCAGTGTCTTTATAATGTGTACTTTGATTGGGAGTGCCATCATTCACGTGCATGTATTGTACAGTAGGCCTATGCATGTTTCTGCTTGAAAAATGCAAGTTTCATTTTGTGCACGCGCAAATGAATGCAACACAGGTGATGCGGTTATGTTTTCCAAGCTGCAGTAAACAAACACTGTTGCACTTTGTCGTTTATCAAAAACAAACTTAAAAAATAATTGTATTTTACTCTCACTTTTGTCAGGCAAAATGTGATGCAAGAGATGCACTGCCTGTCCAGCTAGGTTAGCAAGACCGAAAACCATCAAACTTTGCTGACATCAAACTAGAGAGGAGACAAGTTTACCTGACTGTTGTTCCCGCAATTCACTCTCATGTTTTTTTTTCTTTTCTTCTTCCTCTTTTCGTGACAAGAAGGATAGTTTCGCTTCATTTTGTCTCGGACTTCGTACACATTAATTAGCGTGCGACACAAGATGGAGGTGCGGCCTTGAGTAATTTGCGGTGCCTTACCATATGCACCGGTCGCGTGCAGTCTATGGTCTCTGTGTGGCGCTGTAGCCACGTTAACAGTTTGACTTTCAGTGCCCGAATGGAAGTGAATGAGGCTTTGCGATTTTAATGACATTTTTTTCCTGGGCCTACGTAATCTGCATCCATTGTACGATTTTTTTTTTTCCTAGGAAAGGGCAACTGCGCATATGGGCAGTTGCCCGGCAACCTGAGCAACCCCCCTGTGCACGTCCCTGCATTCTCTATGATATTATTTTTTTAATGACACACTGTCTCTTGCTCTCTCATACACACACACACGCACACATACATACTGTCTCTTTCTCTCTCCCACATATGTAGGCTAGTTATAAACTCTTTAGACTTTTAATGATCAGTGCTTTATTCTTAAAGTTTGTGGGTTGTGTAAAAAAACCCTCCCTTATTTTCAATGTTCAATGTTGACAGCTGGACTGGATACGGTAAAAGTTTAATAATACATCAACTTGCTCTGCTGAGTACGTCACATTCTTCGTTGCTCTGATTGGCTTTAGCGCTATCCAATTGCGTGCAGAGAGAACTTGAAAGACAACCGTTTATCCCGCCCCTCGGATTGAGCAGTCAATGAAGAGTTTCCAGACCCAACATCTTGATGTAGGTCTGGCATGCCAGGCTAGCTCTTCTCACCATCAAATGACCAGCAGGCTTGCATATAAGTGTTTAAATCCACTTGCTTTGTTTTTGTTTAGTCTGCATTTCTCACCATAAAAGACCATGTAGTTCTGAGAGCTGAGCTGCATATTTTGATTTTCTCATCAAGGTGATCTCTCACACACACACACACTACACACACACACACACACACACACACACACACACACACACACACACACACACACACACACACACACACACACACACACACACACACACACACACACACACACACACACACACACACACACACACACACACACAAATATTAAAATGTTATCATACTCCATGTATGTATGTATGTGTGTGTGTGTGTGTATTTTGCACAGGCCTATCTAATGGGTTAATGGTTATCAACTGTAAAAACTACTAATTTTACCTCTTCCCAACAGGGAAAACCACCAACAATCAAAAATGCATGATTATATGGTGTCATGGCTTTGCAATCAAAAATGTGGTTATAATAGAAGTCATTGGGGCAAAAACAGCCATGAACAGTAAATGAGGGAGAAAAAGATAAAATCTGATGCTGCACAAAAACTAACAATGCATCAAAACCAATGTTGTTTCTGATCTTTGACATGTTCAAGACTGCGATAAAAGGTAAAAAAAAAAAAAAAAATCCAGTCACATTTTATATTAAAAATAAGTCATGTGTGTTGTCACACACAGTGACATCATTTATGAATTTGGCAATTAAAGAGTTAAAATCCTTATTTTTTACATTTAGTTGTCTTGATCAGGACTGAGGTTGATAAATATATTTATGCATTTTATAAACTTTTACAGCAGTTTAGAGTAGTGGTTGTTTCAGCCACGAACATAACGAAAGGGTAGTGAATTTGAACAATGCACAAGGGTTAAATATAATTTTTTTTTAGAATAAACAAATATGAAATATAGGGAAAATGCAATGCTACTTTTAAATTAAGTTCTCGTCATGAAGCTCAGTGCAAGTAGTCCATTGCATGTTGAAGAGCGACCGGCACAGTCTTGGCTGGACGTGGAATTTAATTTATCCTTTAATGTTCTATGGAAGAAGGAAAGTTTTGTGGTTTTGGAACGACATGAGGCTGTGTAAATGAAAAGAATCTGCTTTGGTCCCAATGGCATTCAAATGGGAACTATGAACCATCGTGTCTCCAAAGAGCTCATCGCTGAATGTTCAAGATTACTAGGACCAACACTAGAGCTGGCTGAATTTTTTTATATGAATGTTTGCTATAGCTGCAATATTTTGTTGATATAAAATTATCAACATAACAATCTTTGCAATTATTTAATGCACTTTTATTTTGCCATGAAGTTTTCTTGATTTTTAAGACAATAAATCTCCACCTCCAACATCACACTCTGCTAGTATACAGATGTGACATGATGCAAAGACATGCTTGAATCTCCTGTGGAAATCCACCAGTACCACTAGAATTAAAAACATTATTACAATCTTACCACTTTGAATCGAGTTAAGGCAAGCAGAGAGTTTTAAACACTGGCTGGTTATGTATTTTCTCACATTTGTATTTTGGATAATTTTTAACCCCCAAAAAGCTATGGACAGCACCTTTAAGGAAAAATATGAGTATTTGATACAGTGCATTTGGCCTATTTAGAAAAATGCTCTGAGTTCATTGACATTGAATAGCTTTCTTGAGGAAAATGTAACGTTAAGTGACATTGTATATCCTACCAGGTGTTTTATTGATTGTCTTTCCCCGGTTTAAACACTGATTGAGGGATTACAAGAGTCAGGTTTCATTTTAATAATTTGTAATGTATCTTTCAACATACCTTCTGGTGTTCAGCCATGTTTATTTCGTGCTGTAACTATTAAAGAAGAGATGAGATGATTGGTTCATTTGCGGTTGTCCGTGATGCCACTTAAACTGAGGCGCTGATCATGTCGCACTATTTTTAAGATCACCATAAAGACATTTGTTTGAATTTCATCGTCAAATTCGTCAATTTTAAAGTTGAGACTACAGTACTTATTGGATGGCAGGCTCGCTACAAATGTTTAGTGAAGTTTTGTTCACACCAACCGAAAACAGAACAGACTAAAAGGTTTTAGATGTAAGAAACCATATCATTACCAATTAAAAGCAAGTAATTCATATAGTCAATCCAGAGCTAGTGTCCACACAGCTTATATGTTTAACTGTTGTATCTTATCCATGAACACAGTCAAAATGTGCCATCGGTGCTGCACTAATTAAACATCCCTTTTGGTCACTGATATCGGTCACTGACATCAAGAATGAAGACAATATTTAATTTTTGGGTTAAACTCACACTGACTTTTTAGAGTGCGTTCACATTCTCCTAATGGGTCATGCATCTTTAAAGGTGCCATCTGGCACATAAAATCAAATCATATTCCATAACAGATGGGGGCAGTATACCTTTAGAAAGTGAGTTGCGGCCGCGCGCACTCTAGCCTCTTCAAACACAAGCGAGCGCTGTTTTGCTCTCTCTTTCTCGCACATATTATTCAAATTATTTGACACTATAGTAAAAGGTTGGAAGACCTCAGTTTCACGTGGAGCATTTGGAGATTTTTAGAGATCAGAGACTCAAAGAACAACATCTCAACACTAAATGATGAAGACTGTCTCATAGACGCCTGTCTCAAAAACAAGCAGGTGTATTTCGATAATATGGGAAAATAAAAGCCTGGGCTATTATTTTAAGTTTACAGTATTTGTTTTGTTCATATTACACTTTTATTGTTAGTTTGAATTAATTTGACAGACGGCATTCGCTGATGTTGATCAAGCTAGCGCCATTCAGAGCTGCCAACTCTCACGAATTCACCGTGAGACACACGCAACTGACACTTAGCAAGCAGGTTAGTTACGCTCTGAGATTCTGTCAATTTTATTACGCAATTCAAACTAGGGCTGGGCGATATGGCCAAAAAAATTATCACGATAATTTTTCTTATATCAGTCGATATCGATAATTATCACGATATATGTTGAATCTTTATTTCTTTCAAGTTTAAAGGCAGATTTTTGCTCCTAAGTGAAAGTTGTATAAAACAGAGTGTTAATTGTGTTTTAAACGACTATTTAAATTTATGTTCATTAACAAAAACAGTAACATCTGTTTTTTTTGTATGTAACAACCACATTTTATTTGGTAAAAAGTAATATTCTGACTGTTTGAGTTGTATTAAAATTAACCATTGTTCATCCAGTATTGTGCATTTAGATCATGATAACCACAGATAAAACCAGGTATAGCCTATAACTTAGCACCTCACTATTATGGTATAACTTTATGGTTTCTGTGGTATTTGAATGAAAAACAGTAGCCTAACAGTTAAATACATTATTAAATAGTGTACTTATTCCATTAGTCATTTAATACATTGTCTACATTAATAATATTATACAATTCAATATGTATATCCCACATTTCATGGTGCAGTTAATATTACTAGGCTAACCTTACAGTAAATCCATGGTAGGCTTAATCGATTCAGTATCAATTCAGATTCTGACTGCATCGTTGCACGCAGTGTTTCTCCTTTTTGTCAGCGGTGTTTCATCTGCCTTTAAACTGGTTTAAACTTGACATTAGTGTTCTTCCCTGATCTCAAGCGCTTCTCACTGGATCTTGGGAGGGAGACGATCAGAGATCGAATGTGCGTGAGCTCCATAGGGTGAGCTCGCGCTGCGCTCAGTGCGCTGCCGTTTGGACTTTGAGCCAAGCGGATAAATGCTCCGTGTGGCACGCACTGTTCAAATGAGTTTCGTTCCGCTTTTGGCGTATAAACATTATCGAACATTTATCGACCTCTTGATATCGTTTTATGGAGAAAAATTCTATCGCGATAATTATCGTTATCGTTTTATCGCCCAGCCCTGAATTCAAACAATAAATACAATTTTGGCACTTGTACATGTTGCACCACAGATCCCTAGGGCACATGAACCGATCATCTCTACTAGCTAATGGAAAAGAACATGAACACTGTTGAAAGATACAGTATGCTACAACTTACCAAAATGTATTCCTCATGCATAATGTCGACCAATCATTTTTTGAACTCTTCCCTGAACTGAAATGTAGTAGTGGGCTGTATTTCCACACGACTGACATCAGGTTCAAGTACATACAAGCCGCGCGACTTATGGCCGAAACTGGTATTACGACACCTGACGGGCCGGGGCTAGTAATTTAGCATGCTAATTTAGGTTTATATCTTGGCAGCACTAAAACTTGTCAGTTTTTTAATGACATCATTGCACTTATTTCTTCTCATTCTTTTGATGCTTGTAGCTCATTTTTTGGATATTTTTACCTCAGTTATTACATATGGCACCTTTAACAACACCCTTCCTGGAATTTGAGCTGCAGTCATGTGGAATGGGATGAAAGGTGTTCTGAAGAACAGGTGAAAGCAGTTTACCTTTCAACAGCAGCCAGTTGCTCAGAGCTGTGGAAACTATGAGACACATCTGTGGCTTTTCAGCTTGATGTCAAATTAAACTTGACTTAGTCTCTGCATCTGTTGTTTTTTCCACCTTTTTTGGCTCCTCTCACACAACTTTTTTATCATCCCACAGCACTCCTAAGAGCATTGGGTAGCAGCCTGTCATCACATGATGCCATTTACAGTGAATCTGATTGGCCCATCTCCCTGGGGATTCAGAATATCTGGAGGCGCGAGACTTCAAGAAGGCCATTACTGTTTCCAAGGTAATTTTCATCCCTGTTTAACCAGTCCACAGAACATGGTTCATCTCCTTGAATTTTGCATTAGTGATCAAGGCAATGAACCTTCATACCTAAACGCTTAATATAATGCCTCACTTTTTGAGTTAGTCACTGGTGTCTAAGTGTTTTGCATTCTGTCTCCTTGCCTACTTCAACCAAACAAGTACTGGATAATTAAAGAGGAAGTTCCTGGCTATTGTTTCCCCCTTCTTATTCCTTACCAGTATTCTCCATTCTCTTTTTAGAATAATAGAAAATATTTTAACTTAAGCTACAGTTAGGTTTAGCCACAGTACGAATCATTAGGTTTATACTTTTACGAATCGGAGTCTCTCACAACAGATTTATCAATCCACTTTTTTTGTGTTCTAGCTATTTTGAAAGACTGTTTTTCATTTGATAAGTTCAAAATCAGCTGTACTTTTGCCACTTAGTCTGGAACCCATTTCATTTTAGTTTTTCATGGGCTTTGGGACCGTTTTCAAATTGAATTAAAACCGTTCCTCTCAAATAAAAAAAGTTTTTCAGTTTTTACAAAAACGAATTCCTTGTTGTGATCCAGAAGTACACCACAGTGTTTCTAATGAAAGGCAGCTAATGGAACCTTTCCTTTCATATGCTGGTCACGTCTGCACTGAAATCCAGAATACTATTGGATTTAAACTTGAACCACTTAAAACATTGAGATTGTAAAATGTTGTGCCTCTCATTATCCTTATTTTTCTCATTATCCTTATTTTTTCTCATTATCCTTATTATTTCTAATTATTGTACTGTTTCAAACCTACTTTTAAAGGGTTAGTATTAGTAAATGAATATTCTGTCATTTATTCACCATTTGTGTTGTTCCAATCCAAACCTATAAGATTTTCCCTTTTTTTATTTATTTATTTATTATATATATATATATATATTTATAAAACAAGAGATTTCTGACCAAACCTTTAACAGTTTTAAATGTTCATGAAGCCATCATAAGTTCTTCTGGAGAAACATGATCGCTTTATATGATTAATCAATGCACATCTATCTTTCTTATCTCTATCTTATCTCTATATCTATCTCTATATCTATCTTGGTAAACAGAAGATCATACATACTTGAATTATGCATTTTTCTTTTTTAGGTGAATTATACCAAGTCAGATTGTAGTGGCAGAAATATTGTGCTCCCCTCCTTGCATTGTTTTTGTCTGAACTAACCCTTCCTGACCATCCATGATTCCTCAAGTTTTTCACATGTTTTAACACTGTTGTGATTTGGGTTGTGTGAGACAAACCTCAGAAACTGTCTCCGAAAACTACCAATTGACTTAGATATTCCTATAAAAAAATACTTCACTGACAGTCATTGCATAATTAAAATTCTGCAGTAAAGTTTGATGGTAATCTGTTTCTCAGGTCGTTTTCCATCATACACTGAGGGTAAGTATCCAGAGTTGAAAACCATACTTGAGTAAACGTACAGATAGCTTTCAGCGAAAATGACAAGTTAAAAGACACTAATTCCAGTCAAGCCTTAAGAATATCTGATTTTAACAGTACTTAAGTATTTTACTCGTACTCAATGTAGGCTCAAAGATGCACTTGTCCTCAACACCCAAGAGACAAGAGCCAGTGAAAAGCAATATTTGTGAGAGCAATAAATTTCAACTTCAAAATTGTATAAAATCAAGGTTGACACAACAGCCTCTTAAATGTAAACAAAGTGCTCAAAAAAGGCACAAGTAAACCAATATTCTTCAAAAAGGTCTCTTCAATAAAACAGATTCTAAATAAAATAATGTTTAGTCAAATGAAATAGTCAAAGCCTACTTATACTGGAAGGTTTAGTCAGATTTGTCCTCATCTCATATAAAAGGGTGCTTTCTCACTTGCTTTAATTCCCTGGTTGAAACCCAATTGCAGCCCCCTTCTCTTTGCCTCCATTGGATTGTGTTCACATGTTATTTTGGTCCGTCACAATATAATGGACTTCAATGGGAACTAAACGGTTCAAGGTCCAAAAGACAGTTTCAGTACAAACTGCAAACTGTTCCATGGGCTTTAAACGATTCCAGACGATGAATAAGGGTCTTATCAAGCAAAACGATCGCTCATTTAATAAATAAATAACAAAGTTTAAGATTTATAAGCTCAAATGTTCGCCTTGCTCTGTTCTGTGACGCACGTTTGTGACTCTCCTGTTCAAACTCGTTTATCAAAATGAACAAATCTTTTTCCGAGTCATTTGGTCCATTCAACAAATGAAATAAACAAGTTGACTCGGAAAAAGATTTGTTCATTTTGAACTCGTTTAGAGCATTTTTCTAAATGATCAGCAAAAGTTTTTTGAAAAGTGAACTACTCCTTAATGCACCCTAAGGTGCATTTACCGTAGGTTGACTGAGAAGTAAACTTTTAAGAGTATTCCGAAATCTTTAGTGAGATTCCAATCCGAAGGGGGCGAACATGTTCAGTCCGAAAGGCATAGCGAGTTAGGGAACATCGATGCATCACTTCACAGGAAGTGGAAAACTGTTTTTGCTCCATTGTTAGTGTTGGTTTAGACTGGCGAGGCGAGTGTGTAGAGAAGCACCTGAGGCGCTGTCATTTTTTATTTAACTTTATTTACCTCAGGAATATTTCTATGCAGAGTGCAAAGAAAGCGCACAAGATGAGACTGCTACAATTATTACGACCATCAATTAAGAACAAATTTGTACATAGTTAACCAAATCAAAATTTAATTCAGGTTTAGTTTAGAATGACAGTGCAGATTCAAATCTGTTAGTAGTCAATTAATAGTTGCAATGGTCAATGAAATAGTCAAGTAGTCTATGTAATAAACATGTTTTAATTATTTTTATTAGATGCACAAGGTGTTATGTATAGGCCTATTATATGATTTTAAAATTGAAAGTAAAGTAAATTAAAATTTGTTATACTGTAATTTGCCTTTCTTTGGCACCCTGGTGCGTGCCAATTTCTAATGTGAAGCTCCCTGAAACCTGCGATTCACAACTGCATGCTTAATGTAGTCACATTTGCGTAAAGTAGCCTTTTTGAAAAGTTTGGATGAGCAAGGGCAAACTGCATAAGATCACAGTGTATATATACTTATGACTTAATGTAGCCAAGTAGAGATTAAGTTACTGTCTTAGATTTATCTTAGATGTATCTTAGATTCTCAGTAAAATGACTAAGTGGCCAAATAGATTCTCAAGTACAGTAACTAATTACACTTGCTCAAATGCTTTACGCAACTGATGCTCCGCGTGAAGCAAGGAGTACTCTAATTACATAAGGTGCGCTCCATTGTGCTTCTCTGTAATAACACAATAGTTAATTGGCACTCGAATCAGGTCCTCAGACATGGAACCTCTTTCAGCTAACTTCAACAGCTGACTGGCAGTCCTCAAGGCCTCTCTGTGCCGTGCTGTTTGAGTGTTTTGAGGCAGGCTGAGCCAGGCTGCTTTCCTCTTCTGCTACTAATGAGGTTGTGGCCTTATTGACTGAGTCTTGAGGGAATTTTAAGCTTTGCTCAACTGACAGCAGTCCTTGTAGTTGTTTTTAAGATTCTGCCAACTATAACACCACTATAAGCAAGCTGATTGGTAGGGTGTTATTGTAAAAGTAAAAAGTCTGTGGTCCTAAAACTAAATTTGGACACTGTAAAACAAAATATGGTAACACTTTATGGTAAGGGTACATGAATTATCATGAATTCATGTATAAATTCATGCATGAATTATGCATTCATTCATGCATTAATATCTCATGAATCATCAGGAACCAACATGAGTTCAAAGTTTTTCATTCATGACTTCATGGATGAACAACACCTTAATTAAAACATTGACTAATATGAGCACATCATCATGAATTATGATTTATTATGCATGATCATGATGTTTTGTTCACAGTTATGCCACCTTTGATAGCACATTGTTCATCAGTGTTTCAAAGGACCTTGTCACCACTTTAGTTGAGGGGCCACACACATGATGAAGTCATTGATAGATAATGATTAGTTAATGATGACTTCTGTATTTCAATGTCAAAAGAATGTGTGTGCTATGAGCTGTGATTGGTCTATTTTGGGGTCTGTTCAATACAGTAGTCATCATTAACTAAGCATTATCTATCAATTACTTCATCATGTGTGTGGCCCCTCAACCAAAGTGGTGACTAGGTCTTTTGAAAGACTGATGAACAATGTGCTCTTAAAGGTGGCACAACTTTGAACAAAGAAAACATCATGATCATGCGTAATAAATCATAATTCATGATGATGTGCTCATATTAGTTAATGTGTTAATTAAGGTGTTGTTCATCCATGAAGTCATGAATGAAACGCATTGAACTTATCTTGGTTCCTGATGATTCATGAGATGTTAATGCATTAATTAATGCATAATTCATGCATGAATTTATATATGAATTCATGATAATTCATGTACCCTTACTGTAAAGTGTTACCCAAAATACAAATTTAGTAAATGTACACAGTAAAACACATTACTAATTACCCACGTATTGGCAAGTTGCATATTGTTACCTTAGTATAAATGAGTAGGATTGGCAAAAATAATTGCATATATTATGGAATACATTATTGACACTAATTTAATAGCTTTTCTTATTTGGCCACATTTGAAGGTCTGTTAGCTGTTCAGACTAAAGAGTCAGAGAAGAGTCTCTGTCAATTCAACCAATTGACAGAGAAGAGTCAATTGGTTGAATTTTTTTAATTTTAATTTTTTGTCCCAAGGTGAACCCTGGCAGTAAGGCAGAGATGGCTTGTCTTCAGCCCAGTGACATCATCATGGAGATTAATGGACTCAATACTGGTGAGATGCTGAATGTAGAGGCACAAAACAAAATCAAGAGCTGCACGACACAACTGCAACTTCTCGTAGAAAGGTAAGGGTCCCTTTTTTCTTTATTTACATTACTTTTCTTTCAATACTTTCTCAGGTATTACAAGTGCAGTAGTACTGGATTAAAGTGATGGTTGGATTTTTAAATATCAAAATCAAAATCTTCATTTGAAAGTGACTTCAGTTCATTCAGTGGCCATATTGTCAATGCCTCCAGGCAGCTATTTTGGGCATGCAAAATGCATGTATTGTGGAAAACTGAAGTCTAAAATTGGCTTGCCAAACACATTTAAAATGTTTTAATTAACTAATCACACATTTTTCATGTGTGATTAATCGCACATTAAAGGCCTCATGACATGGGGTTATTTTATAAATTGATATTGTTTCATGGTTTTCCCTTATAATATTAATGTTTTTTAGATAAAAAATAAAAGCCTTTTTTCCTAGCCTGATTTTAGCCTCTGATTTGAACGCTCTGTTTGAAGGGGCGTGTCTGCTGTGGGATTCAGTGGAACTGCCCACTGCTGTGATTGGCTGACATTCTTGCATATGAAATACTGCTCTATTGAATACTTTTACTACAGCGATTATATGTTTTTACTATTACAGCTATCGAGATTAACGAATTGTGAGAAGTTTTTGAAGTATTTAGATCTATTCCCAATCACATAAAATGTTGCCATGATGAGCAAGCAGATGATAGTCTGTTGATCATGAGAATGAAGATCTTATCATTGCAACAGAGTTTCTGCACTCTCTCTAATGCTTTCACCAATGCAGAAACGATGATGTACATACAGTAAGAGCTTTGTTGTGTAATGTAACATGCGTCATACTGTTGGCTGCACATCAGAAATTGTTGCTTGGTCGCTCAATCTATTTATTTTCAGACGTTCATCGAGGCCTGCTCTGTATTGGCCCAAGTTGAGGAAACGGTCGTCGGTGAAATGTTTGGACCATACAAAACTTTGGAAAGTTGTGTCTGTGCATTTCCAGAGAACATAAAATGAACCCATTGTTTTTTCAGAGGCTCGGATGAAGGAACTAAAAAATACTTTTATGCTCATTTGTACATCCAAACACTGATCAACTGCCATGCTTTGCTCATTTGCAAGCCATGATATCTCTCCAGGAAAAAACTCAAATCGCGTTCGTACTCCCTAGCTTATTTTCTCCTGGGCAAGCCAGATTCTCTGGACAGGCAAATCAGAGAAAGGGGAGGTAACCTTTCCCTTTCGTATGACGTCATACAGGGGAGATTCAAGATCAGCACATCTGAGCTTCCATTTTCTCAAAGGCAGAGACAAAGGCAGAGGCCGATTGACATTTCTAGCCACTGGGGACTATATGCAGGCTAGGGGAACTCAAAGTGAATTTTATGTCATGGGACCTTTTAAGTTTTTAATATTTGTATAGGGCTGCACGATATAACGTTTTAGCATTCGATATCGATTTGACCCTTGTAAACAGTGCCTAACAGGTAGATGTACAGAAATTCGAATAATCAAACATAGTCTTTACTGCACAAATTTTAAATTGAGTGTAGATTTATCCTTATTAAAGCTAGAAAAGTTATTCAGTCAAGAGCAGTGAGCTATTTTCTGTCTTTTTGTTCTTTGATCAATTTTAATGACTGACAGCAACAGGATTATTTGGCTGTTGTCACTTTAATGCCTGGTTCAGATTACACATTTTTTTTTGTCTGTTATGATAGTCACTGTGTCAGATTACGCTATTTTGAATACTAAAATCTTGTTGTGTCGTGGACAAGACACAATGTCAGACTACACGTTGCTTCCTGACCAGTCATCGCATGCCGTCTTTAACGCGCGTGATGTCATTGAGAAAGCGAAACTAGTGAAGTGACTTCCGGAAACAACGTAAACAAACAATGGATGAAGCGGTGAGTATTGGCTGTCCTGTGCTTTGTGCATTTCGGGTGTTTGTTCACAGAGAGTCGCTTTAGAGAGCGCACCAGTACAGATTTTTGCATCTTATTCCACTTTAATTCATGTGCTATGATCACGCTGTAATTCAAGCGTGATCATATAGTGAGGCTGTAGCCATAGGATGACAGAAAAAAATATTGTTAAATATTAATTAAATATTTCTTTACGCTTTAAACTGAACCCACCCCCATACCAAATTAATGTTAATTTTGACATCCCTAATTTTAATCCAACAATATTGACTGATAATATCAATTTAAATGTTATTTCTTCTGTGTCATAAATTTTAATCAAAGAACAAGGCAAAGAGAATATCACTTCACTCACTCACTGTTCTTGACTGAATAGCGTCTGTAGCTTTAATAAGAATTAGTTATTAATTGTTGTTTCTTTTGTTCAAATAGGCCTAGTTAAAAATCAGGTTGTCCTGCCAGTTTGCATGTCCGATCCCATGCGCAACATCTCAGGATACTGACTTTTCGATTGGCAACCAGAGCTTCCAATAGCAGCTGCAGTGCTGTTAACTTTACCAATTGGCTCTCTTATTTAGGAGGCAGGACTTTTTCTGCTGTATTGCACTTTGTCCCATTTATAGTGATTTGTCTTGGTATATATACTGTCTTTGTCAACAACTGAATGTTTGAAGGAGCTAGAAATTTGTTCCATATGATTAAACTGCTCCTAAACACCAGTTCCATAAACATCCCCTAAAACACATTGGGGTCAGATAATCCCAAAGCCAGACTAATTATGCAAGACTTTAAGGTAAATTAGTCGACTAGTTTTTCTGTAATCTTACTGACTTGTTGAAGTCTGCAATTTTGCTCATCTTTAGATGTCAGCACCAGTAAACAAGTTAAGTTCTGGCCTCAATTGTACCTTTGCTCTCTCACACACATGCACATGCCCTGTGTCCGTGTGAGTACATTTTTCCCTTCTGACCTCATGTCTCTGACCAGGCCAGAAACAACACTGGGCCGACAATGGCACTCTAGCTGTGTGTGTGTGTGTATCTTCTGTAGCCCACAGTATTGGAGGAAGAGGTGTGTGTCTGCCCTCTAAGTTCAAATTAGTACACTTGGATACAGAGTTATGGAAGTTTCCTGCTCTACTTGTTCCTTTAGTTTTCTGAAAAATCCATCCTACCAAAAAAACTTGCCTACATTATGTAAGAGTGAAGGGACATTGACTTGTGTCTTGAATTCAGTTTGAAGAATTTGAAGAATTGTTGGCATGAACAAGAGTTTCCTTAAGCTGTTTTGAAAGTGTTTTTCTTGCAAATCAGTTTATCAGCACCTACTGAAACTCACACTAAACCAGGCCTGAACACCATTAGTCCTTTTTCTGCAAAAGCTACTGTGCATTGTTTTGAAAGTATCTGAGCTACTTTAAAGAAAATGTAAGTTGATATTGCTGCTAAAGTTGGTTTGTTACTCCCAAAACTGGTCAGTAGGTCTTCATCTCTTTATTGTCACGAATAACTCTTGGCTTTGGGTTACTGCGTCTAGTATTAATGGCTCCTGTACTAACTCTCCAGCTGGTGAAGACCCTTTGATGTCTGTCTCATGTGGTTTTATAGGTTTTTTTTTTCTACTTGTCTTATTTTATCTTACATTTTTCTCTGACATTCTTATGTAGATTCTACGTAATGCTTAAAACATTTCTAGTGAGTTGAAAATATGACCGGAGTGATGTAGTGTATTAAGACACTCTTATTCAACGCCTCCAAATAATAAATGTCTAGCAAGTTGCTCCAGAAACCATGTTGCAATATGGAAGAATTTGCTAAGAATTTTGCTGGGAATTTGTGCATGATATCAGCCATGCTGCTGCATTTGTTTTAGTCCTCTTCAGCAATATCATGCTAAACTTTAGTCTGAGGCTCATATCTTGACACTCAATCCTTGTTGAGGACTGAACCCTTGTGTGCACTACAAGTGGAATGTCATTGGTGTAAAAATGCCTTGCTGTTTCAATGCAGTGTTCAAAACAGCGTTTTTCAAGTTCTTTGAGGTGTTGAGTATCGACCAGAGTGAAAGCAGTTGGAACATGATTGTTATTTTCTGATTTGTATACTGATCTGAACAGTATTGAGCTTTCACAGAAATATTTGGCTGGTATCGCTGTATGTATCTGTACAGTGTAGATTAGGGGTGTAATGTTTCAAATTACTCATGGTTCAGTTTTCATCACTGTTTTAGGGTCACAGCTTTCAGTACTGTTAGATGTGTGCCATGTCAAATAAAAATAAGTAAAAACAAGTAATCAAACTACAAGAACAGCGAAAGCTTTAAAGGGGTCATATAATGGTACATTTTACAAGTTGATTGTACTGCAATGTGTGTTGTCAGTGCCTGTACCCAACCATCATTTATTGATAAAAATCCATCCAGTGGTTTTGTTTTAATCTCCTTATGTTTTCCCCTGTCTCAAATTAGAGCACGCCCCTCCCGCAGTTGTTGATTGACAGCAGTGTTTCAACACAGATCCGCCCTGAGCGAGCTGTCATCATAGATAGACTATAGTCCGTCATTGTTGATACACAGGAGCAGAATGCCATCTAAGCGACTGTTTTGTTCTGTTCTTGGGTGCAATAACAAACACAGAAATCATTCATAAATCATGTTCCTAAAACCGAACCAATGAAGACGCAGTAGCTGAGTTTTGTTTACGAAGGAAATATTCCCCACTCTCAACGTCAATGCGCTCATGTTTGCCCGAATCATTTCTCACCAGACTGCTTTATAAATGAGGATCAGTATAAAGCTGGTTTTGCTAAGAAGCTAGCCTCGTGAGACCATCCTGATCTCGCAAGCTTTCAAGGTTTCACTCGCAGATCAGTCTGGAAACTTTCCGTTAAAGAAAATTTAGGAGCAGTTCACCAACGACGTCCAATCAGCGTTGGCTTTGAGGCGGGTCTGAGGTGTGACGCAACGAGAAGCGTGACAGTTTTTATTTTTTTATTTTGCCGACATGTTTATTTGCTGAGCTAACGAGCCTTTACCTCCAGTAGCAAGAGTAGCCTGGCTTGTGGTTTTGTTTTCGTCATCACTCTGTTAGTACGTCATATGCTTCGTTGATCTGATTGGTTGATTTGGCCCGTCTATCACCAACATAGGCCAATCAGCTAACCAGTATTTTCGCCCTTTCCAAAACTACTTCAACGGAAGGTTTCCAGATGGATATGCGGAGCAAATCCATCTGGCTGAGTCAGGTTACTAAGAAGCTGCTCCTGAAAAAAATGGCCGTTAGTTGTAACGTCAATCTGTCAATGAACTAACGAATACATCAGTAAACACAGCGTTCGTATCTCACTACTCTACCCTGCCAGTGCATACAAAGATAGATCAAAGTAACATTACGTTAACCAACCATTCAGAAATGTCCTCAAGCCTTAATTGTCGAACTTCTTTGCGGCCGTCATCTTGTTCCAGTGAACAGTTATTCCAGTTCAAACTGATACAGTTGCACAGATGTGTCCTGAGAGACTCGCGCTGTCATTCTCTGTCCAAAACCTTCAAGTGTTGTCAAGGCAACACTTCTACGTGCGTTCACGCCTGGTTCATGCCCGCAGAACAGAGTGGCGGGGTTTATTATTTAAAGGGAAATGTACTGAAATGGCTTGCTGAAAACAAGAGCTGATTTTGACCAGGTAAAATGGTGTTTTCTTAAAAGACTAATGAGAATTTTTAATAAAAGTATATTACAAAGTTTTCATTTAAACCCTAAACATTCATATTATCTTGTACAAAAATGGCATTATTTGACCCCTTTAAGGTATCTAATAGTAATCAAATGTAAAATAACATTGCATAAAATCTTCACTATAACTGAAATAAAGTCAAGTCACCTTTATTTATATAGTGCTTTTTACAATACAGATGGTATTAAAGCAGCTTAAGAATTTTAGAAAAAAATTCTGTTCAAGTGTAACCGTATCTTCTCAGAGAATATCTTCTGTCTCTGTAAATGTCTTTTTAAAGGGGACATATGCAAAATTCACTTTTACATGGTGTTTGAACATAAATGATTTTATTTTTTTATTTTTTACAAATCCAGAAACCATGGACCGTATAACAGCACAGTCTATCTAATCTACACTAATGGAAACCATTTAGTTTTGCAGTTTTATGGCTTATAATGTATTACCTACTGTTTTGAGTCTGTTTAAAAATACCTCCACACACATCAACAATATTTCTGCATTTAGATGCTTCCAAAGCTCAGCTACAGACCACCTCAGCTTTGAGCCAGAGACAGAAGAATCTGCGAAGGGGGAAAATGAAATATCCAATAGGAAAGAATAAATCAAAGGGAGTATGACATTAGGATGAAATGAAGTGAAGCAAAGTAAGAGAAGATAAAGCAATTGGAAGTAGAAACAGAAAAAGGTAGAGGCTGAGTCAAATGTACACTCACCGGCCACTTTATTAGGTACACCTGTCCAACTGCTCGTTGACACTTAATTTCTAAGCAGCCAATCACATGGCAGCAACTCAGTGCATTTAGGCATGTAGACATGGTCAAGACAATCTCCTGCAGTTCAAACCGAGCATCAGTATGGGGAAGAAAGGTGATTTGAGTGACTTTGAACGTGGCATGATTGTTGGTGCCAGAAGGGCTGGTCTGAGTATTTCAGAAACTGCTAATCTACTGGGATTTTCACACACAACCATCTCTAGGGTTTACAGAGAATGGTCCGAAAAAGAAAAAACATCCAGTGAGCGGCAGTTCTGTGGGCGGAAATGCCTTGTTGATGCCAGAGGTCAGAGGAGAATGGCCAGACTGGTTCGAGCTGATAGAAGGGCAACAGTGACTCAAATAACCACCCTTTACAACCAAGGTGGGCAGAAGAGCATCTCTGAACGCACAGTACGTCGAACTTTGAGGCAGATGGGCTACAGCAGCAGAAGACCACACCGGGTGCCACTCCTTTCACAGGAAACTGAGGCTACAACTTGCACAAGCTCATTGAAATTGGACAATAGAAGATTGGAAAAACGTTGCCTGGTCTGATGAGTCTCGATTTCTGCTGCGACATTCGGATGGTAGGGTCAGAATTTGGCGTCTACAACATGAAAGCATGGATCCATCCTGCCTTGTATCAACGGTTCAGGCTGGTGGTGGTAGTGTCATGGTGTGGGGAACATTTTCTTGGCACTCTTTGGGCCCCTTGGTACCAATTGAGCATCGTTGCAACGCCACAGCCTACCTGAGTTGTTGCTGACCATGTCCATCCCTTTATGACCACAATGTACCCAACTTCTGATGGCTACTTTCAGCAGGATAATGTGCCATGTCATAAAGCTGGAATCATCTCAGACTGGTTTCTTGAACATGACAATGAGTTCGCTGTACTCAAATGGCCTCCACAGTCACCAGATCTCAATCCAATAGAGCATCTTTGGGATGTGGTGGAACGGGAGATTCGCATCATGGATGTGCAGCCGACAAATCTGCGGCAACTGTGTGATGCCATCATGTCAATATGGACCAAACTCCCTGAGGAATGCTTCCAGCACCTTGTTGAATCTATGCCACGAAGAATTGAGGCAGTTCTGAAGGCAAAAGGGGGTCCAACCCGTTACTAGCATGGGATACCTAATAAAGTGGCCGGTGAGTGTATGTGTCTACCAGGGCTGTTCACGTCTTGTTTTTGCTGGCATCACTGGGAGGATGCTCTCCTTACTGCCTCGCAGTAAAACATCTCATTAACAGGAATGGAAACACTTCATTTCTTTAGGTCAGGATTAAATCTGACTGTTTAAAGCACTTTTAATGAAGGACCAACGCTTTAAGTTTAGTTTGATGCAGAAATAGTTGAACAAATTAACCAGATTTGTGGCCTAAGGGAATCCATTTTCTTAATGAACTTTTACTTTTATTTTGAAGTAACTGGCGGACTAAAGGAATCCAAGTGAAGTGGGTGTTTTATAGCAGAATTTAAGAAATAAAATAATACTTTCCCAAAACAGATCTTGGCTTTATGAGAAATAAAGCCTTCCTGGGTTTGACTGGTTTCTGAAGATGCAGAGGACCAGCTCTGAATCAGGCCCTTGTGTGGCATTCCTTGCTCATGAAGCTATAAAGAGCTTTCTGTCAGCGAACATATGCCAGGGATTAATTTTAAGATAAATAAACATTTTCAGACATGTGGTGGTTCCTGGTCACGAGTTCTGCTAATGTATTTAAACAAGTCTGCCTTTTCTCTGTTGAATTTCATCAACTTGTATTCATGCACATTATCATTCTGCATTTTGTAAATGTTCCAGTATCTGCACTTCCAGATGAGAAAGAAAATGTCACTACCTTTTAGTTCCTGAAGAAAGGCAGTGGGGATTCCAATGTGGTTCTTTGTCAGATTTACTTGGTAGCTGAAAAAGTCTTAGGATAACATCAGATTGTCTTTCCCTTTGAAGGAAGTTTTAAGTTTATCCAGATACTTTAATATCTGACTTCTAAAACATCCTTGTTTCCTGGTTGTCAAATTGTGTTTTCTTGTTAAAACATACAATCTCCTAGTTGTCAAATTTGTCCAGAGATTTAATCATAAAACTATGCTTCGAATGTGACGCAGATTAACTTGCACTAAAGTTACAGATTTTGTTTTTAAACACACTGAATGCTAAGATAAATGTTTGAATCTTTCCACACAGACCTGCTCCTCCTACTCCTGGGCAGACAAATGGAATCACAGAACTGGTTGGCCGTTTCCAGGTCAGTAAAAACAAACAAACAAACAAACAAACAAAAAATATTCAAAGGGTTTGTTTACCAAAAAAATTTAATTCTGTCATTTACTCAGTCATTTTAAACCTGTATGACTGACTAACTCCTGTGTAACATATGGTACAGTATTTTTAGGTGTGTGTGTGTGTGTGTGTGTGGTGGTGTGTGTCCATACAATGGAAGTCAAAGGGGACCAAAAAGATTTAAAGGTCTACCAGCATTCTTCAGAAAAAAATCAGCAGATAAAAGTCATACAAGTTTGAAACAACATGATTGAGTAAATGACAGAATCATTTACATTTGTTATTTTTTGGTGAACTACAGTATACCTGTTAACTGTTAATTTTTGACTCCTGCAAAGGGCCTGTGCTTATGATCAAAGGTTGTAGGAGGGAGAGGAGTGGCTTATATATATATATATATATATATATATATATATATATATATATATATATATATTACTAGTAATACTATATATTATTACTATTTAGATGTAGTTGTTCTTCAGTCACATATTTGGTATAGTTAATCTTGAATATTTGTTTATGCTATTGTGTCTTTATAATTATATGCTGAATTTAATATTTTAAATGGTGCGAAACACTCTGTGGTACTTTATCATGCACTGTTGTTCTGGTGAATCAGAGGGTGATATGCTGTGTCATTTTCTTGTCTTGTGGCTGGATGCAACAATGAGAACGTTCCAAATCCCTTTGTCCTGTCAGAAGTTGCGCGAGGCTTGGAGTACATCAGAAATAGAATGCTGTAATAGAATAATTTGGGACAGTCTCAAAATCTAAGCTGTTGTCCCGAATCCTGAAATTCTGGCCTTAAGTGTCACGAAAATGATACTAAAGCAAAATCTTGATATAAAACATTGGAAGTTAAGTCGTCCCTCATATCGGCAGCAGCCGTAGCCGTGAGGACAGTGAATGTGCTGGCAGCCAGTCTAAAGTTTTGTTTATTATGCATGTCAATTTCGCTCTTGACGCGCGAATGGATTCAAAGTGTTCACGTGGATAACTAGATGCAGTAGACGCGGATTTGACGTGCTATTCACATCTGCTGGTGGTGGCGCAGTGGATAAGACACATTCCTTTGGTGTGAGAGACCTGGGTTTGAATCCCCTGTGAGACACCAATGTGTCCATGAGCAAGACACTTAACCCCTAGTTGCTCCAGAGGCGTGTGACCTCTGACATATTTAGCAATTGTAAGTCGATTTGAATAAAAGCATCAGCTAAATAAATAAGTGTAAATCTGGTGTGCACGCAGCATTAAAAGAGTGATTGATTGGTGGCACTGTGTGCAAAAAAAAAATACTTTGGCTGGGCCTTAAAGGGAATATGTTATTCCCTTAACTAAGACGAGTTGATGCATACCTGTCTCGTCTCAGTGCGTGCACTATATCGCTCAGTCTTGCCGTGAAAGTTTGTTAGCACTTAGCTTAGCCCCGTTCATTAAATATGGGCCAAAAAGGGAAGCAACCAAACACCTCCTCATTTTCCCTATTTAAATACAGTTACTTGAGTAGTGTAACTCGACCTAAGCTGGTGACACAAAATAAAACGTTGCGATTTTCTAAGCGTTTAAAATTGATAACTATAGTTTGTGGACCATCATGGTTGAAAAACGATGCATCGATAAAGGGTTGTGATAACAAGGAGAATGTACATAGTGCCGTCATTTTTCACCGAATTCAAACACAGCACATAACGTTACAGCGGAGAGCGGTTAGCTGCTGTGAATACAAATCCAAAACAAAACACCGTTGATGACTCTGAAGAAGTGGCGTGTTTGCTCCGAGCATTTCACAAAGGAGGACTATACCTGCACAGGAACACGCCTAAAGGATGAGGCTACACCGATAATATATTCGAATCAATAACGCAACAAAGTGAATCATCACCCAATGCTGTAAGTGTACTTTTGCATGGTATTAGTTTTCCTGGAAGTGTCAGTAACCTTAGTTGAGTGACATATCTGTGAAATCAGTGCGCTTCTGAGACAGGCAATAAGAAGTGACTGTTTTATTTACAAAAGGACTAAGCTCAGAAATACAAATGTAGTATAAGCCTATAACTGTCTATACTCCGCTCAAACTACTACTTCAGGTGCATGTCACGTTGGTTCTATTGACAGAAATGAGAGGGAGCAAGGGCCGAGAGGACTTTTCACGAGTGATGATATTACTGCGCCAAGTCGAAGTGCTTCCCCAAGCACTTGCCATGTCCGCCATACAATATAGTTATCAATTTTAAATGCTTAGAAATTGCAACGTTTTTATTTTGTGTCACCAGCTTAGGTGGAGTTACACTACTCAAGTAACTGTATTTAAATAGGGAAAACGAGGAGGTGTTTGGTCGCTTCTCTTTTTGGCCCATATTTAATGAACGGGGCTAAGCTAAGTGCTAACAAAAGTTCACGGCAAGACTGAGCGATATAGTGCACGCACTGAGACGAGACAGGTATGCATCAACTCGTCTTAGTTAAGGGAATAACATAGTTTAATATGAAAAACCGGTGGAGTATCCCTTTAATGTCTGATGTTGGGTTACATTTGATGCAAATCATCTACACATTTATTTAGTTTTCCTATTTAATGACTGACATTTTAGTAGTAATAATTTTTGCATAAGGTTTTCTAGCGTTAGGCTATAGCCTGAATGGTCTGATTTAGCCTGTGCACTGTTAGAACTGTTTTTTTTTTTTTTTTTTTTTTTTTTTTGCAATGATGCATCTGAGTTCATGATTTTAATGTTTTTATTTTAATTTTATTTTGTTATGGCAGACTAAGGAATAATGACAGACTGTTGATCTTTGAATAAAATATATATGTTTGGTTCAGGTGTGAACCAAAGCATATTTTGAACCAAAAACATATCGAACCAAAACCACAGAAAAACCGTAATATATTTTTGTAAGATCACTAAAGATTGGATTAATGTCTGCTAAAAAAATGAGATGGTTCTCACTGCAGAACAGAAAATCCACGGGGAGAAGTCGGATCCAGATCCAACTCCTCCCACCTTACAAACACCTAAACCTTCCTAAACTCCACCCCTAATCCCTAAACCCATCCCTAATCCTACCCATCTCCACCCCTTGGATCTTGATCCAACTCTACCCGTGGATCTCATGTACTGCATTGAGGTGCTACTGAAAAATTTCAGCTTTGCCGTCACAGGAATAAATTACTACAAAAAAAATACAAGTATATTAAAATAGAAATGTTGTTTTTCATCTGTAATCCTATTACATAATATTACTGTTTTTACTGTATTTTTGATAAAGGCAGCTTTGGTGAAAAGGGTAGTGTATACTGCATTGAATTAGGATATCCTTTTCTTTTTTTCAAAATGTTGCTTTGAGTGCAAGAAGCAACAAAACAGCAGTCCACCGCTGTCCCAGGCCTGTCGTTAGTACTAAACCACTTACCCAAGGCTTAGTGTTTGGATCTCTCAGATTTGAAGCATGCCTGGTATCCATTAAGAGAAGGTAGACCACTAACTGCTTATCAAAGACTTAGTTTGTCAAGTAGAGCTCAAATAAGCCATCCCCCCCCCCATTTTTTTTTTCAAGAATAATTTATCATTTTTGTACGGTAATAATTCTGCATGTTTGCATCTGTGACATGAGAAAGGAACTTGGGAATGTTATAAATCAGACAGAGTTCCTGTCTTTTAAATGCTAAAGGGGCTGCTGACGGGTCTCTGTTGTAACAGATACTATGATCGGAAGGATTGTGAGCCCCATAAGTCTCGATAGTCCTTCCGTACGACCATGTGAGAACTTGTGAAGAAATGACATTAAGAAGCCACACATGAGGGTTTAACAATAAGCAAGACCTGAAGGCCCAGAGCTAGAGATGGATAGTCGTCGCCACATAATGTTCACATTTGATCAACATATCCCGTGTTTACCAGTCAAAACTGTGATTCAAAGAGGAGAATCTGTTACTGATCTGTGTTTTTTCCCTTTGGATGTGCAGGAGGCTGTGCAGGTGAGTCGAGATGAAAACCAGAACTACAGAGAGTACACCATCTCCAGCCCCAGCGTCTCTGTCTCCTGGCCCATATTCACCTGAGCCTCCATCCAGCCCCGACCGCAAAGGGAGCAGGATCACACCCACCAATAAGAGGTACAACTGAACTACTTTAATGGAGTACTGAGGTCTGCTACTTTAACAGTAATACACCAAGATAGATTTGTTTATACTGGATTGCTTGCTGGCAATGCTTTTACCAAACAATTCTGTACTTGCATAGTTTTAGTATTGTAACTTGACCCACTAATGGACATTTAAATAAGCATGCTTTCTTTCTCTTTGTGCCCTTCAGTATTGTTGATAATGTAAAGGACAGCAGTGTAGAAGCATGCATAATGTAGTAATGAAATGCGTAATGAAATATGCATAATGCGTACTCTATTAGATTAATGTTCCATGAAGATTCTATGGAATCATGTTCTAGCACTCGGATGATGTTTTCATGACTGATGCTTTATAATGTGCTTTTAATTACTTAATTACTTCAAATGTTCAGCTGTACAAACAGAGAGAGTAGTTATGCAACAGTGTTGGCTAAGAAAATTCAATCCATTAATTAATAGTACAATGTAAAAAAATATTTTTTGGTGAAGTAAATACTGCTGGAAAAAAACTGTAATTTACATGAAAAAGTTAGTTAAAAAAAAGATTTAGATTAGAACGAGATTTAAAAAAAACCAAAGTACATTCCATATCAGTGCTTAATTCAAGCAAGTAGAAATGAAAGTGTAAATATCAACTCAATAAAATTAAGTAAAAATTACTCAACTTTTCTGATACTGGGGTTCGCATCATGCACTGGACCTTGAATAATTAATGAGGTAGATTTTTCACTGGTTTCCAGCTGTATTTACACTGTTATCATTGATTTTTGTTGTTAGTATTAGTAACTTGCCATTTTGTGACATTTTGAGTAATTTTTTTGCTCAAAATGACATAAACACAAACAACCCATCAAATGTTATCGCCATTGTGTATTGTCGCCATTGTGTGTCAAGTATTGAGGTCTTTGCATTCACATGCTTAACATCTGACATGATGTAATATACTGTAAATGACTTAGATGATCTAAGTAAAGCACATACTATAAATGACTTATACAATTCAATATGTTTCAGTGAAATGTAATGCAAAGGCAAAGAAAATTTCACCTAAATCGATATTAAACAACCTTTTAATAGCCAAGTTAAAATTACTTATTTTCTGTAAAGTTTACTTAATTCCATATTCCAAGTAAATTTAACTTAAAGATTTCTAATTAAAGCAACTGATAAATATGTTTAGGTTTTTACTTGGTAAATCTTTGTAAATTTACTAGCATTTTCTGAGTGAAAAAAGTTGCCTAGCTTTTAAGTAAATCCTACTCCAATTTTTTTTCAGTGTAGATTGGATGACTGAAAATAGTTGATATTAAGACCTTCAGCAATTTTTTTTCTGTTGAAAACAAAAAGAGATATTTAAAAGGATGTTCAAGCTGCTTTATTACATGCATTGAAAGTGGATTGTAACTACGGCTTTCAAGCTCCAGGAACACTAAAAGTAAGGTCAAGTGACTTGTGTGCTGTATTCCAAGTCTCCTGAAGGTGTATGTTACATTTGTGTGAGGGATTGACCTATAGTTCTTCACAGGCTTTAAATTGAAGCCTGAACTTTAGCCCATTCACGATATTGGTTAATATGACTTAACCAGTACAGTTTACATTTATATCCAGTCACAAACCCAAAGTCCGTTTCTCGCAGGAAATATATTTTCGTAATATGCTGTATTTTAGGTTTGGATGCAGCAATCAGGAAACAAACACAGTTTCATCAAAACACAGTGGCCCCCTTAACAGCCATTACACTGCAAAAGAGGAAAAGCAAATACTTGCCAATTATGAAACTTCAGTTATGAAAAGTCACAAATTCCTCTCAAAACTCGCTTCAAAATAAATTAACAACTGCAACGGTAAAACATTGCAGTTGTTTTTCCACCAACCCATATGATATTTCTCTTTAGTTACAGACCCGAAGCTATTTATGAAACATTAAACTGAAAATGGACATCTAGAATAGACTACAATTTAAGTAATTAATCAATTTAACCACAATAGTGACTATAAAAAAATGTTTCATTTCTAAGGCTAAAAATGTTAGTGAATAATCTATCAATGCATTTCCAGCAGATATTGAAATAATAAAGGGTCTCAATGAAATATGTGCAGTGTCGCATGTTTACTGTAAATAGTCACATGACCAGAGCTGTTTATTTCCTGTTTGTGCCAAGAGAAGAGGATGGCAGCAAGAAAGCTTCCAAAGAAAAGATTAGTAAAGTATGTTAACATAAAGATAGGACATATATTTTTGGTACAATCATGTTCAAGGTGTATATATGCATTTGCAATTACTCAACTTAGTTTATTGTGTTCATAGACCTCACAAACATGTCAACGGTAACAATAGTGACCGGTGGGAAAACACATTGTATCTAAATGCCACACCACACAAACACCCTACACTCACATCACACACCCCACACACATGCACCACACACACCACACAAAACACACTACCCAGCCCTCACGCATGCACACTACACACCCACACTCACATCACACACCCACACCACACACACACACACAACACACAGCAACACACCCCACTCACACACCACACAAAATACCCCACATTCACATCACACACACTCAAATCACACACTACACACCCCACATGCATGCAACACCACACAGCCCACACTCTCACACACCACACATGCACACCCACACGCATGCACACCACACAACCCGCATACCGCAACATACCCCACACGCACACACACCACACAAAACACCCCACACTCACATCACACACTACACACCCCACACGCACAGCACACGCACGCACATACACACACACATGCACACACACGCACACACACGCATACACACTGCACTGTCAAATAGACCTATATTCAGTCTGTACAATAGTTGATACAACACAGTATCCCACCGGTCACAATTGTGATAAAATCATAAAAATTCACTTTTTCACACACTTGTCAAAAAAATTACGATTGATTGTTTCAAAGGGATAGTGACACATGATTTTGGATATTTTTGTGTCTGGGAAATTTTTGGGATTTAATGGGTTAATGACTAAAGGCCACGATATACTTAGGAATCAAAGAACAAACTGGTCTGATGTAATTTTGAACAAAAATCAGTCCAAAACAAAGTTTGTTTATAGTTTTAAAACTTCCTGCCAAATCACACTTTACAGAAAAGTTTACTATCGCTGGTAAACCCCTTCTACCATTGGTCTGTGATGCTTACGTAACGGGTTCAAGTGAGTGTGTTCTGGGGCTCTGCATTTGACGTGGATATCTTCTTCCGGTTTAATTATCTGGTTCAGTCCATTAAGGTCAGATGTGATTAAACAAGAACACACTGGATAGCTGCTTTATAGTTGTAATTGCTCCACAGCATCAGGATTTTTGCTAACAGTGTACCGCTGCTCTTTTTTTTTTTTTTTTTTAGCCCAAAGAGAAGAAAGAAAAAATAACTTAATAATAAAAACAATAATTCTACAATCAATGTTACAGGAGACATGTTAAGACTCCTCTGCTTCCTCAAATTCCTTCTGGAGGGGTTTTTTTTTTTGAGTATCAGTAGAGTCGGCACGTGGTTGATGAATGGGCCATAGTTCAGTGCTTGTTTGTTTGTCTGTTTCCTGAAGCCCTCTCTCACGTACACACACACACACACACTCTCCCTCTCTTTACCTGTTCTTCTCAGACTTAACACTGTAAATGTCTGACCCCTGAGTCTTGACAGACTGCAGCACATTCCATGTCACTGCTGATGAAGCTCATTTAATTAGATTTCAGCGATGGGATTATGGACTAGAATTTTGGATTAAGCTCGCAAATGCATTACAGCACAGTGTGATGTTGAGACAATAACTTATTGCTTTTGCTATCACCCAGCCAATAAGATCATAGTTGTACATTACAATTAACGCTGTATGATTTTTAAATTCTATCATTTCATGGCTAAAGGCATAGTCACCCATTCTGTCATTTGCTCACCCTCGTGATGCTCAAGTGTATTACTTATTTTCTTCTGTGTAACACAAAATGTAAGTTTTACTTAAAATATACTTAATTTGCAAGTGCACTAGAACAGTCTCTAAAATGAGAAAAAATTTTTTAAAAGTATGACTAAAGGAATATTTATGACAAGTGAGCTTGATCATCTCATACTCTTATTATTATCAATGTTGAAAATGGTTGTGCCTGCATTAAAAAAAAACTTAAATTATTAGAATTAAAATACGATACATTTGAAATAGAATTTGTTTAACTTTCTTAGTCATTTTTGGTCAATTTAATATATTGCTGAATAGAATATTAATTTTCTGAATAAAAAAATATCTAGTTTTTAAACTTTGACCACAAACTTTTGAATAGTAGTGTATATTATAAAATATGGTAGAGGTAAGTTCCTGTGACTCATGAGTTTTCTCTTTCTCTGTGTAGTTTCACATTCTTGTTTACTTCTTGAGTTTCTTGGCCTTCTAAATTGTTTAATAAACTTAAGCTATATGTCTCAAGTTCATGTAACTGCTACCCATTTCATGTCAACTGTAGTTTGCTTCAAAGTGTTCTTGAATTCAACACCAGAAAGTTCAGAAATGTCAGAAATGTGTTTGTTTTTCAGCCAGCAGCTCTATTCCTGGTCCTCAGAAGAGAAGAACGTACAGAGTCACAGACTGTCCCGACCCCTCTCTCAGGTACAATCACTCTCTGAACTCTTTTAAGAACAAATTACTGATGAAAAAATTTACCTCTAATGGTTTGACAAGTATTCTTTTGTGTTGATGTATGTCCTATTGAAACTAAGTCAGGGCAGGACATTCTGAAGGGCTTGTTCTTTTTTAAAATTGTCGGTAGCTTTCACACAAGTGTGGAGCGATCTGGAGCTCTGATTGCAGGATTGATCTTGGGTTGTGAAAAACTGAGGGATCTTCTTGAACAAAGTTTCAAACAAACACACAACATGCACATACCCATATGAACAAGATCATCAATATCATATTTTCTAAGATTATACATTTTTAATATAAACAAAGATATTTTGCAGTTTGTATGTATTTGACCTTTCGCCGGCCCCTCCCACAAAACGGCCATTGTCCAATCACACATCATAGCAACCGTTACTGTGTGAGCTGTTCCGTCAATCAGTAAGCTGTGCGCCCATGGCGTTTGTAAATCGGACACAAGATACCCCGAGAGATTCTCTGGAGAAGTTGTGTTTTTTCCCTTTCCAAAGCCCAAAACACAACGCGAGCGGTGCCTAAGATGTATTAAATGTGTCGAACATGGTTAACTCGCGTGCAGCGTGCGTGAGACTGAGATTAGTCAAAGAAGCTCGGAGAAAGCAGATCAAAAGGATCCACAAAGGACTTACATTTTCTAAAGGGTTGTTGTTAACATACCATGATATTCTCGAGGAAAATGAGCAGCAGTCAGGTAAGTTAGCAGTGCAGAACCGTAGACTACAGTTTAGAGGAGTTCACGTTCGCAACAGGGAAAGCATGAAGCTTACTTGACAACATCAGAACATATATCAATATCGTAACGAATAGAAATAACCTTAAATGATGTAGCCTATGGTTCTCTGCCTCTTTCCGTCTCTTATGCATAACGTTACTTTTTAAACACGAAAATCGCATTCAGCATGACACGCAATCGGTTGCTGTGGTAATGAACAACCTGCTTGTTAAAGCGAATGTGTACTCCTGTATCGGAGGCAAAATGAATAAATATTCAGCGCAAATTATATATTTCTAACTCCAAACAATTAGCCACTGAACCAGTTTAGAAAATCTTCAAGGCTGTGCTGGTTGCATTTGAGGCAGCATGGTCTTGGGGTTTTTCTGATTTTGCTTGAGACTGGTAAGCATTAGCCTCAATAGTAGTCGTGTCTCATTCATTTCTTATTTTTATATTTGGAATAAATCCCTCCACCGCATACTGTAACCCCTTTTGCTTCGATCTTGCTGACACGCACGGAAATACCCTTTGCCATCATGGCAATCTGTTGCGATGCTCGTGTTTGACCATTTGTTTGACGGAAGTAGCAACAGTAACTAAGGGGGCGGGGCTCGACGAAAGGCTAATTCTTATACTACTCGTGTGAATCAGTACTGGATGTAAGTTGTCAAAAACAAACAAGTGAAGTTGGTGAGATGAGGTCTGATAAGTCTCAATGTTGATGGGATCTGCTGTGGAAAATTGATGTTAGTTCTGGCTAATGCTTCTGAGGGGCTTCCATGTGTTCATGTTCGTAGTACATGGTACATTGAGTCTTCTCACGGAATAGGATTGCTTTGCTCTGCTCCTGAAATGTGCCCCATAAATCCCTTTAGTCGCTGCCTATATATGACTTCATGGGAAAAGCAGGTTTTCAGTAGCACAATTTAACTGGGATGCATCTTCACAACAAGCTCCAGGATCGCACACTCAGGAAATGAGATTACGATTTCCATCCGTAAAAAAAAACTTTTGCAATAAAAGGTTAGCATTTCCAATATTTTCATTGGGGGTGGTGTGTACATAAACTCTAAAGGTCACCTCAATATGCTGATGTTCATGGGAGCGCTACCTGGAAGTGGTTAATCTAGAACATCATTGAAACAATGTGCCCATGAGATCTTTATTGTACTTATTAGTGCTACACTGATTCTGTTGCATCTTGGGGATATATAAAAAATGGGATGAGAGAATAGGCAATAATCTGAAGGGAAAGCGTTCCAGAGCCTGTCCCAAAAACTAAAATTGAGCAAATAAAGTTTGTGGGAAAGTTTTTGCAAGATATGTCAGCTATTTAGTAAAAGGCTCAGTCCCATAGATGTTTCTACAAGGCAGATGTCAGAGCAGGAAAAAACAGCCAGGACCTTTGATGGTTGAATACATTCCAGTCATTTTATCATTGCTGTAGATGTTAAATAAAACACACATTCATGACACGGCTTATTAAAACTCAATAACATCCCAATTCCCCTGTCAGAAATGTTTGGTCCTTTTAAAGATGACCGTTTGAATGCTTCTAAACTAAACTCATGGGAGGTCTGGGAGAAGCCAGCATGATGATAGTGACTCTGAGCACTGGCCTTTGTCAACAAAACGTCTCAATATAGACGTGTTATGCTGTGAAATATTCTTGCAAAACTAGCCAGGGTGAAAGAATGACAATTAAAGGAATAGTTTGCCCAAAAATGATAGTGTTGAAGTGTTACTTGTTCTCATGTTGTTCAGAGGGGATTGCAATCACATTGGAATTTATACAGTCCTGCAATTGAAGTGGACCAAAAAAGATATTTATGTTCATTTATAAGATCCAGGTACATGTCAACAGTGAGTCCAGAGATCATATTTTTATGGCTAGTCAAGACAGCTAATTGGAGTCTGAGTCCAGGATGATGCTCCTGAAAATATGGTCTTGGACTCAGACTTGAGATGGACTTAAAGGGATAGTTCACTTTGAAATTAAATTTTGATATGTTTTAGCTTACCTCAAGGGCATCCAAGATGTAGGTGTCTTTGTTTCCACAGTATTTTCAATTTTGATATTTTTCTGTTAAACCGTTCTTGTCTGTCAGTCATATAATGCAGGTATTGGGGTCCACGTCAAAGAGCATGCACAGAGAAGTCAAAATTAAACATGATTTAATGACTCTTAAATGTAAGAGTCATTAAACACATTGATTACACATTGATGGCCTATGACACGAAACAAGCGGTTTGTGTGGGAAAACGAACAGTATTTATATTGTTTTACCTCGTGTAATCACAGTCACGTCCAAGTGATCTGAATCAGTTGTGCAATGTACAACTGAACCGAACTGAACCATGTTCAACGTTCTGCCGGCAAGTGATCGCTTGCGTGTGTACATCACTCAATATTTACACGTAAATTTCTGAAGATTTAGATATACCGAAATCGTTTTCCATTTCGATTTCCTGTATGTCTTAATATGTCTAGTGAAAGGTAAAGCTTCCGAAATTGTTGTCACAAAGAGTGACGTAGGCGCGCAAGCCATCACTTCCGGCGCAGGCCGAAACGCCCGTGCCGTCAGATCAGTTCTGACATGGCTGTGTTACACGAGGTAAAAACGGTATAAATACTGTTAGTTTTCTCACACAAGCCGCTTGTTTCGTGTCATAGGCCATTAATGTGTACTTACATGCACAAGTCATTCAATCATGTTTTATTTTGACTTCTCTGTGCATGCTCTTTGAGGTGAACCCAGGGTGGACCCCCTTCACCTCCAGTGTACGACTGATAGACAACAACAGTTTGAACGAAAAATATCAAAATTGAAAATACTGTGGAAACAAAGATACCTACACCTTGGATGCCCTTGAGGTAAACTAAAACATATTAAAAATTAATTTCAAAGTGAACTATCCCTTTAAGTTGCGACGATGCTTCCCAAATGGCATATCCACCATGTTGTCATTGTGACCTACTGCGTCAGTTTTGTCGCTTTACCATGATTCACAGATCCTCTCCTGTGACCTAATGGGATATTTACAGTAGGTGTCCATTGAAAGTGCACTCTAGAATCTCGACAGAAGTAGGAGCCATCCAGGTACTTTTCGCTTACTTTTTTCTAACAGTTTTTGGACATACTACTCTGTTGGTGTACGGTTTTTCGCATACTGTACTGTATATTTGGGAAGTATCTTATTTCAGATGCAGCGTGGTCTTGTCTGAACTTGTGTACTACAACATTGAATCAAGGAGAACTGGTATGTTTTGATTTGGTGTGTGGCGTATAGGCGTGAACACCTGTAAAAGAAAAAAAACAACTTTTTTTGTTGATTTTGGAAAAAGGCATTTCTTTTTTTTTTATTTAGCTTTTGCACATCTTATTTCAGTTAAGTTTTTTTTCTTCTATTTTTCCTGGATTATGAGACATCAGCAATATGAAAGGTTTATCTTTATTACAATTGAAACCACATTATATGACAAAATAATTGCAATAGGATTTTTGTTGGCAAAATAGTGCAGCCCTAATCATACATTCTCTCACATACATCCCACCAGTGCACATGTGCTTACTGGGAGAGGTGTGGTGTAGACGGAGCCTTAACCATCATGTTCAAGACACCCTACTTCGCATGCCACTTTTGAAGTATGAAATATCTCAGCTATCATTTTGACCCACAGACATCCAAACTTTGGGGCTCCCAATAAATCTAAGCCAGGCATCCAGTTAACCAATTTACTGCCGAAACGAATCCAGTCCAAATTAGGGCCCTCAATCTCTCTCTGCACAAACAAAACATTTTTCTCATTCTTCTTTCTCAAGCTTCTCTCATAACATGCATGTTACAGGGCGGCATCTGTTGTTTAGATCCGTTTAGCTATAGAGCGGACCGTTTTAGTGGAGGGTTGAAGTTAACCATGCCAAACAATGGATTAGATATATAAGGGAAATTCTGTATTAAATGATGCTGAAAGGCAGGAACAAGGAAGCAGCCAATGAGGTGTAGCAGCAGGGTTGATTTGCTGCCACATCTGTGGTCAGAGACACTGGACACGCAAGCATGCACATAAACAGTCAGCTTGTTCTTTACTATCAGTGGGCTCAAGGTCTTTTATGTTCGTCTGTCATGAAGGTCTGTTGTGGGGGGATTCTAGTATAATTGTGGTATTTGTTAGATCCCAAAAGGCACTTTGATGCCAGAGAGGGTTAGGATCTTTGCCTCGCATATTTCTACTGGAATTTTAAGATCTGTTCAAGCTCTCTCCTCGTTTTTCACCCTCAGACTGGAATCCCTTCAGTCCTACTCCTTCCTCTCTTCTTCTTCAGGGAAAACTTGCATTCTTCTAGTCTTAGTTTTCTCCAGCATTTAACACAGTCTTGGCATAATGTCCGTGTAAGGATATGCTTCTGAGTGTGTGTGGTGATCTTTCCGACATCTTACACAAATTATTTTGAAATTGTGTGGCATGATTGGTGCAAAGAGTTTCTTCGTTTTGTGTGGTTTGGCTGTAGAAATGAATGGAAAGCACATTGCTCACCAAATGAAGTTTTCTCTTCTCTGTTCTTACAAGTACATGTTTTAGCAGGGGTTGTTTTCTTCAGAGGAGGCAAAGAAAGGCAGTGCCTCCTCAAAATAATTTGATGAGAAAATCCATATTGCAAAATTAAAACAACACAAATATTACAAAATGTGCTTTTAAAGAGTGTATAAATTACTTGTTTTTCTAAAGTAACACTGTTACTTTAAAGTTACAGCGTATGTCCGTGTCTCCTTGCCTCCCCTGAGCCCATTGACTTATCATACCTCCTAAAGCAAGCACTGGGTTTTATGGGGGGTAATTGATAATGAATCGCGGAAAGTCTCCATCACACCATAATTGAATATTATTTCCTGCATTTAGTTTTTAATTAAAGGTACATCATCGTGTCTGTGACTGTTTTCCAATATTTGATGACTGATGGAAAAAAAAAACTATTAGAAAGAACAGCTAAACATCATATAGAGGGAATGCCATTGACATCACTTTCCCGCCAGAACAACCCCTCAGCCTGACTGAGTGACTGGATTTAATAGGGGAAACTGCGAAAATGTGACTAAAATGAACAATTTTATCAATTTAAACTAAATGTTTGGACTCAATATAGTGTTCCTTACAACTTACTAAAGATCCAGTGATCCATGAATATTGACATGCAGCCAGGAATCGTGTTGCCTGACATTTATGTTTGCCTGATTTTAAGACGTCGGGGGAAATAAAAGCAACATAGACGGTAAACATAAAGCAAATTTGCCTGTGAACGCTTTATATCAATACAATGTCTAAATCCGGGTTATCACTTATATCAGTGTTATATATAGCCTATATATCATCATATTGATCCAGCCCTAAAACTTAAAATATGCAATGATAAATATTTAATTGATGTAGATCGTCTCATACTGTATATCTATACAATACAAAATATATGGGTATGGTTTTACAGCTAAATTCAGCATATTGACACAAATGATGACTGCAAATCCAGTTATTTCCAGTTGTTTCTGTGAATTGCACGAATCCATTGCTCCTCTTTCTATAGCAGTCTGTAAAAATATACCTCCAATTTGTTGTCAAATGTAGTTGTACAGTCAATCGCAAAGCTCTTTGCCACTTTATATGTGTTGTGTTTGTTTTTTGCGGCATTCACGATGAAGACATACTCTCTTTCGGTCTTTTGCCACTCACTATGAGTAACTGCAGGCACGTGGAACGTACGGTGGCGTCAGCACCAGTCTCTCTATTGTTTAAATGTGGCACTGTTTTAAGTTTGGAAATTTTAATAAATGGAACATTAATTAGGAAAATTTGATACATTTAAGTGTAACTGGGAAATGAATTTACATTTTATTTTATATATATATATATATATAATTACATAGGTGGTGTTTGGATCAACCTAAACCACTGCATGGACACTTTAAAACTACTTGTTTGATAAGTTAAAGTCCAGCTACCTATCTGTAAAAGATGTTATCTATACTATGAGCTAATAACAACAAATGCACTGAACATGCCATATCAGATGCAGCTTCTGTACATCCTTTGCAGTATAATGATGACTTTTGGAAATAATTTTATTGGAAACAATCTATAGTGTTCTGATTTGGTTGAGTTAAGTAAATAAATACAATAATCCAATTATAAGACAACACTGATATATTAAATAAGGATATACTAAAAATGTACTTGGGTAAAAAAAGCCCCTGTAAATCAAATATTGCCCCTTGATGGAAAAGTCCATTTCTGACCTTGCCACCATCTTTTGGTCACTTAGTTAATCTTTAAAAACAAATGTATCAATACTGTTAAATGTTTTCTCTACATTTGAATGTGATGCCTAAATTCACTTAGCATTTAAAAAAACAGAATTTAAGTTGTTAACCTCAAAATCTATCCACGCTACTGAAATACTTTAGCCTGGATGCCAGCCCGAACTCCGCCTACAACATTTTTGGACGGGAAGTTTGGTCTGGACTTCGAATCCATTAGGAGTAATTACTGAGTCGGTTCAGAAATCATCGGGCCAATCCAAATTGCCAGGGCGGGCTTTATACGATGATGGACAGATTGATCTGCAAGTAATCATCACGTTATGCCACGAGCGCTTAACTGGTTTCTCTCAGAGATGACTGCCAGTCTATGTAACATAAATCGACAGCGCATTAATTTTAATAGACAAACAGAGAACTGCAATCAAGGCATTTGTCGGTCTGGAAAGATATTTTGCCGTCCTTCCCACATGATTCAGGAAAAGTGTAACTTATCAGCTGGCTCCGATGGTCACTAAGAAAGATGGACGTAATGAAAAGCATGTGGTCGTTGTGGTTTCTCCTTTGGTCGCACCTTCATTGAGAAGTAAGTAGAAGAAGCAACACTCGTTATTTAACTTCTTAAAATAAGTAAGTTTTGTAGTTGAAAACTGCACTTATGACAAAGGAGTTGACTTCTGCGTTGCTTTCTGATTGGTCTAGGTTCTACGGACTATCCAATTGAGTGCAGAGTTGTTGTTTTTTCCTGGTTCGGCTTACGACACGCCTCATAATCAAAGCTTAATGGGCGGGAGTCTCAGACTCATATTCTCATTAGAATATGAGTATGACGAAGTCAGGCTAGAAATACTTGGTAGCAAGTGCTCCACTTTTAGATACTTTTACATTCATACTCATGTATGACACACATCTGTACTCCAGTTGTGCCTGGCGCAGGGGGTCTTTTTCCTCTAATGGTCCTTTGTGATCTTTAAGTGTGGTTCAGGTAGAGGTATAATCTCCAGAGAGTGAGCTAAGGGAGGAAAAGATAGCAGGGATATCCATTAGTCCTGCTTTGGGGGGTGTAGGGTATCCTGGGAAAAGTAGTGTGTACAATAAGGGGCTCTGATAGCAATCGTTCAGAGGTGTGTGGTGTTGGTTTTCTCGCCCTTCTGAGGCACAGGCTTGTCCTTGTGCGGCTGAGCCTGGTGGAGATGGGCTGAGGAGGCCTTATTCATCCCGTCTGCTTGCTGTCTTTCTCTCGCTCTCTCACTCTCTCGCCTCTCTCATTCCTGCCTTTCCACACTGCTCGTTTTGGTCAGACCCTCCGTTCTCCCTCCTCTCCTCACGTTCAGGCGGCTGTACATGCACAAGAGGTGGCCATTGTACCACTCTCCTCTTTTCCACTTCTCTCTCTGTTGCTCTCTTCCCTTTTCGTCCTCTCCATCATTCTGTGAGAGTGATAGACGATGAGACATGAGTGAGACTAGAAGGGTTGTAAGGGAGGAAGGACGGATCATGTTTCTGTTGAAAGACTGCACAAAGTGCCTTTGAATCTACTTCCTGTTCTAGCAGAAAAAAAAGTTTTCCAGAAGCTTGAACATAATGGCTACATCACTCTTTAGGCCTGTTTTGTGTGTTTATTTTGGCACCCATATTACCAGGTTACAGTATTCATGCTACCCGTTTGAGCAGAGCGACGCTGCAAGACGCTTTTATTTCTGGAGCACATTTAAAACAACCACAGCTGACCAAAGTGCCAATACAATACATAAACAGGAACACACAAATTCATAGCATTATATTGAACCAAAAGCAAGAGAGGAAAAATAAGTTTTTAGTGAGCATTTAAAGCAATCAACGTTTTAAGACCATCTTAAGTCTTGCGGCAAATCATTCCACAGACGTTGAGCAGCAACAGAAAAGGCGATATCACCCTTCAATCTAGATCACGGCACAGTCGGCATCAACTTGTTTGAAGACCTTAAGAAGATCTGTAATGTAGTGAAGAATCCTGGCCATTTAACCCCTTATACACATACAACAAAACCTTGAAAACCAGCAACCAGTGAAGCGAAGCAAGAACAGGCGAAATATGTTCCCGCCTTCTGCAGTTCCAGTAATAAGCCTGGCGGCAGCGTTTTGTACCAATTGTAGGCAGGATAAGGAGGACTTAGCCACACCAAGGTTACAATAATCAAGCCTGGAGGAAATAAATGCATGAATCACTTTCCCCAAAGGTTAACCTTTGCTTTGTAACCGTGAGAATAAAACGTTACCATTTGCAAGGTTGCATGACCGTTCACTAGGTTTTGGAACATAGTTAATGCTTGGTCAACTTTGCAGCTTATTTTGGCAGAACGTTTTTTTATATAACATCTTGTGGAAAAATTAGACGCCGCTAACTGAGAGCAAGCAAATCATATTGATGTGCTGAAGGATGTCTAGTTTAATTTCTACTGTAGAAATGAACCTTGAGTCAATGAACCTTACAAACTTTGTCAAATCTAGGAACTTTTTTTTTTTTTTTTTGGAAATGACCAAACTGATTTCAACCAGAGACAATTTATATAGAGAGATGCCACTTCCTCAATCATCAATACAACTATATAGGGGAAACCCGTAATGCCAAGAATGGAGGTTGAATGCACATGCCCCGCCCCTCCCACTGGACAGCCAATCGTCTGGTTCCACTGACGTTAAGGTTTGCGACAACGGAGGCGAGAACCCTTGCACATACGTCAGTAAACATAACCTGTGGGGAAAAAATACCTTTTAAACCTTATTTTGGGGCAAAGTCATCAAACGTTTTCTGCGATTTTTATCATATTTTGCTACTGTTTCTATACATGCAGTTTTTATGTCCCGGGTCACCAGTGAAAGTACAGTTCTGACTCTCTGCCTATTCATTTAGATTGGAGCCTGGTCTTGTTAGTCTGAAATAGCTGCCCGGAGGCGTTGCCAAGATGGTGGCCGAGTTGCACGAACTTGTGTAAAGGGACTTTGTTTCAACCAGCTCTAATATATCTATAGAAAGTACTCGACACATCAGCAAACAGTTTATCTACCATCTCTCTCTCAGCCTTCCACTCATCCTTCCGAGGGCTGTCATTTGGGAATATTCCTGTTTACAGGAAAACAGTGGGTGGAGAGAAGTGTTCAGTCCATTAAGATATGCTCATGCTGATTATTGTACTCTTGGGAGGGAGATGTGCAGCCAAACCTAGAGTGGCTTTGGCAACGGATCACTCCCTGTTCCATTGCTATTAGTGCCCAATCACCCAGCTGGGTTGCCTGTGGTGACTGTTTTGTGGTTGCGGAGGGTTGCCATAGTGGCAGGCCTCATCCTGTGAAAGGGCTTAAGGGTTCAGATAAAAATAAGCAATCCACCAAGCTGGTTTAGGCTGGGCATGCACTCGACGCGAAGCGGAGTGGCCGTTACACCTCGGGTGTGCATTATTTTTCGGATAATTCAACGGCCTGAAGTCAATTATTCCGCTTATACTACAGTTACCACACCTCAAAACATTGTTCAGATGATTCATATCAAAACTTTTGTCAAGTTTTTGACATTAAAGCGCTCTTGTATGTAGGACTAAATTCTTACGCATCTAATCCCAGGCCTCCGTAGCTAATTCCAAAACGTCCTTTTAGAGGTATAGTAACGGAGGTTTGAGCCACTGATAGCAGACTAATGTAATGATGGGGGACACACTTACAATTCGCTGAAATATTCGAAGACCGACTGTTTCCATCGACTGTAGCAGGTCTTACTAAACACCAACTGTGTGAACACAGACTGAACGCGCTGCTGTACTGAGCGCGCGTATGGGCATGATCAGTCAGAAATATTAAATTACATTAATAACTGGCGTAGGCCTAAACTAGTCTGTCCCGGCTTTATGCAGTTATTAATGCAGTTATTAGAGAGAGAGAGAGAGAAAGAGAGAGAGAGAGAGAGAGAGAGAGAGAGAGAGAGAGAGAGAAAGACGTTGAAATAATGAGACATAAAAGCATGCGCGTCAATATTATTTATTTATTTATTAACTTCGTTTTAATTAATTCGTTCATTATTGTTTTCTATAATTGACAGTAGCTAACCTAATAAATGAAAAACACAAAGCCCTTTTAACAAGTAAGCCTATCAATAATTATTTGTTATATTATCTGGAATAATTACGGAAATCCGTGCAGCAGGACTATTCATTTATTTATATGTGATGTGATCTGGAAAAACCCACCACATGGTGAAATTTGACATATTACAGGTTTTGATACCATATTAAAGCTGGGTTCAAGCCCTTTCCAAATCTGTTTTTATTTATTTTATCGGTTGTCTGTAACAAAAGTTATGGTTATCTTAAATCAGCTGATCGCTATGATTTTCAGAAACAGAATTTTGAGAAAAACAGGTTTAATTAACTGTCACATCCTGCTAGCGTGACGACTGGCGCTCCCTTTTTTATTGCCTTTTTTACATATCACATATTTTAGTAATCATCATAGATTAGGTATCATTCTAAAGCTTACAAACTCAAAATTCATCCTGTGAAAACCGTTTTGAAATTGGACGATTGAGAGGCGAGCAAGGTCTTTTAGACGGGCAGCTTCAAACTCTGTTGTTCTCTTGTGCTCCGCATCATACCACACGATAATGCTGGATAAAAATAAATAAATAAAAACTTGCGTGCTGTTGTAGTTCACCCAGGACTGGACTTTATTCTGTTATGTGGTTTATATTGATAGGTGAACTGTCTTTGTAGTGTTAAGAGACGGGAGATTTGTGTTTCCCCTGATGGTGTTTCCCCCTTTCACTCCGCCTGCGTGCATATTGTTAAAGGCAGTCTTTTCAGCTGCTCATAATAAATCGCTATTTTTCTGTATATGTATATGTATATATATATATGTGTATATGTGTATATATATATATATATATATATATATATATATATGTGTGTATGTATATATATATATATATATATATATATATATATATATATATATATATGTGTGTATATATATATATATATATATATATATATATATATACTGTATATGTGTGTGTATATATATATATATATATATATATGTATGTGTATATATGTATATATATATATATATATATGTATATATATATATATATATATGTGTGTGATGCGATCTGGAAAACCCGTCGGATGTCGCACTGGAACGTTTTCAGTAAAGTCTAAAAATAGACTGAATGTCAGTTTTTTGTCAAAATTAGTTTTTTTATTAAATTATTATTCTATAACATCTTGTTTATCATCTCTGAATATAACTTGGGAAAATTCACTAGTTTACTGCAGAAAAATACCGATTTATAATGACCAGCTGAAAAGACTGCATTTCACTTTAACAGAATTTTCACTCTTAAATATTTTTTTTCTCATTTGTTTCCACTCAGTGTGGCAGAATACTGGCATGCTCTATCTCCTATCTCAATCAGTTCAGCTGGGTGAAGTGGCCCTACTCTTATATAGAGGGCTCACCCTCTATTTTGTGTTTGATGGCAGACCATCCAGTGTGTGTGTGCGCGCGTGTTTGTGCATGCTGGAGCACACTCACTCAGGGGTGTGGTTTACTGGAGCGCTCGCTTGCGGTCTCTGCCTCAGAACACAAATAAAGACTTGGCCCGCAGCAGACAGTCGATCAGTTGCTGTCCCAGCCTCAAAACAAGTCTCTTACCCGTCAGCTTCCTCTCTTCCTTAGACTGCTTCTTGGGGAAGATTTAAAAAGATTTCGCACTTCCAGAGCACAGACTAAAATCATTTTTGGCTTGGTCTGTCTTCCTCTCCTCCCACCTCTCTTCCTTTTCTTGCTTCCTGAGACGCTCCGCAGGGACAAAGTACTATTTCAGGTTGGATTTAAAAACATGGAGGCTGTGTGTTGAACTTTGCAAGTGTGTTAGACACTAATAGTCTGCTGTGGATAAATCTAGAGGTTTCTTACCATGTCAGTCACCATACCATCCCATGGCAACTGATCTGAAAAAAACTAAACCTGCTGGGGCAGTTTTTGCTCATGCAGAGATGGGGCCTGGTTTTTAGTGCAGTTTTACTGAATAGACCTGAATGGACTGGCAACATTCCATATATTGTCGAGGTAACCAAGAATCTTTCTCTTAGTCCGTCACATCAGGCTCTAAATATTGTTCCAAAAATTACTTTAAAGAGCCCCTATCATAGCATTTGAAATGTTCCTATTTAAATGTTTTACGTGTATGCAAGGATAAAAAAAAAACACTGTCTTATAATATGCATTTATTTTTAACTGATTTGCTCAACGACTCCCAAATGATTTGTTAGACCAGTGGTCACCAATCTCGGTCCTGGAGGGCCGATGTCCTGCAGAGTTTAGCTCCAACCAGGTCCAACACACCTGCCTGAAAGTTTCTATTATGCCTAGTGAGACCTTGATTAGCTGGTTCAGGTGTGTTTAATTGGGGTTGGAGCTAAACTCTGTAGGACACCGGCCCTTTCAGGACCGAGATTGGTGACCACTGTGTTAGACGATTAATTTTCCCAAACACCACCTTTGAGTGACGCGAATCTCGCGGCGATTGGTCAAATGACCCAGTCAGTTGTTATTGGTAAATCGTAGGCAGAGATTGTCGGAAACGGAGCACCCATCTCCATTAATGGATTATAGCTTGTCAAGTGTTGTATACAGTTTATGAACAAACGTGTCAGAAAAAGTGCACTTTACACACGATCCCTTACTCGCGTTGTCTGTCAAGAGCAAGCTTTCCCGGCGAAACTCACATTGCGGCGGCTTTTGAGGGGCAGTGCTTATTATATAGAGCAAAGTCATATTTGGCTAAGTCGTTTACGAGGTAATTGCATTTTTCAGTGAATGTCTGGTGAATATCAAAAACAAAACTAACTTTACCCCGCTTAGAAGCTGCGCAGAGTGTACACAACACACACAACACAATATAACTATATTGTGCATGCTACAGAAAACATAACAGCAAACATTATTAATAATACTTACAGATTGTGATTCGGAGGAGGACGAACCTGATCCATATACACTGGATACTGAGCCCTCCTTCGGGAACAACCGGCTTGTGAATCCACATTTGAATTCATTTATGTTTTTGAATGATTCGTCATTAAAATGATGAGAACACAAGGTTCGGGCTATACTGTTGTGGTATCGTTGCAAATATGAACTCTAACCACTGATTCTTCACATGCTCGTCCCTGGGCAATGAAAACAAGTGGCTGAACTGTCTTTGCAATGTAGAACACAGCGTCTTCTCGACATGACGCTATTCAGCTGAAGTATTTGAATCATATTCAAGTTTACACTTCCGTCTGCGCGCGCAGTTGTTGGGAGCAGCCAATGAGCTAATCTACGTCACGACGAAACAGCTAATGACTCGTTTCAAAAACAATTCATTTCATAGACTCAGAGTCAGACTCTCACTTTTGAAAGACAATAACTTTATATACGGTGCACTTTCAGGTATAAATCTTTGCAGGATGTTTTCATTGCCTTAGAGCTATAGTCCACACTACATGAACAGTCATTTTCAAAAATCCATGATAGGTGCTCTTTAAAAGAGAAATCATAGAAAAAAAAATTAAACATGCAGATTTGAAACAAAATGAGGAGTCATCCCCTTCTCATATCTGTTTCAAACCTAACTCTTGTTTTTCCAAATAGCGGACAAAATAATAACCTGTTTTCCAGAGGTTTTTATTTATATTTCTAGTTTGCATCATTTCTAAAGCCGTATTATTATATCTTAGACTGTATTTCTATATTGTTCAAGATATATGTATACTGTATTTCTATTGTCTGCACTCTGCTTCTGCTCATGCATCAAGAACAGTACCAATACTTGGCCTCGCACACCATGCATATAAAGAGGTGGGACACAAACAGCAAATTAAACAGAAGGCAGACAGACAAGGAAAGTGATATCTGAGACCAGTAGCAGAGAACTGGAGACATGGTTCATCCAGGTGGCTCCCATCAAGCAGAGGTTTTATAAAGCTCACTAATTACTCCATAAACTCCAACTGTACGGCATGGTTTAGATGGAGATCATTATCTCTATTAGCATGAGTGATGCAGAGCCGCCAGGCCAGACTTTGAGCTTTAATTCAATAACTGTTGTTTTTCTTTTGTTGTCTCTTTCCTGTTCAATTCTTCATACTGTAGAGCTGTACAACAGATCATGCCTGTGTTTGGACGCATACCTCTTTTCAGTGGAATAAAAGCATGGTTCACGCTCAATTACTATTTGTATGCTTTAATGTGTATTTCAACCTTTAGGACAATGGTACATATATTCTGAACGTACACACTTTATCACGACTTGAACTGACATTTAACGTGGTTCAAGCTTGAACATACTATGACTTGGCTATATCTTATAGTACTACGTGAAGCATTTTCAATCCATTGTATTTTTTTTTTCATTTTTTTTTCTGTTTCTAGGACATTTAAAGCATTCAGACATGGTAACTAGTGGTGACTGAGTCTGTCTCTGTTTGTCACAGTTTTCCTCTTTATTGATTTAGATTCAAGTGTGGAAAGGAGGTTGGGGGCCATAATAATCTTCATGAACTCCACAGCTTTAACAAGCTCCTAATGATTACCAGATGCCTAATGAGTTTGATTCTTGGCTACAGTTGGACCACTTTCATATTTCTTCATTAGAAAAGAAGTATGTGCTGGTATTGTCCAGCATGCTATGCAGCTATTGAGGCTGTTATGGTTGTACCGTTTTCAGTGCACATGCACACTGAATCCTTGTGGCGTACTTCTGAAAATATGCCCTCTGGCATTGTTCTTCATGTAAATTTTTTGTGTTTCGCAGTTTCTGGCCACACAAATGCAAATGTCCCAGCTCACCTTGTTTACAACATGACGTTTTAGTCTTCTGGCAGTATTTATTTCTGAATGTGAGACTGTAAAACATGTTTCACATAAATGGAAAAACTGCAATCCAGTTGGACACCAATAGTCATTATGTATCAACCACCAAACCATTGTAGGTGTACCACCAGCGGAGTACTTGCGTCTCTTAAGCGCCATTTGACATTCTTTTCTTTATTTTTTCTTTAAAGAGGTCTACTTTTGAGCATTTTAACCCTACTGAGTTCAGCACTTAATTTGAGTAAAATGGGTTCTTACACAGATCTGCACTGGGTACACTTTTCTTGTACCAAAATCTCATAGTCTAAGACCGTATTTGAAGGCCCTCAAATTTCTGGTACTCGTGTGTGTTCCAGAAGTGTTATATTATAATATGCAATAATTTTAATTAAATGGAATATTTTCAAATAATTCAATTCCATAATTTTAGAAGATTCAATAACTGAATGTTAAACCTTTTGATTACCAAATGAATTTACAAGTTTTTTGTTTTTTACATGTAACAATGAAATTAAATTTGACTTTCCTAGGAATAAAAAAAATAACATTTTATATTTTCAAAAAAATCCCACGAAATGAGCCATTATTGGAGCTCAGTTAAATAAATGATAATTCGGAAAAAGTGAAAAAGAGCATGCATTCGAAAGCGATTTCAATTCCACCCATATTGATATAAGCTTCCTGGTGCCCGCAAATTTTAAACAAATGTTATATCCTAAATCCACAAGGATGCCTGCCTTCACCCTTCCTGTTCCTTTTTACCATTGACTGAATTATGAAAGAATCCAGAGAGAGCAAAATAACTAGCTTGAAGACCTAGCTCGATGGTATTGGACTTCTTCCGAACCTTGCACTTCTCTCCCACAACAAACAGCAGATGCAAGGGAAAACGGATGAGGTGTCGGACTATAATATCTCAGATTGGCCTCAACATTAACAGTGAATAAGACAAAGATCCAGTCATGCTGAATGGAAGTTACCCTGGAAGATGTCTAGTCCTTCAACTATCTCGGGCAAAATCATTGACCAACAGTGTGGTACAATTTTGGTCAATGACATGCAAGGATTGGTAAAGCAAGAGTGGTCTACAAACACTCACCTAAAGGATTATTAGTAATGCCATACTAATACTGTGTTTGACCCCCTTTCACCTTCAGAACTGCCTTAATTCTCAGTGGCATTGATTCAACAAGGTGCTGAAACCATTCTTTAGAAATGTTGGCCCATATTGATAGGATAGCATCTTGCAGTTTGGAGTTTTGTGGGATGCACATACAAGGCACGAAGCTCCTGTTCCACCACATCCCAAAAATGCTCTATTGGGTTGAGATCTGGTGACTGTTGAGGCCATTTTAGTACAGTGAATTCATTGTCATGTTCAAGAAACCAATTTGAAATGATTTGAGCTTTGTGACATGGTGCATTATCCTGCTGGAAGTAGCCATCAGAGGATGGGTACATGGTGGCCATAAAGGGATGGACATGGTCAGAAAACAATGCTCAGGTAGGCTGTGGCATTTAAACGATGCCCAATTGGAACTAAGAGGCCTAAAGTGTGCCAATAAAACATCCCCCACACCATTACACCACCACCAGCCTGCACAGTGGTAACAAAGCTTGATGGATCCATGTTCTCATTCTGTTTACGCCAAATTCTGACTCTACCATCTGAATGTCTCAACAGAAATCAAGACTCATCAGACCAGGCAACATTTTTCCAGTCTTCAAACTGTCCAATTTTGGTGAACTCTTGCAAATTGTAGCCTCCTTTTCCTATTTGTAGTGGAGACCAGTGGTACCCGGTGGGGTCTTCTGCTGTTGTAGCCCATCCGCCTCAAGGTTGTGCGTGTTGTGGCTTCACAAATGCTTTGCTGCATACCTCGATTGTGACGAGTGGTTATTTCAGTCATAGTTGCTCTTCTATCAGCTTGAATCAGTTGGCCCATTCTCCTCTGACCTCTAGCATCAACAAGGCATTTTCGCCCACAGGACTGCCGCATACTGGATGTTTTTCCCTTTTCACACCATTCTTTTCAAACCCTAGAAATGGTTGTGCGTGAAAATACCAGTAACTGAGCAGATTGCAAAATACTTAGACCGGCCCGTCTGGCACCAGCAACAACCATGCCATGCTCAAAATTGCTGAAATCACCTTTCTTTCCCATTCTGACATTCACTTTGAACTTCAGGAGAGTGTCTTGACCAGGTCCACACCCTAAATGCATTGAAGCAACTGCCATGTGATTAGTTAGATAATTGCATTAGTGAGAAATTGAACAGGTGTTCCTAATAATCCTTTAGGTGAGTGTACAGCTCAACAACATCTGGAACTCCAGAGACCTATCTGTCCTTGGCAACAAAGATCTGGCTATTTAACTCCAACATGAAGTCAGTGTTTATGTATGGAGCAGAAGCCTCGATGATGATTAACTTTATCAACTGCTGTCTCAGAAGAATAATCCAGATCTGAAGGCCTGACACCATGAGACAGATTCAACCAACTCCCTGCTGAGTAAGAAATCAGGAAAAGATGGGAATGGATACGTCACACTCTTCATAAAACATCAATCAACATCAACAGGTAGGCATTGAAGTGGAACCTCCAAGGAAAGTGGAGAAGAGGCCATCCAAATAAATGCCTTGTGACGTAACCTTGAGGGTGACGCCACCAAGATGGGCTACACCTGGAACCAGCTGGAAAAATGGCCAAAAGAAAGGAATCTGGAGAGCTGTGGTTGGTGGCCCATACCCTGGCAAGGGAGATGGGTATAAGTAGTAAATTCCTCCACCGTTACATCATGACTCCTTTAAAAAAAAAAATGTTAAGAAAATATTTTTGAAGATTTCTTTAAGATCTTGAAGATTTTTGTGATTCTGGCCTCTGGTTCTTGTTATAAAGGGCACAAATAAAAAATAAGAAATACAATGTTATTTTTATCCATTTAGCTTATTTTAAAGCTTGTTTTGTCTTCTATTAAATCATTTTAAGTCATCCCTTGGAAGTGTGCTTCCCTTGGTCTGGCCCGCTGGTTGAGAATCCATCTGATTTGTTCTTGCTCAGAGGAAGTCTCGCTCTGTAAATCTATACACCTTCGTCGCCTTTATATCTTGAATGAGTCTTGTCAATTCCCCTGTAAAATGATCACTCTTTGGATGTTTTTGAGGTTTCTGCATGGTTGTTTTTAAACTGTAGAGAGTATAGTGTATGAAAGTCTCTAGAGGTCAGCCATCTCTGCGCTACAGAAACCAGCACAGCTGGCATCAACTACCATCACAGATTCAACTAAACATCTTAACCATGTCCGCATGTGTTCGTTGCAGCTGTATGATGCATATCCTTTGGTTATTTGTTGAAATTGTATTTTAATTTTGACTTGCCATAGTTGTCATGCATAGTTGCTGCATAGTATTCCTCAGATAAACATAATAACTTTATCTTGTGACACTATTGGGTCAGGACTGTGTCACGCTGTCTGGAGTAGCAACATGCAAACACATGCTTAGAATTTCTCTTTCATTGTCTCTCTGTTTCTCTACACATGCTGAACGTCTGCGTTTGATGTACTTTTAGTAAACATGCGTGTTCTTGCACCACACTCGACACGAAAATCCAAGGCATCTGAATTAGTTCAGTCACATGTATCTGCCCAATGAAGATTGTCTGAATTAGTTTAAGGAGATAAGAAGGTCATGGTACACAAATATCTACCTAAATCTAGGTTTAATTTACTTTTTTATTGTTCAGGATCCTTTAACAATCCTGGATCAGATGGTCAAATAACATCCTAGTTTTGTCTTGATCAATTTCCACTGTTTTCTTTTAAATAATGCTTTTTAACGGACCAAAACGGTGACACAATCCCTTTGAATCTCGACAGATGTTTTCGCTTGTAACTCAGATTCCTACAGCATACATGAATCAGATGTTCACTTGGGTTTCTATTTTGGATTTTTTTTTTTGGATTATTAAATTTTTTCATACAAGGTCATTGGTCCAATTTATTCAGTGTTTGGCATCTATCGTTTAAAACAATGGTTCATATAATAAAAAATAACATGTGGGTGGGTCATGGGTGGATGAAAAATAATTTAAAGGAGTAGTTCACTTTCAAAAACAACTTTTGCTGATAATTTACTCACCCCAATGTCATCCAAGATATCCATGTCATTCTTTTTCAGTCGAAAAAGATATTAAGGTTTTTGATGAAAACAATCCAGGATTTTCTCCATATAATGGACTTCAATGGGAACCGAAACGGTTCAAGGTCCAAAAGACAGTTTCAGTGCAAACTACAAACTGTTCAAAGGGCTTTAAATGATTCCAGCCGATGAATAAGGGTCTTACTAAGTGAAATGATCGCTCATTTAAAAAAACAACAACAAAGTTTAAGTTTTATAAGCTCAAATGGTCGCCTTGCTCTGTTCTGTGATGAAAGTTGGTGAATGTCCTGTCCAAACTTGTTCATCAAAATAAACAAATCTTTTTACGTGTCATTTGGTTGATTCAACGAACAAAATGAACGAATTGACTCGGAAAAAGATTTATTCATTTTTATGAACGAGTTCGAACAGGAGAGTCAAGAACTCGCATCACAGAACAGAGCAAGGCGAGCGGCCATTTGAGCTTATAAAACTTAAACTTTTTTTTTTTTAAATGAGCGATTGTTTCGCTTGATAAGACCCTTATTCATCGTCTGGAATCGTTGAAAGCCCTTTGAACAGTTTGTAGTTTGCACTGAAAGTGTCTCTTGGACCTTGAACCGTTTGGTTCCCATTGAAGTCCATTATATGCACTTTTACACTTTTTTTTAAAGTGAACTACTCCTTTAATGTGTTTATTTTAATAAAAACACAGACCTGTCATTTCACAGTAAAACACAAGGAACATAAACAAGCTGTAAGTTTTGCTTTGAGTAAATTATTTTCAAGACCATAGGAGTCATTTTTTTGAGGGCGCAAAATAAAGTTATCTTAAATCATCTCAAGGTCCCTGTTGAAGTGTCGGTCACCTACAGTAAGAGCCACTGATCTAGAGACTCTCTTGTTTCTACTAAATGTTTTTCTAATAAGTTTGTAAAATTTCTATAGACTGTGGTGGTAAGGGCCAAGAACTGGCAGGACAAGATTAGTGAATGGATATTTATTTCTTCCAACCAAAAGGACCCCAAAATAATATACAGGGGCAGATCAAACAAAAGTAATCTTCAAACAGTCCACACAAAAAGATGGAAGTTAACTGAAACTAACAACAATTAAACAGGCCTAAAAATAAAGAAACCCATTTACAAACACAAGCAAATTTAATTAACTTCAAAAAAAAAAAAAAAAAAAACGTTGGAAGAAGAAAACAACCAGGAAATCCTCAATTCTACTCTCTTCCCATCTGTTTCTCCATTAGTCTTTTGATGATCTTCCCTTGAGGTAGATTAATGTTAGCCGGTGATATAATGCTCTGGGGCCATATGGACGATTTTTCCTCATTTTCGTGTTTTTCAAATCACTGTGATGCAGCTAAGGGTTTTATATAAGATCTAGCTGGGTAACCCTAAAACTGTACTTTAAAACTGAACCCACAATTCATTGCACCAATCAGACCAAACCATTCAGTATTTCTGAATGAAACATTGACTACAGCATCTGTAAATTCTGATATCTGTAACTTCTTTGAATAAACTCTCTATATCTCCATGAAGCTCTGCTGAAGACTTGGCTAAAGTGAGTGTGCTAAACCCCCAGTGCCTAATCTAAAAGTGAACAGTGTTTATTATTCCCCTGCATGTGCTGCACTGTGTCCTCTGATACATATTCATGCCATATCTACCACACAAAATTAATCGTGCGGCAGAAAGCCCCAAATAAGAGATGTTATGGCTCGTGTGTAGAAGGGAGTTGTCGTGCACAAGTGTGCCGCAAGGGTGCTAAATCAAAATCATACGTGTGGTTTTTACATTATTATCTTAAACAAACCCGTGGCACGTCACTTAAAAAATACTCAGTGATTGCTTTGAAAATTGAAACCATTATGAAAAGCTGGCTAGAACTTGTCGCATTTTGTATGGAAAAAGCAGAGACTGAGTAAGGATGGGCAGAATAACTACTCATAGAAATTAATGAGAGAAAATGTAAAGCTCAATATAATGCATGTAAGGCAGTTTTACCTTTCAGTTAAAAAGAGCCAATTACTTTTTTGAATCTTTCCCCATTTTTCATTGTCTAAAACTGTCTATATTGAAGCCCTGCAGCTCCCGTAATGCACTGCTGACCACAGGACAAATCTGAAATCTAAAGTATTTGTTGAAACATGAAAATCATGCTTAGTCCCCTAAAGAGGAGTACTAGATAAACATCACTGTGCTGCAAGTGCAATCTTGTGCACAGGCACAGAAGAGGATATGACATTAGTTGCCTTCACCTATTTTTTTTCGTGTTATTTAAAAACAAAAAAACAAAAAAGTTATGGTAACCATAGTCAAAGAAAATACCATAGTTACTAGAGATATTTTTGGTTATATGGCTATTTTTTACATTAAAGGTGGAATACCTAAGATTTTTGCATTAAAATATCCCAAAATTACAAGGCCAGTGTTATATATTTATTTAAGATGATAACTTACAATATTCCAAATGTTTCAAACAATGTTTAAATCGCGAGAAAATTTAGATTTTAATCAAGGAAACGGGGCGTGTGAGCAGGGGTGAGCTGGAAGTCGCCAGTCAATCGCGTCATATCCGCGTTACCTCGGTTTCCGCTCGTACTACGTGTAGTCCTGGACAAATGCGGAAGTTGTAGTTGTGCGTTAGCGTCTATCAAGCAACAAACGGCAGCTTGTTTCGCGCATTTGTTATGGAATGGTGCACAATTATTCTTTTCAATTATTCTCGGAATGTGAACTGTTGGCTGTAAAGGGGTCGCACACCGGACGAGAAGAGCCGTGCCACGTCTAGGACAAAGTCCAGTATCGCACACCGGACGCGCACTTCTCATCAGTATATGCCCAGCAATATTGTTATGTTTAATGACATGAAAGGAAGATAATGTCTGTTCTATGTTATGATTGTACTGTACAATTAAATACAATCGTTGCTGAGTCTGCAGTCTGAAAACTTTACCTCAGAGCATCCGTTAACTGAATGAATTGAGAATCTCACCTGAAAAATCTTAACATCAGCAATTGTCATTCAAGCAGCTGATTTCTGTAAATGAATGCAAAACTAAATGCATATTGCAGCATAGGGCGAAGTCAGGATCCATTAGCAACGATTTGACTTCAAACCCTCTCCACCATAGATTCGTCCAGTGACTCGTACAGTAACATCTGTGATAACTAATTTACTTTTAAACCTGACTTTTCTTGCGGCTATTTCAGTTTAATGAAAAACAAGCATGTCATTAAACGCAACATTTATAGAAATCGAACTTTGCCTAATCCATGACAACTAATTTACGATTCCCGTCTGACTGATTTATCCACGGTGGAGTTAAACAACCCATCATTCCGCGTTCCTCCACGTCGTCATCAAGCAAAGCCGTTGTTGTTGTTTTGAATGTAGCGCCCTCTAGCGGTGCGTAATCTTAGTTATTACAGCTTTGCTTACCACATTGCTTACTGTGGTAACATGGTATTTAAAAAAAAATAAATGAAACATTTATCTGCATTTGTTTTTTGTTTTTTTGTATGAAAATGTTTTAATTTTAATAGTGCATAATGTAATTAATGTGCATGAGCTCATCCTTTACCATTTTGAGTAATCAGAAGCACTTTTTAAACCGAAGTGCTACCGATGGTCTTGGGGATAGTCTGGTGCATGTGCGTGTTAATGTTTGTGTATGTGTGGTGCCGTCCTTGGGATGTTTAGAGGTCCTGATTACAGTAAGGATGAAAGCTAATCAAGGGCACTGACCTGTGCCAGCAGATAGACTTGAGTGTGTGTGTGTGTGTGTTTGGTCTTTTGAGGAAAAGCCTGTGATTGCACATGGACTTCCTTTCCATTCCTTCTCATAACCTCAGTCCAACACAAACACAGCTTACATCCTCACAGACACGGGGCAAGAAGGGAATGCACCCCTTTCCCAGTAAAACAACACTTCACCAACACTATAAATGGTCAAGCACAAATGTGATTGACCTGTTTGGATTTACTTTGCGTTTTCATTGGTCACTGAACAGCCAAGGCCAATTTCAAGTCAATTAATGGAATGGCAAATGCAAACCTTCTCTCCCTTCCGCCTCCATGTCTGATTCTGTTTGTTTCTCCCATTCTGATCATGTTTTGGTTTGACTGCATTCCTGGCAAGCTTGTCTAGATCCTAACTGTGTGCTGTTGATGGGTACCGCATCTATAAGCAGGCGAGAGCAGTGCCAGCTCAGTGAGTTACAGCTGCAAGCCCTCAGCGGGCCATTTGTGTCTACACCCCCTCAAAACAGTGTTAATCTTCTCATACATCTACCTAAGGCTTGGAGAATTCCTCCTCTTTTCACCAAATCCATGTTATATCCAGCTGTCAAGTACCCTTACTGGATTTTAAGTGTGTTCTTCACGGACTGTTATTGTTTGAACCATTTTGCAATATCTTTTGCCCCTTTTCCACCAAAGTATTTTGAGAGCCGGTTCGGAGCTGGTGCCTGCACGCGAACCAGTTCTTTGTGTTTCGGTTCTCTGCCGGGAAAACTGGTTCCAAAGCGGCACCAACTCTTTGCTGGACTAGAACCGTTCTTTTACCACGTCATGCTTACGTCAAGGGGCTGGGGGCGGGTTTAGATGTGTTCTAAACATCTTTTCTGACCATAATATAGGATCGGCAAAGCCAGGAGCAACATTTGCAGAAATACGGATGGAGTCCGCCTTTGTGATTGTTATGCTTGAAGTTGGCGCAAGCGTTTTTTTTTTTTTTTTTTTAAACATAAGCAAAGAAGAAAACAGTCACATTATAGAACAAATAAATGGAAAGAAAAAAAGACACAAGACTGGGGTACATAACTTGTCAAAAAAGATTACATATGAAACGAAGAGATTAAAAGACTTACATATTTCAATTGTACTTGCAAGCGTTTCTAGCTAAGACGTATGGCGACGTACACAGTGACGTGACGACGTCGTTCCCTGGGCGCTCTAGTCAGTGGAAAAACAAACAGGTTCTGAACGGGTTCGCAAGTTGAACCAACTCCGAACCAACTTTGAACCAGAACCAGTTCCGAACCAGTTCTTTTTTGGTGGAAAAGGGGTATTTGAGGGTAACTTTTTAAGGGTAACAATAGTGAGGGTAACTTTGTTTGATTTCTTGGTATAAACTAAATCCCCCCAGTGTTTCCCACAGGATTTTGTGAGACTATGGGCAAGTGAACCTTAATCCATCTTATACATAGTTGTTTTTTAAGTCTGTACTTTGAAAAAGAAAAACTGAGTGACCAAATTGACCAGAGTTAAAAGTCTTTGCATTGATGTCTACTTTGGAATTTAAAGTGGACTCAAACCTCTTTTTAGTTGTGATAGTGTCTGTCCATATTATATTTACACTGGTGTTTTTGAATAATAAAAATATCCTCTGTAATACAATAATATATTACTATTGTAATACAACTATATTACTATTGTAAATACAACTACTATTGTAAGACACCAAGTTGTTCCCAGGCCAGCCGGGAGACATAGGCTGTGTCCGAAATCTCCCACTACTCTCACTATATAGTGTATATTGAGTGGACTATATACCCTATATAGTCCACTCAATGTATCCCAGAATGCTTTTTGAAAAGTAATGTACAACCGATGGTCACTAACCCAAGCCCTACATACTGTACCATCATGCATTGCGCTGATTTGGAAAAAAGACGGACAGGCGACAGCTATGATGTAAGTCGACGGTGCCGAGAGATGATCGAGTAGTGTCCAAAAGTGGTATTTCTATTATGCTGGTGAGCTCACTATATAGTGCTCTACTCTACTCTAGGGAGTAGTGGTTTGAGTGGAGATTTCGGACACAGCCATAGTTGCTCCAGCAGGTCTATCCCGGGTTCTCCTCCTAGTGAGTTTAGACTCATTTAGTTAAATAGCAGCCTTTTGCAATTTGGTAAGGGCACTACCCTCAGCATCACCCACTTTATTTTTCTTCATTTTCAAACTCTATTCTGTTGCATTATTTGTTTCTCCATTACCTCATGGCAACCCTGCATCAACACTCTGGACTATTTAACTTCACGGTTTTGTGTCTGTTTGTGTCAGTCCTTGGAATGGTCTACTTTCCAGAGATTTGTGCCTGGGTGTGTTTGAGAGGAAACTCGCTTTCTGCCAAACTTGTCAGATTGTGTTAAGAAACGGCAACATTGATCTTGTTTATTTATTTATTTATAAATTTTTATTTAGGTTGACTCATTTCTTTTAGGGTGATACTAACTGATAACAGGTGACAGCTTTATATTACATAACACGGAAGAAACAAAGGGATAATGTTGATGGATGAAAATATTGAATATAAAAAAGTCACTGTGATGCCAAAGTATTTTTAGTGGTTGTATTTAGAAAATACCACAAGTGTGGTTTGTGTGATTCGCATTGATTATTGGACTGATTAAGACCTATGTACATGCACTGAAATTAATAGTCACTTATTCTTATTGTGAATGAAAATGTGAGAATGAGTGAGATGGAGGTGGGGGGAGAAAAAGAAGAAAGCAACACAGTGAGAAAGGCATTCCCAAACTATGGACATACAAAAGCAAATACTTGTAAACTTTTCCATGAAGTTTGTTTAAATGCCTGGATGCCATTTCTGCCATCCAGAAGTTGTTTAGACTACAGGAAACATTTGTTTGGATCAAGGGAAAATGGGCACTTTCTTTTCTTACAACTTATCCAAATAAACTAATGCATTTTTGACTCCAATAAATGTTGTGAGCAATGAGTTACTCATAAAAACCATAATGATGCTTAAGGAAAAATTATTGGAAGTTGACTGTCCTCCTTCATAGGATTGATATTTAACGTGTATATGACTCCCCCTAGTGGTTGGATCCTTAATGTAACCTCTCTGCCTCTCCTCCTGCCCTTTTTCCCTCAATGTCAAACCGTTTGTTTTCCGATTAATCTATTAACAATTGTATGCGTGAAGATTCTAATGTATAAAACCTTTTTAAAATTAATATAGGACTAATACATTGATTAAGTTAGAGTTTGTAAAATAAGCCTTTTTGGTAACACTTTATTTTACGGTGTCCGTGTTACAGAGTAATTACTTAATTAATTACTTACTAGTATATGTTGTAATAACATGCAACAAAATGTAATTAACATGTAACGAAGTTATGGAACAGCCTGTACTTACAGATTGTAATTACACACATGTAATAGGCAGCTACTGTTACATATGTGTAACAGGCCGAGTCGGTTACATACGTGTAACCAACTTGGTACAATGTAATTATGTAAAAAAATTATGTTGTACTACTCAATGTAACAACAAGTACTTAAATATGTTACTAAGGTGTGAAAAAAAGCCTGCAATTACAAATGGTCATTTTGTACCTTCTAAAATGTATCAAGATTGTACTTAAGTGTACTTCATGTGATAAGGTTTGTAGATACACATGTATTACAATCTTGATGCACTTTATTTTACGTAGCTTATTCCTGTGTAATATTATGTAATTGCAATGTAATTAGGAAGCTACCACATGCATTTACGCTGTGAACGAGGGAGTTAGGCCTAATTCAAACTGAAGAACATATGGATACGGTTTGTAGATGCACTTTAAGTACACTTAAGTACAATCTTGATACACTTTATTTTACATAACTTATCCCTGTGTAATATTATGTAATTGCAATGTAATTAGGAAGCTACCGCATGCATTTATGCTGTGAACAAGGGAGTTAGGCCTAATTCAAACTAAAGAACATATGGATAAGGTTTGTAGATACACTTTAAGTACACTTAAGTACAATCTTGATGCACTTTATTTTACGTAGCTTATCCCTGTGTAATATTATGTAATTGCAATGTAATTAGGAAGCTACCGTATGCATTTATGCTGTCAACGAGGGAGTTAGGCCTAATTCAAACTAAAGTACATATGGATAAGGTTTGTACATACACATGTAGAACACTTAAGTACAATCTTGATACACTTTATTTTACGTAACTTATCCCTGTGTAATATTATGTAAATTGAATGTAATTAAGAAGCTTCTGCATGTATTTAAGCTGTAAACTAGAGGGTTAATTCAGATGGATAAGGTATGTAGATACTCATGAAGTGCACTTAAGTACTTGATACACTTTATTTTAGAAGGTACAAAATGACCATGTGTAACTGCAGGCTTTTTACCTTAACAACATATTTAAGTACTTGTTACATTGTACCAAGTTGGTAACACATATGTAACCAACTCGGCCTGTTGCATATGTGTAACAGCAGCTGCCTATTACATGAGTGTAATTACAATCTGAAAGATTGTGTGTCTGAAAGATCTGTTCCATAACTTAGTTATATGTTAATTACATTTTGTTGCATGTTATTACAATATTTACTACTAAGTAATTAATAAAGTAATTACTCTGTATCACAGACACCGTAAAATAAAGTGTTACCGCATTTTTTTATATAATAATCAGTTATGTAATTAACTAATTATTAATATGTAACATGTAACTAATTAATATGTAATTAGTTATGCCTTCTTTATTTGTTATATTTTCTGAAGTACGTGCATTTTTGGATATCATCATTAACTTTTAACTATAAATGTTCATCTGTCTATAAAATAAAGTAAACAACCAATCAATGAAAAAAGCTTGTAATTAAGACTGGAACATTGACTTACCTGTTTTTCATGATGGCAGAACTACATGGAAGCCTCTGTTGTCCAACCCTTCCCATGTATATAAAGATGATGTATTCTTTGTTTACGAGGATAAGTCAGATAATTGGCAGAGGTATTTGTACACCATTGAGGACATATTTATGAATAAAAATATTCGTTTTAAATAATAAAATACATAAAGTACACATTGTCCATTTTAAAGAATTGTTGAATGCAAATCTGTTCTCCGTTGATTTGCTTTATTGTTTACCGCCAAAACTTTCCTGCAGTGTAACTGATCGTCACAGCAGCTGATAATTGCTTCAAGTGGGCGGAAATGCTCTTGGCTGCACTTTTGTGAAGCTTGATGGATGAAGCCAAAAAGCCCCAGGTGGAAGTTGTCATTTTGGAGCTGGCCTGGGAACAGACTCCTCTATTTAGTACAGCTGGTGTCAAAAGAGCTGCCCAGGACGACATCAATCAGCATTAGGGCCAAACATCTGTTAGCACGCCTTCTCAATCACTCTCATCTCTGTCCCAACAGTTCCGGTAGATATATGTACGGCCATCAGGAACTCACAAGACCGGCACGAAAAACTTTCCACGCAGCTGGTTCTCTTGTGAGGAGTGAATGTGAAATCGATTGTACTTCGGTGTCTGTGGCCAAGAATTCTGCTAAGATCACGGTCTAAGATTATCTGGACACTAAGGCCAGCTGAAATGTTGACAGATCTGCATACTTTCAGCTTTAGTCAGAATTAGGAATACATTTTTCATCTTTTGTCCTGATGTGTGAAGAAAGCCATGAGATGTTGGAAGTGTGTCTCATGGTCTAAGGAAGGGGCGTACACATCATTTTTCAACTAAAAACATAAAAGTTTTATACGTTTGGCCATTCACATGCACGGCAACCAACAGCGTTTTGGGGGCCTGAAAACACAAACTTTTGAAATCAGAATTCAAAGTGCACGTTTTTGAAAACAATACCTTTATTGTCTCTGTGTTAACTAGGAATGGAATAAAAGCATCTTCTTCAGAACCAATGCCCTGTGAACCGATCCTTGGAACCGTCACCACTTGCCTGCTTCACGATTACGGCTTGCTGATTTGACTGATTATTGACGTAGTGGCGTCACACACACGCAATGTTGTTTTGATTCAGACGCGCATTTCCTTGCCGACCAACATTCGTTATTCAAATGTGCCACGCCGCAGCAATGGCGAGCGCGTTCATAGTGTGGCGTGGCACAACATTGCCCTACATCAATGGCAAATTTGACGTCAGCAAAGGAACTGAGCTACTCGTTGTGCTGTAGTTGTTGGATGGCAACCCGTCATCAGTTGACCAAGCAGCGCAAAGCCGATATTCATCATAGGCACTGTTATTACACCGGCAAATTCAGTGAGGAACATTTGATTCGCCACTGAAGTAATAACATCGCTGAAGATAAGTAAGAAAGAGCATTCACATTTCTCTGTTAAACCAGAACAAAGCATTGTGCCATAAATGAACTATCCAGGTGTCCACAGATCAGCAACATCACAAGGATTTCCTGTATAACACTACTATCTGTAAGTTGGCAGATCAGTAGGCTATAATGCTTCAAGTAACATGCACAGTCGATTATTTTGACATTATGAATCTCAATTCTGCTCAATGTTAATCTAAACTAAAATAAACCTTTGTTATAACTTCTACAATATTACATTTCATTTTGTCCAAGGGCTGTTTTGTTTTATATGCTCCCCAAGAAAAGTAAGGTATAGTTCCATTGATTGCTAGAAATTTAAAAATATCATCTTTATGATGTTAGTTTTGCATGATTGTGTATACTCTGTGTTTCTGATCAGATATTAAAAGCAAGTTCAGAAACAAACAAAGACAAATTTGTCTTATTCCCTCACTCAATGAGTGAAATAGGAGTGAATAAGGAGTGAGAGAATTCGATAAGCAATATGAATAATGGAATAAAATGATTAAATTCTTATCAATTCCCGATACCCTAGTGTTAACTACAAAAAAGTGTATTTGGAGAAACGTGACGTGCATGTGGGTTCAGTCTAAAACTGCCCTGACATGAATACAGGTTTCATAGTCTGTTTCCTAGATACATGTGAAAGGGAATAGTTTCGACAACGTTGTCGGCCTTATGAAAAAAAAAACTTGGGAAAAACTTTTTCTGGTTTTACGTTGTTGTCATGTAAACATACTCAACTCAGTTCCTGGAGGGCCACAGTTCAACCATAGGGCCATTAGCTTCAACCCTAATTAAAAGCACCTGATCCAGCTAATCAAGTCCTTCAGGCTTATTTGAAAATTACAGGTTATGAGTGTTGAAGCAGGGTTGGAACTAAACTCTGCAGGGCTGTGGCTCTCCAGGAAGTTTAGCACCCCTGGTGTAGGTATCAGTTTCTCCTGTTTTATTATCTTAGTCCTCCTGTTTGTGTTCTGTCTCCACATTAATTATTCTTTAAATGGTTTCCTGTTCAAATCATGTTCCATGAGGAAACTCTTAGGAATTTGCCTGTACAATGTCTGACTCTCAGATCTTGAATGCATTTCTGTCCTTTTTAACCTATTGTATTTTTTTCTTTCTTATCCGCTAATAGAAGACCCCAGTATATTCAACAAATATTAAAGGATTCTTCATTTTCACATGTGTCAGACCCAATCTGGTCTGGGAGGATTCAGTCTCTTAGCTCCTTTTAGGAAGTGGATGACCAGATCGTTTTCCCCAGTGACTGGCCAGTCGTGGGTTTCGTAAACGCATGCTATGCCCGCCATATAGACATTGAGCATGGATTGGGTTCTGCCCTTATCCAGCAGCTCTTGACGGAAGGAGAACACTTCCATCACCCCGCTGTCTATGGGTGAAAAGCCTCGGGCTTTGCACCAGCCAGCAAACACTGACCACTTTGAGGCATAGTCGTCTGGTAGATGGCGCTCTAGCCTGCGTGATTGTGTTTTGCACTTCCTCAGGGAGGTTTGCAGATGCCCGTTGATGGATGCCGCAGATACCCATTGCAGATGACCCATGAGGATGTCAAATCGAGCCCACGGCCTGAGAGAGGAGGTCTTTCCTCATCGGTATTGGCCATGGGGCAGTGCTTGTCATCTGCATCAGGACTGGGAACCAGGCTAAGGCTTGGTTTGTCCAAAGCGGAGCCACACGAAGCACTGAGCATCCCGTTTCCCTGATTCGTTCCAACACCTGAGGCAGGAGCGAAATTGAGGGAAAAGCATAGAGTGGGCAGCAGGGCCAAGCGTGAGCCAGCGCATCTCTGCTCTTGGAGGAACACTTCAGGCAGTGAGCGCTCTCTTGGGACGCAAACAGGTCTACTTGCGCTCTGCCGAATGCCCCACAGGACCGTCTGCGGGTGCAGACGGCAATGGTCCTGCTGGAAAATTGTTTCTAGACTGTCTGCCTGGCCCCAAATTCAGGAGACCAGGCAAATGTGCTGCTTTCATTGAACGCAGATTGTGCTGAGCCCAGATCAGGAGGTGTTCCGTCAGCCTGTAAAGGTTTCGGGATTTGACGCCGACCTGGTGATTTAATGTAGGCTGCCACTGACATGTTGTTCGAGCAGACCAAGACGTGACGACCCTTTATTCAAGAACAGAGGCGCCTCAGCGCGTTGTCGATTGCCATCATTTCTAGACAGATTATGTGTAGAAGCTTCACTAATTCTGACCACTGGCCGAAGAATGGTCTGCCCTTGTACAGTGCTCCCCATCCCACCTGCACACTTGAGGAAGTCCACAGGCTTACACCTGACTGGTACCAGTCGTTACAGAGCTGTAACACATATCTGATTGACCTTGAGGTGAAACCGACCAGAGGCCCAAGCTTGAGGTGGTACAGGTGCTTTCAGCCATAACTGCAGTGGGCACATGCGAAGCAGACCCAGCTAAAGTACTGATGATGCTGAGGCCATGAGACCCAGCATTTCCTGAAACCTCTTGAGCGGGACTATACTAGGATTTTGATGCGCATTGTGAATGTACGAGGGTGCAAGAGACAGGCCTGACAGAACCTCTCTTAAGATAACTTAATAAATACCATTGTATGTGGTTAAAATATTATGCTAAACATAAAAATACTGTTTTGGTCTTTGAAAGTCTGTAGTAATTTATTTATTTATTTAACCATTTTGAAAACTGCTTTCTGATGCTGGTTGCATTTGCACTTAAATATCTCGGTACTCCTTGGATTTTATCATTATTAAGAGAAAAACAAGGGTGGCAATATTTCTGGCCTTTGGACTGAGCTCACACTCACTTACAAGGTTGCTTAACCCAGATGTCTCTAAGCAACTGCAGGTGCCTCAGCATGGGGTATGAGACCGAGGGAAGATCCTGGGATTTTTCCGACATCTGCTGAGCATACACACAATCTTAGGGATGTACAGCTAATACTGCGTTGTTCTAACCTGTCCTATGTTCTGTGTATTCTGTAGGAGATCTCTTCCGTGGATTTCCGCAGTAACTCCATATCAAGTCGGACTCCAACTCCCCTGGGCGATACTCTCCACACAGTCCCATCGAACGAGATCCTCCTGTTTCCCCTGAGACGCAGGTACATATAAACGCATTGGCCTTGTTTCTCCTCTCAGGTCACCCAGAAGAACATTTTAATCTACATTGCTAACAAAATTATTATTAAAATTATAATTTTACATATTAATATGTAATATGGAAATAAATTGCATACAGTATTTCATTATTTATTTAAGATTATATCTTTAAAATGAGAATAAGAAGATTAGGTCAGGTTCAATTGAATAGTTTTTATTGAATCTTTTCATTTATTTATCTTTTCATTCATTTTATTGAATCTTTATCATGTATTTAAATGAATTTAACAGTTCTCAGAACAGATGTATTTTGGCTCCTTCTGTCAGATGGCTAAATGACTCGCACTACATGGCTAATGTCCCAAAATGCCTTTACTTTACTTTCTCACTTTGTCTTGCTTTTTAGAATTGGATTATATTATTTTTGCCCCTATTTTACCCCCACCCTTCTCCATCTTCTACATACCAATAACTCCACCCCCCTTTGCTCAACCAATAGGAAAATGTCAAACTATTAACTACACCCCTTTTCTGCTGTTAACCAATACTAGGCAGCCTAAAGTCACACCTTTCAGACTGAAACTCTCAACTTTCTCACATCTTGTCAAGACTCGACAGAGAGCGTGTGTGTGTATGCGTTTGCTGGAGTTTTAGTGTGTGTGTGTGTGTGTGTGTGCAGTTGTCACTGTAGGCTCTGTTCTTGTTGTTCCAACAACTAGTTGGATAGGAATTTGTCTTTGTTTGCTTTTGAGGTAAGTCTCAAACTATTCAGACATCTTCCTCAAACTTACATGGCAAATGACAGGCTAGTCTGCAGGGGAAGATGAAATATCGTAATGTGAGACTAGCACTCTGCTCTGTTCTTTGGACTGTAATGTAATGATGCTGTGTCGACTGTTTTCACTTTTCAGTCTGAAGCCTGTTTAGCAAGATTGTAATCATATTTCAGCTGTAGGGGGTTGCAGATGGATGGAATGTTCTTTCTATGCATGTGTCGTCGTTATTTCAGTAAATGGTGCTGTTTAAATACTCAGAATGAGAAAAATGAATACTTCCCCACTGCAGTGCTCATTTATGTCAGCGGATTGTGCATGCAAAATGAGGGGACAACCGGTTTCTTTGAGCTATGATCCCCTATTCTATAACCTACACTTTGTCCCCAGCCAGTTGAGGTGGCGCACACATAAAAATGTTGTCCTGTGCCCCATGAATTTAGACGTCGACACAGAGAGGTGCTGGGAGAGTTTTCAGCGGAATCTCAAATTCACTGTCTGGTTTTAATTTGAACCATGTCTCATTGAACAGCCTGCATGAGGATAGTGAACATGCCATTTATTTGGAGATTTATAGTGTATTTAGATGCGTTTTCCTCAGTAATGACTATTCCAAATGCTCCTTTCTTTTAATCTTCGGTCAATTCTTGGACATGCTACTTTTTGTCCAGTACCATATGGTTGCACACATTCCATCTCGCAAACAGTCATGTCAGTTATGAGATGCTGTCATGCTGGTTTCTTGTGACAACTACACCCAGAAACTCAATAAAACACTCATGACACAATTTTAATCTCATTTGACACTGATATTGTAATTGTATGCCTCTGTTTGACGTTACAGTAATTAGCATTCACCTTTTGTCAGGGCAAAAGTCCTGTTGGATTGCTTTGGCTACTGGTTAATCATTTCTCACCCCATGTCATGGCCTTTGCACAACACAGAAATCCTGATAACATTTGATTTGACAACTCATTAGCAAACTATCACAAGGCCCAATCCTGTTAATCCTATTTTGTCTTTGCTCAAAAAAAAAAAAAGTTATGACAGTAGGAACCAGATGCAACAAAAAATTTATTCAAACATACATAACATTACATCCAGGCAAAACTGGTGAATACAGACATCCAGGATTTGAAATTACTTTTTTTACCCACCGGCCAATTTGACTTCTAAATTAAGTTACCGGCCATTCAGAATCTTTTTTTTTATATATATAATTATACACGCACAATTATAAACATTAATTATAAATGTTTGGATTTCATAATTCATTTCTTTTTCAAAAAATCCTGTCATCCAGCATCTCCTCCCTTCATCTTTCATCCTCATCACCAAAAATGTGTTTTAGGTGGACTGATCAATACGGTACAAAGTGAATACAGAACAAAAATGTCTTGTTAACCAAATACTTTTTAATCTTCGCTATTGCTTCAATGCAAATGAACAAGCATGTCGTTATTTGTTGCGTAGTGATGGGCATGTTCAAGTAAGCCAGGAATGCGCAGATTCTGCGGTATGTGCCGTTTTTTTATAGATCTCTGACTCCAGAGTTGAGTATTTGACTTACTCAAACTTCCCCAGCAAAGTAAACATAACACGCCAAATTGGCAAGTGATTTGACAGCGTTACCCACCACAGTTGATCTTTACCCGCATTCGGCGAGTGTTAATATCAAACCCTGCAGACATGAGCAAGTAATCATGTAACATTTATAGAAGGACAACGCCAGACAAAGAACATGAGAAAAACTTGGGTATTTATACACAAGGGGTGATTGGCTAACAAGACATACTAGGAACAATCAGGAGCTAATCAGCCAGGGTAGGGTAACAAACAAGGCACAAGACAACAATGGAAATCAAACACAGGAGTGAACACAGAAACAAATAGGAACATAGAATAGACTTCAACATAAGTCCTTTACTCAGACAGGGGAACACAGGCTGGGATCATGGGACAGACTCACTCTACAGCCCAGGTTATACATCCTCTGATATGCAGTAACAGTCTTCACTGGTTTATTAAATGTTGAAAGAGCAGGTTTTGAATGTGATAAAGAATCATACCGCTTAAACATACCATATAAACTTGGGGAATATTACTTATCATTTGGTGTATGTGAACACTCCCCAATACTGCATTTATTGAATGGAAAATACAGTGAAAACAGTAATTTGTTAAATATGTAAAAAAAAAATACTTGAATCTTACTGATCTCAAACTTTTGAACAGTTGTGTATGTTTGTGGGTAAAGTTTATTCTCATGCATGTATGTTTTCCACTAGGCTGTATAGTTTGTCTGTATGGCAAAGGTCCAATATGTGTAAAGTATTTATAGGATGCCCATGTGTGCAAGAAAGCTCTGTTTATGACTATACATAAAAATGCAGCCATAAACCTCCCGCTGGACAGCTACTGTAACTGCACTCTAATCAGCCCATTAACCCTGTCATCATAAAACACACACCATTTCTCAAAGCCCCACTCATATTCTACCTCAATCTTTTTACTCCCCAAGTACAGTCTGCTGATTGCTGCATTCAGAGAGATTAGGGTCGAACAGAAGAACAATGGAGAGAAAAAAGTCTTATACTTTGATGGGAACATCATGTGTTGAGATTTACCAGGCAGGAATGACTCAAATCCACACAAGTTTAGTTAAAAGGGGCATGAACTGTCTTTTTACATTTTATTATATTGTTGTCTGAGGTCAACTTATGACATTCGCTTGGTTTTTGCATTGAAAAATATCAAAATGGATAAGTAATAGGCTATTTTCTACCCTAGTTGTGAGCCTAGCTCAAAAACGTTTGGTTTTTATGGGCGTCTAGCACTGAAGACTTAAAGTAATCGCCCACTGCTGTGAGTGGATAACAGTTTTGCATATTATAATGAGTTTCAACTCACCCTTTGATGCACTTGGGGGAAATTGTTTTAAAAATGTCCAGTGTTGAAAAATGGCAACCGGAATGATTCGCCCATACATGTTCGACCCAGAGTCAGTGTGTTGCACCATTCCTGTCAGATCCAATATAGACGGCACAGCACCGTTCTTTACACTTAATCGGACTGCAAATCCAGTCTTGTTTACAAAACGTGAAATGAAGCGAACAGATAGACAATGTTTTACCCTCATCAGCTGGAACGTCATTAAAAATACATTTTAACCATGCAATCCTAGAACAGCCGACATTTACATAAGCTATCCATAGACTCGGAATCACTTAAAGGGCAATTCCACCTCTGGAAAGATGAATGTGTATTTAAAATGGGTCATTTATGTAGAAGAAATGTGAAATTATTTTTTCATTTGGAGCTTTCTAGACTGAGAAAAGATAGAAAATGTATTTTTGGCTTATGTGAATGAAAAACATCAACTCCCAGAATTCATTTGCTTCGCTGCCCTAGGAGGCCACGCCTACCGCTAACCTCGCAGTATGTAAACAACAGTCTACTAGTGATTCTCCGTGATGAGTCTGTCCGAAAATGTGTTTCGAGATCGCCCAAAATGTCCGCGATTCGGCTTTTGCGTTCTACAGTCGTCATTCATCATGTTTACTGTGTCGACCGGGATGAGTGCCGGCTGTGTGGATAACGGCGCGAGGCCGGTGGCGTGATTACCGATGAGCGGCACCTAAGACGTAAGTTACCGGTCTCGTATCTCTCAGCGGAGGAGCAGGAATTTTCTTAGCAATGTTAAAACGCATTCAACCGATCACTTGTTTGGCGTTCATGTAAACACAACAGTCAGATTCACCGATCATAAGGAATTGAGTTAGATTGAAACAAAAGCTGTAACTTACATGTAAACAATGAATGGCGACTTCAGAAATTAAAAGCTGAATCCCGGACATCGACGGCCGGACATGTCCAGGAAAAAGAGGACGGTAACCCCTACTACTCAGCTTTCTCCACAGAACAAGAGCCTGCTAGCTTAGTGTCCAAAAAAGATGTGTAATGTTAATCCCAATCCTCCATAACGCATCCGTCAGCGTATTCAGTAGTTTCGTCCACATTTTCAAAACGTTTCTGCCAGTGAAATCAAACGCATTGGCACTGATCTGTGATAGGTCTGTTAGCGCAATAGGTCCAACCCCCTATTGGCGGGTTTGAAAGGGTGGGGACTCGGGCTTGTAGTTTTTTACTGAAATCGCCCTCTCTTACACTTCCGCCAACAATGACGTAAAATGACGATTTTTGCGTCATTGTTGGAGGAAGTGAAAAAGGTAAATAGCAGATTTCTCTCGTCTCAGGGGAAAATGATAAAGTGTTGCATGACCATTCAATAGTATAACTGGGTTTCTAACAATGGAAAGCTTAATGCAAATGGGTGGAGTTGCCCTTTAAGTTGCCATGAAAGCATAAGCACTTTTGCCTTAAAGGCATCTGTAATCATACCTCTTCTGTAGTACAAAATCAGGACGGATCCCTCCATAATGTTACACTAATGTGTATATTTTCTACATAATTCAAAGATTGAGATGGAAGATTACTGAGGCCCTACGTTCTTACTACAGATATACACTTTAATGTTTGGTTGTGTTTTTAATGTGGTGTCAAGTTTACCTTGTAGATGAATGAACTCTTTCTCTCTTTCAGCTCAGACTTTGCCATGCAGAGGTTTGACAGAGAATCAGAGGTGTACAAGATGATTCAGGAGAACAAAGAATCGCGTGCGGCTCCTCGCCAATCCAACACCTTCAAGATGCTGCAGGAGGTGCTGGAAGCTGATGAGAAAGGTTTGTAAGACCCATAAAAAGTGTGCTTTAGGAAACTATTGCCACAGGCTTAGACATTCAATGAATGTCTAACAAAGTATAGTTCACATATTTTACAATTGTTCCGAAATTATTGAAACAATAATAATCCTCCAGGCGCTGTCATTTTATTTTTTTATTTACAGAGGGCGCCATCCTTTTTCCAAGCAAGTTGACACCAAGCCCTTCCAAGGTCACGTCCTCTGTTTCTGGAGTGCAGAAATACCACACCTGTGAAAAATGTGGCACCAGTATTGTGTAAGATAAAAAGTCTGAGTCCATGTTTCTGCACACACTTCATTGTACTCTATGTCCAACGCATTCTCATCCTAGGGCATCATAGTGACACTTTTGAAATTTCGTCTAAATTCAATGCACATGGCACCCCTTAGCGTCAATATAACACGCACAGAGATTTGTTCGGTTATGGGTAGGTTTCGTTCTGGGGTAGGGTTAGGGTTAAACCACTAGGAGGCGCCTTCTGGCCCATATACAGTATATCTGCATCTCATATTGACAGAAAAGTGCATTGAATGTAGACGAAATGTCAAAAGAGTCAGTATATGACACCTTGGGGATGAGAACGGGCTGGTATGTTCTTTGCACAGGCACGCTGGGATTGCTTAAGAGGTTAATGAGCTGGTAACTTGATGAGTGTTGTGTGATGTTTAGCCTTTAGGGAAGAATCGTTCTCATCATCTTTTCAAGTTTATTAAAGTTGATGATTGAGGACGACTGAGATAAAACCATCTTTTTCGTTTGTATATTACCATGTGAGAATAACTCTTGAACACCTTCATAAAGTGAGGCAAACACTTTTCAAAGCCTAGACAGTATTTTAAGGCACCTTAGGTGTCGTCCTCAAGAACATTGTTTCAAGAGGTACCACCTTTTGACAACAATCGAATTTACTTCAGTGCTGTTGAAAAGGCATCCCATAAGAACCTTATGAACTTGGTTCACACACTACCAGACTTTCAAGTTATTCAGAACACAACAAATTAACACGAACATGTGCTTTATTGCGAGGAGATGCTTGTAAAATGAAAACAATGTTTTAAAATCAATTGTTTGATATCCTCAACTGGATGGAATCAGAGTTTGAAGCTAAAGAAATGGGTGTCTGTGCCTATCATACACTAAATCTGTCAACTCTGACTGCTTAAAATCTGTAGACTGGCTCTGATTTTCGGCAACTAGCATCAACATGACTATAAATGAGGCATACATCTAGGCAAAAGTTGTCTAGGGCTAGTTATAGAACAGACCTTGTGTTCAGTGACTTTAAAAGTTATATTTCCCCTTTCAGCACCCAGGCTGTGAGGATCACAGATGACTGTTTCCGTCATCCAGAGTGCTACACCTGTACAGAATGTGGACTCAGACCTAAAGATGCGCGGTCACTTTTGGGTGGAGGACAACATGTTCTGTGAGAACACGCCAGGGAAAGATACCTGTCTCCCGGGGGTAGCCCTCGCTCTGTTGTGTCCCCACACCACTGAGACGCCAGTCAGCCGCCCTCCTGACACCACCTCCAACTCCTCTAGTTGGCTAGGAGCATAGGGAGGAGAAGATGATTTTATTGTTACGTTTTCCAATGTGAGCCAAAAAGAGTGGTTTGGCATAATGTCACTTGAAGCTTTGGGACCTGGCACAGGTCTTCTCCTCCAGGTATTGTTACACCCCACAACTAGAGACTATTGGATTTGGAAGGGGGCGTCTGCATTAGAGTGTGTGCTATTTCTATAACAGTCAGCATATTGCAGTTGAATTTCTACATTGCCTGCCACTTACACATGTTGTATTATGCTTGGAAAACAGCTTGTTTCGATATACATTTAACTTGGGTTTATCTTAAATAGTTTGTATTTTTGGCTGCAATTTGTAGAGCTTTTCCATTAACGGTTGCTCAAATGGTTAGATGCAACAAGTGGGCATCAGCAGCGCTAATGCATACAGGACTGGTTTCCTTGGTGTGTTTGTGTGAATAGGTGCAAACGGTTTCAGTTTGCACCTGTTTGAAGGGTTTGATGATTACTTGGAAGTGATTCTTAGTTTGATGTATATTTCTCCCTTCATAAAATGAAACTGTCATCCACAACAAATCCTCCATCCACACGCATTTAGTTTATTTGCCATTTGCTTTGTATTAAATAAGGGAAATCTAAGAAATTATGAAAACTATGTGTAAATATCTTTATTGTTCTCCTTAAACTGTATTTGGACTGAGCGGAAGGTTTTGCACGCACTTGTTTGTGTTCAGGGTTGCATGTTTCATTTTGACTGTATTGTGTATTTTTGGGTGATAGAGGTTTGATCATGCTCAGATGCACATCTGTGTCCTATGAATGCAGGAGAAAAGAGTATCAGAGTGAAAAAATCAGGCCAAGGTTAGATGAATTGTGAATCCTCACATTTTGTTTGTAGGGTTGCCTCTCTTTACCTTTTCCGTTTCAAATAAAAACTTTGATAATCAGCGGATAAATTGTGTTTTGTCTATTTTACTTCATTGGGGTATTTTGGTAGCCTGGCAAACCAGACCCATCAAGATGTTAGGTCTGGGAACTCACAATTGGCATACCTCAATCCGGGGGCGGGATAAAAGGTCTTTCAATATCCCTCTGCACGCCATAGGATAGCGCTAACCAACCAGAGCGATGATGGCTGTGGCTGAGTGAGTCCCATGCGTTTCCCCATGGTTTCTCTCCCAGCGGAGCAAGTTGATATATTAAACTTTTGCCTTATCCAGTCGTCAAAACTCTGAACACATCTTCCTTTTTAAGAATGACTTAAGTTACGTTCTTAACTGCAAGTCATCCAAGTCGCGGCCAAAGCCGAAATCGAAAGACCGCTGTTCGCCAGCTGCGTCTTGTTTGTTTTTAAGTATCAGGGAAATCACCTATGGAAATCATGGCGCGGAACCGTCACAACTCTGCCGTCATTGTGTTAAGCCTGCCCACCAACTCTATACACGATGTGATTGGCCAGACCAGAGTTTGGATTTTCCACTTCGAAAGTCAACGGAGAGTTGCTAGACCACACTTTGCAGCAAAATATTTTTTGCTGCCGCTAGGGTGCGTCTAGATTTCTAGGCTAGTATTTTGGTTAAATTCCATATTAATTTGCCTATTTTTTTTAAAGGGGTGGTTTACTGCTTTATTTCTTTGCATGATTGTGTTTCTGGGGTGCAATATAACATGTATTTGTGGGGTTTTTTTAAGTCTTATTTTTCATAAATGTCACCTTTATTGTAAGCCGCGTTCTCCTCTGTCATTTGAACGACCGGTTGACTTCCTGAGTCTATAAAACCACTCCTTCAGAAACAGGCAGTGGGCTCAAATTGGTTAGTTTGGGCCAGTGTGTTGTGCGGTGTCGGTGTGTTGCCAAATTCATGCCCATTACCTTTACGGGCGAAGTTGCATGTGTTGTTCATGTCAAATGTAAATAATGGTTACTGCAGTATCAGTATGAGCCAGAATCAGACCCAGAAAGTGACGATGAAGAGAGGCAAGCAGAACCTCAGAACACAGCTCTTACAAAATGTTTCTGAATGGTAATTTGCCTATTTTTTTAACTTTATACACATTTGCATTACACAAAATAGCTTTGAACTGACTGGTTGCTATATACACAAACAGCGTTGGTACTAGTTTACGTTCTTGATCAAATCGAAAAATAACACCATAAACTATATATACATGAAAAATACATTTACAACATTAGTACATAGTGCTGGGCGGTTTGACCAAAAATTGATATCACGTTTTTTTTTTCAAAATTATAACGGTTTTTCGATTTATGACCGTTTTTTTTCATGCATAGTCAGGTGTTCAATGCATTTTCTAGAGGAATTACTGCAGTAAATTGACTTAGGATGGTCTATTTTACTGTCATTAGTGAATATTGTAGAATAATTCCACACTAGTAATACAGGTTTGCATGGCCCCAGAAAATTATGCTGTTGTTTACAAGTAAGAGCCATTCATGATTCTAATGAAGTGAGGAATCAAAATGCAAAAACAACTGCAGTCAAAATACAGAACTTTTATTTTAAACAACACAATTAGAACAACTTGGAATACTTTTGCTAGTTCAAGTACAAATCCAGGAACATTACGTGCATTCAAGTAAATATAAAAGGAAATGTTGTCTTGCATTGCTTTTGAGGTCTATTAAAAACATTAAAACAAAATTATGCAACTTGCATTAGTTATTCCTTAAAAAGTATTGCTTCGAAACCAGAATAAATATAAAATAAATATAAAGTGCTAACTTACATGGAACACAGGATTATCCTGTATAATAGAAACAATATTTGGCTCGACTTTTCTTTAGCTTTCCCTGTGTTACATGCTGATGTGGAGGGCGCTAAATCCGCGGCTGATTTAATACATTCTTGATATTCCAAGACATGTTTGTGGCTAAGGCGCTGGAGGAGCAAATTGCTTGTGTTGCCGCCTTTGGCGTGAATTTTAGCCTGACAGCACTTACATAAAATGGTTGTTTGGTCGACGTCGGATTTTTGAAAACCAAAAAACCTCCAAACAGACCCGGCTCCTCTTTTTGGCACAAGTTCTTCAGTGTCATCACTGTCATGTTGTACTAATTCTTCAGCATCCATCGTCCATGTAACGTAACAGAGCGCTGCTGTTTGTTTACCCACACTCGTCAGTGCTTAGTAGTGCAATGGGTAAAGGGTTCTTCTGAAACAGTGTCGTAACGGCCCGCAGCGTGAACAGTCGTTCCGAACGTTGTGTAATTAAATACACCGGTATGGCGGTTTATCCAAAATCAAAATCGTGACGAAAATATAAACCGGTTTTCGGTTTGATGCGGTTTACCGCCCAGCACTAGTACATATACAGAATTTAGGTCCATAATGTTTGTACGCATTTGTCGATAGACACAAATTTGCATAACTACTAGCCTAGTGGCTATAGTAGTTATGCCTAGTGGCTACCCAGCGCTGGCATTTGATGAAGCTAAAACATTACATCTGAAATTATACATGCAAATACATTTAAAATGATTAAGTCTTAGCCTACTTACAGGTTGCCCAACAACTGTTGCCTCTAGTTTTAAAGTTGGAACTGCTTCATGTTTTAGTAACAGTTTCTTGTTGAATCCGGTGTCAAATTTGTGGAGATTCTGGAAGCTGTTTTTCTTAAAATGCGCAGCCCAGAGAGCATAACATACTCGAGAACATAATCAAACATAAACTGTAACCATTGTTGACGAACTACAACGTCCTCAGGGAAGCCCGAACACAGAAGACCTGACAGCTGGATTAACAAAACACACTTTCGACGAGCCACAGAAATATGGCCATGCCCTTTATTGCATATTCTGGAGGGAGGGTTGATGTAAATGTATGGGTTAGTGACGTCTAAAACCCGTAGTAGTCCCATTCGAGTTGTTTTTGTAGGCATTAAACTTCCAGATTTTTTTTTTTTTTTTGCAGACGGTATCTCTGCTTACACTGAACTTTCAGCGCTGCTGTAAAAAAGTGAAATCGCAATCAACCACCCCTTTAACTATAAGATGCTTCAGTAAAAATCAGTCAAATGATATTTTTCCATTAAAAAGTTTGACTCACAGAAGTAGTAATAAAAAAAAACTAAACAGAACTTAAAGGATTCGGAATAAAGATTTCCGGTAACACTTTATTTCTATAGTCCAAATTATACATTCAACTATTAGTAACTTTGCAGCTACATTTCAACTAATTTTCATTAGAGTATTAGTAGACTGTCTGCCTAATATTTGCCAAGACTTTATTTTGTTGGTCCCCCAATAGATATCTATAATCTACTGACTATAAGTAACATGGCAACTTCAGAGTCAATTTATTCTACTAACCCGAACCCTAACCATAACCTAACAGTTCTACTGAAAGTTTACTACAGTGTACTAATACCCTGAGTTAGTTGACATGTAGTAGTAAAGTTACTATAGTTATTAGACTGTCTAAAGTCAACTATCAAAATAAGGTGGAACCACATTTCCTGATAATTTACTCACCAAAGATCAAGTCATTAAGACAAGTCATAAAGATTTAGTCGTCCATGGTCATGTCCTTTTTTTGAGTCGAAATTAAGGTTTTTGAGGAAAACATTCCAGGATTCCTCCATATAGTGCATTTCAATGGGGTACAATGGTTTTCAAGGACCAAATTACAGATTCAATTCAGCTTCAGAGGGCTTGCGATCCCAGCTGAGGAATAATGGTCTTATCGAAAACATTGATATTCTTTTTAACCAAAAATGCTGGTCTTGCTCTAGCTCTGCAATCACACATTATGTAATTACGTTGAAAGGTCACGCGTGACATAGGTGGTACCTATGTACTAGTATCTAACTGTATCTTAGTACTAGTTAATTTGCTATGCATCCAATGCAATTTGGGTTCAGAGTTAATTATTCTACTGAGATTGCAAATAGTTATTTATCTCTCTTAGACAAAACTCACAATTCTTATGTCTAAATTATTAGGTTTTAATTTTTCTTCAGAGACTTTGAAGTGGATAAAACTATATTTGTCATGCACAGTATATCTGAGTTCAGAATTAAAAATCAGCCCCCTTAAGTATATCCACAGGTGTTCCCCAAGGATCTATTCTGGGTCCATTGCTATTTACATTGTATATCAATGATCTTCTATTCATTTGCTCCGACCACTAACATCCAAATTTATGCGGATGACAGCATTATTTATATACACGGGAGCACTGTCACAAGTCACAAACAATCTTATAAAATCCCTGGTTAATATTACAACTTGGCTAGAACAATGTTGCTTGCCAATGCAAGTTGAATCTGAATAAGTACCCTGGAGTTGTGATTGATTCCAGAATTTCTTTTAAGGCTCAGGTTAAAAAGTTCTGAACCGGGTCAAATTTAGTCTGTCAAATTTTAGTTATGAGATTAAATATCAACAGAAGCCGCTATGTTGCATGTACATTCCATGATTATCATTCATATATCACTTATTGTCTAATAACCTGGTCACAAGCGAGTAACTACTCTAAAACCATTTAAATCTCTGTATAAACAATCACTAAAAATCCTTGATTTAAAAAAAATTGCTCAATACTGAAAAAAAAAAAAATTACTAAGTTGGGATACCGCGATCAAATATGTAGATGTTTGTCTAATGTTTAAGACTTTACATAGCCTGTCGTAACTGTTAAAAATGTTAATGTTAAAACAACTGCACATCTGTCCACAAGGGTTGGAGAAAGAGGGGACTGTATTATTTCTTTCAGAAAAAGTAAATTTAGCCAGTCTGTATTATCTTTCAAAGCCACAAGGGAATGGACTGGATGCATATGGTTATTTTAAAATTAATCTAAAAAATTGGTTACTACTAAGCACTGTCAACATTAGTATCTTAATATTCTGATTTTAGCTTCTTTGTAATAATTGCTCTTATTTATTTGCTTTCTCCTCTTTCTATTTTCTTACCTCCTATATAGCGCAACATGTTTAGACAATTTTTTTTGTTAGTGTATTTTAGTGTGATTCATGTACTATTTTTTCATTTGATGATGTTATATATTTCTTCCCCTCTTTATTCTATCTCTTTAGTGTGTGTATTAATATAATATGCTTTGTTTTTAGGGTGACTTTTTAACATTTGATCAAGGGTCTACAGATGAAAAATAGCCTTTTTGGCAAATTCTTTGGCTTTTCACTTCAAATCGACAATCACATAACCGGTATAGGCGTTTGAAACAACATGACGGTAAGTAATGATTATCAAGTCAAGTCAAATATATTTATATAGCGCTTTTCACAATAATGATTGTATCAAAGCTGCTTCACAGTATCAATCAAACTTAACAGTGTTTGTTTATTACTTGAAAAAAGACATCCAAGTTTGGTAGAGCTGATCAATGGTATGATGGGTCATTTAATTTGAGTATCCCCAACTGAGCAAGCCAAAGGCAACAGTGGCAAGGAACCGAAAAACTCCTTCAATTGACCCAATGGTGTCCTAAAACTCCATCAGATGACCCAATGGAGAAAAAAAAAACCTTGGGAGAACCCAGGCTCAGATGGGGGCCAGTTCTCCTCTGGCGTTTATGAACTAGAGGCCAAATTTACAGTAACTGTAAGATAAAAAAAATTATATGAATGCCTGGCTAAATAATTGCATCTTTAGTCTAGTTTTAAACTGGGAGTCTGAGCAACGGACAATATCAGGAAGGCTATTCCAGAGCTTTGGAGCTGAATGTGAAAATGCTCTCCCTCCTTTGGTGGATCTGGATATCCTAGGAATGACCAGAAACCTCAAATTTAGTAATCTTAAAGAGCGCGATGGAATGTAGGGCGATAGAAGATCCGTTAAATAGACTGGAGCTAAACCATTTAGAGCTTTATAAGTCAAAAGCAATACCTTGTAATTAATACGAAACTTTATAGGTAACCAATGAAGTGATGATAGAATCGGTGTTATATGATATTTTCTTGATCTAGTTAGAACGCTGGAAAAAGGCTGTTTTTGTAACATATGAAATATGCTTTTCATAAGGTTGCAGTCTAATATAACACCCAGGTCTTTTACTGTAGCGGATAAAGTAACAGGGCATCCTAATATGTTAAAGTCGTGCTGCAAAAGGTTTTGTGGATGGTTTTTAGAACTGATAAGTATTACCTCTGTCTTGTCTGGATTTAATAAAAGAAAATTACGTGCCATCCAATCCTTTATATCTTTAACACAATCTGTCAATTTGGATAATTTAGCGTATTCATCTGGCCGTGATGAAATATATATTTGAGTGTCATCAGCATAACAATGGAAACCAATTTCATGTTTCCTTATGATATTACCAAGTGGCAGCATATATATTGAGAATAATAAAGGGCCTAACACAAATCCTTGCGGCACTCCATAGTATGCCGAAGTTATGATCGATTTTTCTCCATTTAAGTAGACGAAATGGTAGCGGCCAGAAAAGTATGACCTGAACCAGCTTAATGCTTGTCCTTGAACACCAGTGTTGTGTAGTCGATCTAAGAGTATTGTGTGATCTATAGTATCGAACGCAGCACTAAGATCAAGTAGGACTAGTATTGAGATGCATCCTTGGTCCGAAGCTAGAAGTAGGCCTAAATAATTTGTGATTCTAGCAAGCACAGTTTCAGTGCTATGATGTGGCCTGACTGAAACTTTTCATAGATGTTGTTTCTTGCAAGAAAGAGCTGAGTTGAGTGGACACAACTTTTCTAATATTTTTGACATGAATGGAAGATTTGAAATGGGTCTGTAATTTGCTAGGTTATTTGGATCTAATGCAGCTTGAACGTTCTTGAAACATGACCTAAAGATAAAGATGAGTTAATAATATTGAGGAGAGGCTCTTCCACTATAGGTAACACTTCTTTCAATAGTTTAGTTGGTATAGGATCTAATAAACATGTTTTTTTTTTTTTTTGTTTTTTTGATGAAGTGGTAAGTTTATTTAACACTTTTTGTTCTATGTTTGTAAAGCATTGTAATTCTTGCGGGCTGATAATTGCGGCTGAATTATAAGGTGTGATCAAAGATTGAGAGTTTACGATTGTGATTCTGTTGCTTTAAATTTTCTCGGTGAAGAAGCTCATGAAATCATTACTATTAAACTGTAACGGGATATTTTGTTCAGGTAACGTCTGTTTATTTATTAGTCTAGCCACGGTGTTAAATAAAAACCTTGGATTATTTCGGTTGTTTCTAATAGTTTGCTGAGGTGCTCAGCCCTGGCTGTTTTAAGGGCCTTTTTATAACGTGACATACTGTCTTTCCACGCGATTCTAAAGACCTAAATTAGTTAAGTGATATAATTATAAGTGATATAATTTGTTTTGGGTTACTATTCCTTCAGTTTTTAAGATTTGAGACCTGAATCTTACTGATAATACAATAAAGAAAATGAAAACAGAGGCTGACTTGTTCCACATGCACAGTTTTTTATTTTATTTATTTTTTAACAACCACGGAGATGGCTATCACGCACCTACAGTGGTTCCCTTATAATTCCCGCTATAACATGCACTGCGTCGATGATGCTATGTGGAACGCCCTACCACGTGAACCGGTGTCTGAAAGCTAATCCAGTCACGGCAATTCGTTATTGACTGGTGAAGTCACTACTGTTGCGAGCCAGAAGTATAAAAGGGTTGTCTAGAGAACTTTTCATCTTTTCGTCAGAAGGGACTGTTTTGTCTGATTTGCAATCACCTGGAAAAAGTAAAGAAAACAGTTATGGCAATTGATAAGCATTTCAAGAATCTGTGTCATGTATCTGACACCAGATGACACGCAACTTGTGCTGTCTGGGCGAAGAGCACGCACGATCAGCTCTTCAGAGACCTGATTGTGCAGAAAGAAAACTCCACTCTTGTCTGGCCCTGTAGGAGCTGTTGGCTGTTATGGAGTGTGCTTTAGCTTCCGTGGGAGCACGTGAGGGGATCGAGCCGTTCGCAGTTGGCTTGATGAACTGTTCCTTTCTGGCCATAATTCCCCAGCTCTCATGAGCTACACACTGAGATCAAGAAGGCATTGAAGAACCCGCATTCAGCACGAATGCCTCTGTGCAGATGAGCACAGAGAAATATCTTCCTTTGTGTTCAGCAGAAGAAAGAAACTCAAACAAGTTTGCAACAACTTGAGGGTGAGTAAATGATGACAAAATTTTAATTTTGGGGTTTAAGTGTAAGAATAAATGGCAGCATAGGTAGCAGGCTATCTCCCAAGCCTCTCATGCAGGTATATACTGGGCATTGTCAGGCCTTTCTCTCTCTGAGAAAGGAAACAGTGTGCTGAGGCCTCCACTCTTCAGAGCTGAATTAATTGCCAAAACTATCCAGTTTGGCCGTAACCTGGTTTCTCTCTAGCCTCATAGCTGAGACCTTCATTTCGCTTGGGGTTAACAGAGAAACAATGAAACTGTCTTTTAATCACAAGTTAAAAAAGGCCTCAACCCAAAGAAAAAAATCTCTAGGTTATGCTGGTAGTACTTCCCCTTGTTAGGATCATGATTAGAGAGCTTTTGCTACCCACAGCTTTAGTTTATTAACCCTGCACTACTCTCTCCCATTTGGGTCGGTTCGAGTACACTCTCTTAGAGCGTAAGCACTGCCATGGGATGCCACTCTTGACAATTAAAGCTGTGGGTCTTTCTACAGGCCTCCTTGTTAGTACTTCTGCTGATTACACTGCCCATTGGCAATGCAAACTAGAAAAACCAGGCCCACAGAATTTCTGTGAGAGCACCTAATGTGTTTGAGGTTAATTCAGCACGAGTTGGATGTCCAGTAATAACTGATCATCACGTTGCAGGCTCCCTTAGAACCTTTGTGATTCTAGCCAAGAACCTGGTAAAAATAAATAAATAAATAAATAAACTCAGCAAAAAAAGAAACGTCCTCTGACTTTCAACTGTTTTTTTCTTTCAGTAAACTTAATGTGTGTAAATATTTGTATGAACACTAAAAGGGTCAACACCATAAGACATAAACTAAAAATGTTTCACAGACATGTGACTAACAGAAAGAGAATAATCTGTCCCTGAATGAAGGGAGGCTCAAAATCAAAAGTACCAGTCAGTATCTGGTGTGGCCACCAGCTGCTTAAAGTACTGCAGTGCATCTCCTCCTCATGGACTGGACCAGATTTGTCAGTTATTGCTGTGAGATGTTACCCCACTCTTCCACCAAGACACTTGCAAGTTCCTGGACATTTCTGGGGGGCCCTGTGGCCCTAGCCCTCACCCTGTGATCCAACATCTTTCTTTGCATCAGCATCTTTCTTTGGGTGTTTTTCACAGTTGGTAGACAAGTCTCTTTAGTGTCCTGCGTTTTTAGAACTGTGACCTTAAGTGCCTACTCTCTGTAAGCTGTTGAGGTCTTAAAAACCATTCCACAGGTGCATGTTAATTAATTGATTATAGTAAATTGAACATGCATGGAAAACATTGTTTAAACCCTTTACAATGAAGATCTGTGAAGTTATTTGGATTTTTATAACATTATTGTTGAAATACACAGTCCTGAAAAAGGGACGTTTCTTTTTTTGCTGAGTTTATATATATATATATATATATATATATATATATATATATATATATATATATATATATATATATATATATATATGTATATATATATATATATATATATACTGTGCATGTATGTGTGTGTGTGTATGATATATATATATATATATATATATATATATATAATGTATGTGTGTATGTATGCATGTATGTGTGTATATATATATATACACACTACCAGTCAAACGTTTTAGATTGGTAAAGATATTTTGGTATGTTTTTAAAAGAAGTCTCTTCTGCTCACCAAGGCTGCAATTATTTGATGATAAATGCAAAAAAAAAAAAAAAAAAAAAAAAACAGTAATATTGTGAAATATTATTACAATTTAAAACAGCGGTTTTCTTTGTTTGAACTTTATTGTGTATACACACAAAATAAAAAATAAATAAAATAAAAAATATATATACTGTATATATATAAAAAAAGAACATGAACATTGTCCTGAGAGTGGGCTTCATACATTATTCACAGTCAGCAACATAAACAATTTAAGGCATAGGCTTATGTCCTATTTTAAAAAGTCAATAACAGGACCCCATCATCTTTCAAAATCTGAGGTTTTCAATTGTAGTTGTGCTGTCAACCGCTCCATTAAATAAACTTGTCTTATCTTTTATCCATTGCGTGACAGCTGGCTCAGGTTTGAACCAACAGATTGTTATCTTCTTTGCCGTCATTAAGAGGAGATGGAGAAGAAATGCTTGGTCTTGAGAAAAAAACAGCGGTTTTCTATGTGAATATAGTAAAGTGTAATTTATTCCTGTGATCAAAGCTGAATTTACTCCAGTCTTCAGTGTCACATGATCCTACAGAAATTATTATATGATGCTCAAGAAACATTTATGATTATTTTCCATGTTGAAAACAGTTTTTTACATTTTATTTCAGGATTCTTTGATGAATAGAAAGTTCAACAGAACAGAATTGATCTGAAATGGAAAGCTTTTGTAACATTAATCCCTACCATTCAAAAGTTTGGGGTCAGTAAGAATTTATTTTTTATTTTTGGGGGAAAGTAATTAGAAAATACTTTTATTCATCAAGGATGAGTTGAAGGGGTTATAAACTGGCTTTTTAAATGTTTTTGTTTTGTTGTCTGAGGTCAACTTATGACGTTCGCTTGGTTTTTACATTCAAAAACATAAAAATGAATAAGTTATGGGCTTATTTTCTTCCCTAGTTCCCTTTCGTAGTCACTCCGAGTTACGTTGGAGTTATGAGAATGGGGGTTTTAGCCTAGAAAGCCAATCCTCTTCGAGTATTTAAAAATGAGCCAATGGCATGAAAATGCCTTGGGTCTGCGGAATTGACATTGCGTATCTCCGCTCCACCTCGTGGTATAAAAGAAGGAAGCGGACGCAACCGCAGTATGTTTTCGCTTCAGAGCCAAGAGATTTTCTTCACTCCACAAGCCACTTGATTGAGTTACCTCTTCGAGACGAGCGTCCTCTCCAGCGTTGGTGTGACGGCGGTACCCAGCGAGATTCTGCATTGCCTGTGATCTGAGCAGCGGTCTGCCAGACTTTGCGCTTCTCCCTGGTCGCCTCAGCGTTGAGAGAGTGAATTTCCTCTTCTCTTTCTAAAAGAGCTGTACGTGGCAAGTCTTTTTAAAGATGTCTCGCCCGTGTTCTTCTGGTTGCGGTCGATTCCTGTCTTCCTCTGATGGTCACGAGCGCTGTTTGGTGTGTCTGGGTTTTGAGCACGCTAAAGCAGTGTTCGTGGATGAGTCATGTTCCTTCTGTGGACGAGGCCGCAGAAGAGCGTCCCAGCCCCCTCAGGCGCCGCGCCCCGCTAAATGCCAGGCTAAGCGGCATCCCTGAGACGGGCTGCTCAGTGGTGGAGTCCAGTTTTTCTCAGGAGGTGGTAGCAGGCCCCCTCCTTCCTCCGGTGGAGGGCCGGAGGAGAATCTTTTGTTTTCAGCTCCCATGGGTGAGCAGCACCCTGAGTTGTTTAAAGAAAGACTTGACACAATCACTGAGCACACAGACTGGAATGAGAGTGCAGGACGACCCGGAGCGTCACAACCCTCATTCCCCTCTGTCGCTGAGGCGCAGGGGAACGGTTGTCGTCCCCGGACAACGCTGCTCTCCTCCCCCTCTATCGCCAGACCCCCGGCAGAACAGACCCTGGTCTGTCTTCTGTCTTCGTCCTTCCCTGGTCTCTTCTGTCGGGGAGCAGAGCTCGACTGTGCATCCGCAGGGGGTAACACCCATGCGGCTGCCGGTCTCTCCGTCTCACTGCCCCTCCGGGAGCGTCTGTGGTTCCCTTGGTTCCTTTGAACCGCTTCCTCAGAGCTTGGTTAGAGCTCCCTGGCCTATCCCGTTGGGTTGCCAGAACAATCAGACTCGGCTATGCGATTCTGTTCGCAAGGTCTCCCCTCGGTTCAGAGGAGTTCGCTTCACGTTGGTCGGTAGCAATGCCCTGGTCATGAGAGCGGAGATTGCGACCCTGCTGGCGAAGGGCGCAAGTCGAGACTGTCCCTCCAGCTGAGATGAGGTCAGGGTTCAGCCCCTACTTCATTGTCCCCAAGAAGACCGGTGGGTTACGAATCCTGGATCTTCGCGTCTTGAACCGTACGCTTCACCGGCTACCGTTCAGAGATGCTCACGGCCAAGCGCATCTTCGAATGCATACGGCCTCAGGATTGGTTTGCAGCGATAGACCTGAAGGACGCGTACTTCATGTCTCCATCTTGCCTCAACACAGACCGTTTCTTCGGTTTGCCTTCGAGGGCCAGGCATATCAGTACACGGTTCTCCCATTCGGGTTAGCTCTGTCTCCTCGCGTCTTCACGAAAGTCGTCGAGGCAGACCTTGTTCCCCTTCGCGAGCACGGGGTTCGCATTCTGAATTACCTCGATGATTGGCTAGTGTTAGCACACTCTGGAGAGCAGATTTGCGAACACAGAGATCTTGTGCTCCAGCACCTAACCCGTCTGGGCCTTTGGGTCAATCGAGAGAAGAGCAAACTTTGCCCCATGCAGAGGATCTCTTTTCTCGGTATGGAGATAGACTCGGTCGCCATGTCCGCACGGCTCACGAACGAGCGCGCTCATTCACTGCTGACTTGTCTTCGACAGTTTGAGGGCAAGAGTGCGGTCCCACTGAAACTCTTTCAGAGGCTCCTGGGGCATATGGCATCCACAGCTGCGGCGACGCCACTCGGACTGCTTCATACGAGACCGCTTCAGCTGTGGCTTCGCGATCAAGTCCCAAGGTGAGCATGGCATCGCGGTACGCTCAGAGTTCCAATTACTCCGACCTGCCATCAGACCTTCTTCCCGTGGTCGAACCTCAGCTTTCTACGGGCCAGGGTCCCTCTTCTACGAGTTTCCAGGCATGTTGTTGTCTCCACAGATGCCTCTGCCACGGGTTGGGGAGCCATGTGCAATGGACATGCAGCGGCGGGTTCCTGGACGGGTCCCCAACGCCTTATGCATATTAATTGCCTCGAGCTGCTGGCAGTACGCCTGGCCCTGCACCGCTTTCGAGCATTGCTCCGGGGTCAACATGTACTTGTCCGGTCGGACAATACCGCAACAGTAGTGTACATCAACCATCAGGGTGGTCTACGCTCATGTCGGATGTCGCAGCTCGCACTATGGAGTCAGAAGCACCTGAGGTCCCTTCGGGCTATTCACATTCCAGGAGAGCAGAACCTGGCAGCCGACGAGCTGTCACGGCTCCGCCCAGTCTCCGGCGGATGGCGACTCCATCCCCAGTCGGTCCAGCTGATATTGGACCAGTTCGGGGAGGCACAGATAGATCTGTTCGCCTCCCGGGACTCATCCCATTGCGCCCTGTACTATTCCCTGTCTGAGGGCATGCTCGGCACAGACGCCTTGGCGCACAGCTGGCCGCGGGGTCCACGCAAGTATGCGTTTCCCCAGTGAGCCTTCTCGCACGAACGCTGTGCAAAATCAAGGAGGACGAGGAGCAGGTCTCTGTTGGTAGCCCCCTATTGGCCCACCAAGACTTGGTTCTCCGAACTGATGCTCCTTGCGACAGCACCTCCTTGGCCTATTCCTCTGAGGAAAGACCTTCTTTCTCAGAGACGGGGCACCCTGTGGCACCCTCGTCCCGAGCTCTAGAGGCTACACGTGTGGCTTCTGGATTGGACAAGGCAGGTTTGAGTACCCTGCCACCTGCGGTGGCAGCTACCATCACTTCCGCTGAGATCGTCGTCCACTAGACACCTCTATGCATTGAAGTGGAACCTCTTCATCAACTGGTGCTCTACTCGCCGAGAAGACCCCCGGAGATGCTCGATCAGTGTCGTGCTTTCCTTCCTGCAAGAAGGGTTGGAGCGAAGACTGTCTCCCTCCACCCTGAAGGTGTATGTGGCTGCTATTGCCACTTTCCATGAAGCAGTTGAGGGTAAGTCTTTAGGAAAGCACAACCTGATCATCAGGTTCCTGAGGGGAGCGAGGAGACTAAATCCTCCTTGTCCTCCCCTCTTACCCTCTTGGGACCTCTCAGTGGTTTTAAGTGCCCTGCAGAGGCCTCCCTTCGAGCCTCTGCAATCAGTTGAGATTAAGTTCCTGTCTATGAAAACAGCACTCCTGGTTGCACTGGCCTCCATCAAGAGGGTGGGGGACCTGCAGGCATTCTCCGTTGACGAAGCGTGCCTGGAATTCGGGCCGGCCTTCTCTCACGTGATCCTGAGACCCCGGCCTGGATATGTGCCCAAGGTTCCTACCACTCCCTTCCGGGACCAGGTAGTGAACCTGCAAGCGCTGCCCCTGGAGGAGGCAGACCCAGCCTTGGCACTGCTCTGTCCAGTATGTGCACTCCGTACTTATGTGGATAGAACGCGGTGTTTCAGGACCTCAGACCAGCTCTTTGTCTGTTATGGGGGGAGCCAGATGGGAAGGGCTCTCTCAAAGCAGAGGTTGTCTCACTGGATAGTGGACACCATTGCTTTGGCTTACCAGCAGCAAGGTCGACCGTGCCCCCTTGGTGTGAAAGCCCACTCCACTCGGAGCGTGGCTTCCTCTTGGGCTCTAGCGCATGGCACCTCGCTAACAGACATCTGCAGAGCTACAGGCTGGGCGACACCAAACACTTTCGCGAGATTCTATAATCTGCGAGTGGAGCCGATGTCCTCTCACGTACTCGCTCATGCCAGTACTGGACCCGCTCAGGTGTCTTCGCTTGCTCGCCATTCCACTCCTCGGACTGGATAAGTGCGATATTCCTCAGTTGAGTCTTCCGTTGAAGCCCTGAGTCCTCCAGCACTGTTGATGCTAGCGCCAGTGTCTGTTGATCTGGACGTCGGCTAGGTGCCTCCGTGTGTATGGTTCCCTTAGGCAACTGTCACATGTGTATTCTCCACTGTAAGCCTCTCTGAGCATGTGTCTTCCCTCGGCAAGCCACCATGCCAATTCTGGAGCCAAGTTTAGCCACCCGTAGGTTGGTGACTCCAGTATTCCCCATATGAGTCCCTGCGGGCCATATGTGTATTCTTAAGTCCTCCCTTCGGTAGGCATACTGTCGCATGTTCCTCCCTGGGATATGCTTCCCAGTGTACCTTGGTATTCCTGTGTTAGGGGTACTCCTTGTCCGTATAAGTGGACAGGAGTCAGACTTTCACAGGGCACTGGAAGACAGCTGTGACTGTGGCACGATGGCACAGACCCCCATTCTCGTCATCCGACGTAACTCGGAGTGACTACGAAGAGAACTTCTCGGTTCACGGATGCAGCCCTCGTTCCCTGAGTTACGTCTCCCTGCCACTTCCGCTGTACCGCTGGGTAGACGCCTGAGTTCAGTCTCGGCTCCTCAGCGAAGACATGTCTGCGTAACCTTGATCAGCTGGCGACCTGTAATCCACGCACGGCGAGATACACACCTCTTTAACCAGAACTGAAGCGGGAGCATATGTAGAAGGCCCAGCTGAAGCACAGCGGAGGCTGAGGCCATACAACCCAGCATCTTCTGAAAGGCTTTCAGAGGTGTGCGCGTGCCCATCCGAAACGAAGCGGCTAGTTGCTGAACACTGCGTGCGCGCTGAGTAGACAAGCGAGCCGTCATCAGCGACCGAGTTCAAATCTATCCCCAGGAAGGAAATAGTCTGACTGGGTTGAAGGGAGCTCTTTGTTCAGTTGACAGAGAGACCCAGCGCTTTCAGATGGTCGAGGAGAACTGTGCGATGCGATCTTCTGAAAGGCTTTCAGAGGTGTGCGGGTGCCCATCCGAAACGAAGCGGCTAGTTGCTGAACACTGCGCGCGCGCTGAGTAGACAAGCGAGCCGTCATAGCGACCGAGTTCAAATCTATCCCCAGGAAGGAAATAGTCTGACTGGGTTGAAGGGAGCTCTTTGTCCAGTTGACAGAGAGACCCAGCGCTTTCAGATGGTCGAGGAGAACTGTGCGATGCGACAGAAGCTCCGTCTGTGATTGAGCCAAAATCGCGTGCGCGAGGAGTTTCTTGACTGTAAACATTTTCGAACGGTCTCTTCATGAGCGCTCTGTTCAGAAGCCTAAGATCTAAGATCGGCCTGAGGCCACCATCTTTCTTTGGAACAAGAAAATAACAGCCGTAAAATCCCGATTCGGTCATAGATGTCGAAACTCTCTCTATTGCGCCCTTTTGCAGCAGCTTTGCTATTTCTGAGCGGAGCATGTTGATAGCCACCGGGCTGACAGTGGATTCGGAGCTGAGCGCGGAAGCGAGGCAGGCGCGGCGAAACTGTAACAGATAGCCGTTCTTTATAATGCTGAGAACCCACGGGGAAATGCCCTGAATGGCTTCCCACGCATCGAAGCACCCGCGTGGACTTACACTCAGAGAGGAGTTTATGGGCCGTGAGACAGAGCGAACAGAGAGGGGACACGCGCATGAGCTCACGTGCGTGCTTATGATCTCTGATACTAGAGTGGGCTGTACTGGCTCTGTGGGTGTGGGCCATATACTTTCGGATGGCCAAAGTATAATACTGAGTATTTTTGTCATATGGTGCTTGTGTGTGTGAACACATGCTTGTGGGCACATTTTTTACACAAGAGGCATTTTTGCTCTTTTTTGAGATTTCTCTGGGTAGCCGTGAAAACGTATTTTTGTCGCTCGCAAGTGGGTAGGGCGACCGGCTTGTTTATGGCGGTAAACACTACTGTAGTCGGCGAAGTGACGGGGACTAGCAGAGGGCGTGAGTTTCTGACGGCGGTCCGGCCACGGCGGGAGGGAGCTGTCTTTTTCTCAGCTGTGCTAGGCAGACTTCTGTTGATCAGGCTTCAGCGTGATCTTCGGTCGAGGCCCCTGGGGAGGCTCCATCCACCGAACGAAGCGAGGCGGAAACGTCGGAGCGGTTTCGAGCCGAGAGCGGAGCATTCCAGGACTTCGTGAGCTCAGCATGAAGTTCAGGCAGGAATGGGGCGGCCTGGCTACAATCTGGAGCCGAGCGGCGGTGAAAGTAGCTGCCGTCCATTCGGTTCGGGGCCTGCTCGGGTGGCGGTGACCACTCAAGGCTGAGGCGTTCCACGGCCTGTGTGAGGAGACGCATTAATTCCTCCTCGATTCCAGCGCGGGTCCCGAACAGACTCTATCGCAGAAGAACTGAGAGAGGACCATTCCTCACTGTCAGAAGCACGCAGTGAGCAGGAATCCTTCTCATCCGCGTCATTGTCGGAAGCGACAGAGCGGCCACTCGGCGGCAACTGCATGTCCGGCTGGGGCGGAGAGGCAGAGCGGGGAGCGGGAGGCAACGGCGGCCCGCATGATTACACAGGGGCTCCGGCGGCCTCTGGGAACGCCGTTTCTTCTTCCGCGCGAAGTGAGGGGGTCTTGACGGCCTGAAGTCATGCCCGCAGGGAAGACATCGGCAGGTCTTTGCAGTGGTCGCATCCTCCGTCAGCGAGGGTGAGCTCTGCGTGCTCTAGACCGAGGCAGAGAGCACAAATGGGATGGCGATCTCCATCCTTGAGGTGAGTGCGGCAAGAGCCACAGAAATTTCGAGGCATCTTTTTTGCAGGGCGGCTGAAGGTGGCAAGACGGCCGGCTTCTTCAGTCTCCGGAGCTCGCTGAGAAGGTGCCTTCTCGACGGCGACGGCTTCTTCTCACAGCGGTACGTGTAGCACGCTGAAGGATGAAAGAATCATCGATCCAGCCTACGGAAGAATATTTATACACTCAAGCCAGGCTCCTTTTGGCGGGCTCTGACGCGTCAAGCGCGCCTGCCGCTCATTGGCCGCGGGCTCAGCGCCGCTCTCCCATAGGCTCGAGCAGTTCTCTCTGAACGAACCAATGACCTGCTAGCTAGCCCGCTCATGGTCTGCCACAGAGGAACTGCGTTGACAATGGATACAAATTATGTAATAATTTTTTGGCTTCAACTTCTCAGCAAAGATGAATCTTTCCGTGAGCGTAAGCTAGCTTACGCAATACAAGAGAACCTCTCGTAAGAGAACTTCTCTTTCACCCATGTGAGCCATTAACGTCGTCCTCCAACCTGCAGTAAAAACAATGCAAAATACAATAAATAAAAAATAAAATGAAAATAAAAAATTTAAATAAATAAATAAAATAAAAATAAAAATCCCCTGAGAAATACTGCCCCCAAAAATAAATAAATTAATCCAACAAAAGTAATCAAATCAAACACAAAATTAAATAAAACTCCAACTCCTAATATAAAACAAGAAACAAACAATGAGATAAAAGTGTCCTCAGAAATAATATGAACTATTTAAAAAATAAAACAAAACGGATATCCTTCGGTCTCCTCCTAGAAATAGTCCGAATAGCTTCGAAATCTCAAGATCTGGAAGAAAACACTCAGAAGAAAAAGTCTCTGAAATCGCCTCGTCTCAACCAACAAATCGCAATTGCTTCATGTGTATATATTTGGTTGTGTGTATATTTGCGTCGCTATGGCAACTAAAATTCAAATCGCTCATGCAAAAACAACCCAATGTAGGCCATGTGTACATTTAAAAATGTCATCAAAACAAATAAAATTATCCGGACATGAACATGAGTATTTGGATGCTGATGACCAATGACTTTTAAAGCCCGACACTCTGATTTCACATATATATATATATATATATATCAAGCTTGTATATTTAAGTTCAGTAATTTCACTTAAATGACAATTAATAGGTAATCTTCATTGCCATTTAAGTGAAATTACTGAACATAAATATACAAGCTTGATAAATTATAATTTTAGAAGACAATTTCAAATGGCACTTAGAGGCTTTTGCATCTGAACTCTTCATATATACTGTATATATATACCGGTTAAAAGTTTTATATCAGTAAGATTTTTTTATGCTTTTAAATGAAGTCTCTTCTGCTCACCAAGGCTGCTTTATTTGATGAAAAAAAGACAAACAGAAATATTGTGAAATATTATGACAATTTTAAATGACTGTTTTCTATTTTAATATATTTTAAAATGTAATTTGAAAGCTGAATTTTCAATATCATTACTGTTGCTGATTACACATCAGTTTTCAGTGTCACATGATCCTTCAGAAATCATTCTAATGTACTGATTTTATGCTAAAAAAACATAAATTATTATTTTCAATGTTGAAAACAGTCGTGTAACCATTTCCCCCCCCCAAAATTCCTTGACGAATAGAAAGTTCAAAAGAACAGCATTTATTTAAAATATGATCTTTTCTAACATTATAAATGAATTTACTGTAACTTTTGATCAATTTAATTCATCCTTGATGACAAAGGTTCTAAAGTGCTACGTATTTGGAACCCCTAAAATGCAATGCATTAATGATCACAAAATTCAAGATATGGGGGTTAAAAAAATGTAATTAATCAATATCACATGAAGAGTGCCATTTCGTTTTTATCCTTTAAAAATCAGCATGATTAAAATGGGATATTAAGTTACCATTTAGTCGTGTACCATTTTTGTGGTTGAGGACCGAAACACCCAGTGAAGGTTGTGTACCACCTGACGACATCTGCTCCTGGCAGAAGGCTACAGTTACCCACAAGGTAACTAAAGAAAGCACCCACTAGGTGTATGTCACAAGTATTCTCTGGTTTACCAGTGGCTTCTAGGAAAGACTGGATGACAACCGAGAAAGGTCAGTGATGCTGGAGAGACAGCTGACCTCCAGGAAAGTCTGGCACGGGCACTCAAGGCTAGCAACCTTGCTTTGCAGCACTCGTAAGAGGGCACCACTCTTGCTACGACTGAACAAAATGAGCAATACCCCCAGAGTCTCCCGAGAGGGGGGAGGATGAGAGACTCAACAGGACGGATATTTCTGATAACGGCCTGGACAGGAATAAAGACAACGAGAAAGCTAAAACAAACAACGCTGACCGGAGAGGAATACATGACAAAGTGCCATTGCGGGAAAGTATGCAAAGGCACCAGAGGGCTTAAGATACATCAGAGCAGGTCTTCTTGTGGAACGTCGGTGACCCAAGTGCAGCGCGCAGACACAGTGTCTGGTGAGACGAAGGAGAGCTCCAGCCAGGTAGCACCCCACAGTGCTGAAGATCTCTACGCACTTGAGCCGCCCCAGAGCCAGAGGACAGATCGAGCAAGTTCCCCTTTCGGTTAACCCCATCCATTCGTCAAGAAGAGAGAGAATCAAGTGGCCCACATCGTCTGACAGCAAGGCATGGACGCAGTTTGATGATGACCTCAATGGTATCCTGGAAGCCACTTTGGCCGGTCCTGTGCACAGGAAGATCGAATCACTCACAGCCGCAACGTATAATCTGGCGAAGGAGAGATTTGGCCCAATAGAGCAGAGGAGTCAACCCCAGTCGCCAAGGCAGCCAAACAGGAGGGAAAGAGAGATTCACTGCTTAAGAAGCAAAATAAAGATCCTTAATAAGCAATTCAAAATCGGGCCACCAGCTGAAAGAGAGGGTATTAAGGACTTAACAAGCAAGCTGCGGGATCAGATATGCAAACTCCGAAGGGCAGAATATCTACGGTAACAGAGGAAAAAGAAAGCAAAAGGCGAATGCAGTTTCTCAAAGACCCGTTCAGCTTTACTAGAACTCTTCTTGGTCAACGAAAATCCGGCACATTATCCAGCTCAAAATCAGAGGTAGAGGAGTTTCTGCGAGAAGCACACAGTGACCCTTTTAGGGGTGGGGGTCTAGGACAAAATCATAGCATCAGGAAGCCTGAAGAACCATCAGTGGAGCTGAATACGAAGGAGCCAACTTGGCAGGAAATGCAGGATATTATCCAGAAAGCCAAGGCTTCAGCAGCCCCAGGTCCAAGTGGCATACCATACAAGGTATACAAGCAATGTCCACAACTGTTTAAAAGGTTGTGGAGGATCCTGAGGAAGATCTGGGCAAAAGGATCGGTCCCACCAAGCTGGAAGCTAGCAGAGGGCTGTTTTGTTCCTAAGGAAGAGGGTTCCTCCTCAATCGCCCAGTTTAGGACAATCTCTCTACTGAGTGTGGAATGCAAGATATTCTTCTCTGTGCTTGCAAAAAGACTGACCTCCTATATGACTCAAAATCAATACATCAACACCTCCATACAGAAAGGTGTTCCAGGCTTTTCAGGGTGCCTGGAGCACACTTCAATGATCAGCCAACTGATCCGAGAGGCAAAGCAAAAGAAAAGTGACCTGACAGTCATATGGTTAGATCTTGCAAATGCCTACGGTTCAGTTCCGCACGACCTAATTCAAGAAGGACTGGACCACTATCATATCCCGATGGCTATCCGTGAAATGATCTCTAGCTACCTAGGAGGGATTAAGCTTAGATTTACAGCAGGGCAGTTTACAACTAACTGGCAAGATCTTCAAAAGGGGATTCCTACTGGGTGCACCATCTCCCCTATCTTGTTGTCATGGGCATGAACCTTCTGGTTGGAGCAGCAGAAGGAGTAACCCGTGGTCCCACGTTAGAGACAGTCATCTCCCAGCCAGTGCTCCGTGCGTTTATGGACGATATTACAATAACAACTGGTACACACGTTCAAGCAAGATGGGTCTTGGAAACCCTTGATGCTGTAGCTACGTGGGCAAGGATGTCTTTCAAGGCCAGTAAGTCTAGTAGTCTGGTGATCAGGAAGGGTAAGCCCACAGGGAGGTTCAGTCTTCATGTCCAGGGAGAGGCCATTCCATCAATTGAAGATAACCCAGTAAAGTGTTTGGGAAAGTGGTTCGATGTGTCACTCTCAGATCGGGCCAATGCCAAAAACACGGCGGAGCAGACTGAGGAATGGCTAAAGAAGATCGACAAGTCCAAGCTCCCTGGTAAATTCAAGACCTGGCTGTACCAGCATGGTCTCCTGCCCAGGCTTCTTTGGCTCTTTACTATGTATGAGTTACCCATGACGGCTGTGGAGGGCATAGAAACAACAAGCACCTGCGAAAGTGGTTGGGGATTCCCCCTAGTTTTTCCGCAGTGGGCCTCTACATTCGGTCAGGTCAACTGCAACTTCCCTTGTCTTCATCGTAGAAGAGTTTAAAGTGGCAAAGTGTAGAGTCCTACTTAGCCTCAGAGACTCCAAAGACGAACTGGTAAGGCAAGCAGGGGTCATGACCAGGTCTGAACGTAAATGGGCAGCCAGCACAGCTGTAGAGCAGGCGGATGCTCTGAGGCTGCAAGATATTCTTGGAAGCCCTTGCATCGGACGGAGAGGACTCGGCCCTGCACATTTCCAGCAATGGAGAAGCGCTGGTGTAAAGAGCAGGCAGGAGATGGTTCAGGCTGAGGTGCGGGCCCGTGAGAAGGAAAGGCGGATGGCAAGGGCAGTGGAACAAGGATCCCAGGGCGCATGGACAAAATGGGACCTTCCCAAGTGTAAGATCTCCTGGAGTTGTGGCGGCTGGAGCCCTACCGAATTTCCTTCCTTCTGCGATCTGTCTGACACCCTCCCTTCGCCAGCACACTTACATGTATGGGGGCTGAGGGAAGATCCTAACTGCAAGTTATGCGGGCAAAAAGGGAACATTGGCACATACTATCAGGATGCAAAACAGCTCTCACTCAGGGTCGGTATAGGTGGCGTCATGACAAAGTGTTACTGTCCCTTGCTGACATACTGGAGCAGGAGAGATGCAGGAAAAGGCCTGCCGGTATGGGTTTGAAGAGGGCGATCACCTTCATCAAGGAGGGAGAAAGGCCTGTTTTAACCAAACCATCAAAACCCAATCTCCTTCAAAATGCCAGGTCCTGGGAGATGAGGGTGGATGTGGGAAAAATGCTGCAATTCCAAGGGTGGTGCTCACAACCCTCCGTCCAGACATTGTCTTGTGGTCAACAGAGGGCAAGAAAATAATTCTAGTTGAGCTGACGGTGCCTTGGGAGGAGGGATATGAGGTTGCCCATGAGAGGAAGGCCTTGAAGTATCAGTCCCTTCTTCAGGACTGCAAGGACAAGGGATGGCAGGCCTGGTTGTTCCCAGTGGAGGTCTGCTGCAGAGGTTTCCCTGCTAAATCAACCTGGCGGTTACTATCAGCTTTGGGCATGGACGAAAGAAGGAAAAAACAAGCAGTATGTCGGATGGGGAGGAGGCAGAACGTGCCTTCTGCTGGATATGGAACAGGAGGGAGGAGGAAAGCTGGAAGCCAGGAGCAGATGGGCAGTGACTTGGCCATCACTGCCTGCCCACCAACTGGAGGGTGTTGTGGTTGAGGGCCGAAACACCCAGTGAAAGTTGTGTACCACCTGATGACATCTGCTCCTGGCAGAAGGCTACAGTTACCCACAAGGTAACTAAAGAAAGCACCCACTAGGTGTATGTCACAAACATCAGTTTTCAGTGTCACATGATCCTTCAGAAATCATTCTAATGTACTGATTTTATGCTCAAAAAACATAAATTATTATTTTCAATGTTGAAAACAGTCGTGTACCATTTTCCCCCCAAAAATTCCATGACGAATAGAAAGTTCAAAAGAACAGCATTTATTTAAAATATGATCTTTTCTAACATTATAAATGAATTTACTGTAACGTTTGATCAATTTAACTCATCCTTGATGAATAAAAGTATTTTCTAATTTCTTTCCCCCAATAAAAAATAAAAAATCTTACTCACCCCAAACTTTTGAATGGTAGTGATTAATGTTAAAAAAGCTTTCCATTTCAGATCAATTCTGTTCTTTTGAACTTTCTATTCATCAAATAATACTGAAATAAAAATTTAAAAAACTGTTTTCAACATGGAAAATAATCATAAATGTTTCTTGAGCATCATACACTCTTAGAAGAAATGGTTCTATATCGAACCTTAAAAGGTTCTAAAGTGCTACGTATTTGGAACCCTAAAATGCAATGCATGAATGATCACAAAATTCAAGATATGGGGGTTAAAAAATTTAATTAATCAATATCACATGAAAAGTGCCATTTCGTTTTTTATCCTTTAAAAATCAGCATGATCAAAATGGGATATTAAGTTACTACACAGTTTAATAAACAATAATTTAATTACAGCTGCAAAATGTTGCAGAAAAATGTAATATATTAATGAATAATAGCCTATAAAGAACCTTTGTGCCAAAAGGGTTCTTTCTTGTCATTATAGTAATTTTTTTTGCATAAAAGGTCCTTTGCAGTTGAGTAAAGAACCCTATGCTACATATATAGAACCCTTTTTCTAAGAGTGTATTATAATAATTTTTGTAGGATCATGTGACACTGACGACTGGAGTAATGATGCAGTAAATTCAGCTTTGATCACAGGAATAAATTACACTTCACTATATATTCACATAGAAAATCGCTGTTTTAAATTGTAATAATATTTCACAATATTACTGTTTTTTTTATTTTATTTTTTTTAAATCAAATAATTGCAGCCTTGGTGAGCAGAAGAGAGAAACATAACATATCTAACTGATCTAAAACTTTTGACCAGTAGTGTATATAGCCTATATATTCCTAATGTAATATTAATTATATATAATAATAAAATAAAAATCTGAAGTGTTAGATGAAAAATGATCACCTTTAATTTTATTCTTCATCAGAAGTTAATCAGGAGAAAAATAATTTAGAAAAGACAGGGCCACATTTATTTTTATCTTTTTAGATTTTCAGCAGCTTAACAGCAACTGAAGTCATCTTACAAATTGTGAAGGAAAAATATATATACAGTATATCATTTTCTGTTTGACCACTAGGGGACAGCAGTGATGTTTTTTTTTTTTTTTTTTTTTTTTAACTTTATTGTCCCCAGGGGGTTACAGGGGGTTATTCTTTTCCACAGTACTGCAATTGTGTAATACGCACAACATAACCAATATAATACAAACAGACATGAAACAGGATAAGAGAGAGAAAAAATACTTTCAGTTGAATAACACTCAGCATTGTCTGTTGTTAAGGAATGTGATGGCTGAGGCTTCTTCCAAAGCGAGTGCTTGGCTTCTTCTTTGCATCACAGTGGTTGGCTGGATCCTTGTCTATCAGTACGAGCTATCTCCAAACAATAAGGATGTCATTATAAAGACATCTAAATCACGTGATGACATGTTTATTGGTTTGCCAGTTTAGTCTGTTATTCTGACACTGGTAAAGACACTGGTCTGACAAAGTCGAATATGGGCAGCCTCTCTTAAGCCAGCCTCATCAATCATTACTGTTAAAGTAATGGGGGGTTTCAGTTCATTTAAGACTTACTCTCTCATAAAAATAACCTGTGCCGGAGCAGTTTACATAGTTTGGTGGAGATGAACGACCTGCCTGCACTGTTTGATATTTTTGGACATTGGTTTCTCCTAGCAATCAGTTAAGGTCACGAGTTGTTATCTCTGGTGTTTTGTTCACGTGTGTGAGGTCATGCTTGTTTCCAGACATCGCTGTAATCAATCTTTCCCCGAAAGCCCATTAAACGGAATCGGCGGTTAACACTAAAGACAGGAACTGTGCCCTGGAGAATAGGGAAATGGGAGCAATCAGACATTTGTTAGACTGATTTCCTAATGGGACACGCTGACGGAATGGCTGATGTTCAAGTGGCCCTCACTTAACTCCTGCTCTCTAACCTCATTGTCGAAGCCCAATTTTGTATGGGGTGTGTCAAATATCGGCTCACTGGGTCTTCTCACTGTTTTATCGAAAGACAAAATCATTTATGATTCAAGTTTATGATTGAAGTCATTTGATTATCTATAGGTGTTTCTGCAACTTTTTTTCACTTATGAACCAAGTTTTTTTTTAATAAAACAGTTTTTATTCAGCTATTAATATATGTTTATAAATATGATAATAGTAGCCTAATCTAAATTAAACCTGAACCAAACCAGTGTATATTGTGTGAAAATTATATATACCAAAAATTAACTTGTAACGGTCTCTCAATTATGACAATTTCCACCACACTGAACAAATTTGCGAATATGAAGATATTGTACTCATTTATCGAGGAGACCGTGTCAGTGAAGAACTTCAGATGAAATATGATGCATGTAATAAATTGAAAAATGTATCGTCAAGATATATATATATATATATATATATATGTGTGTATATATATATATATATATATATATATATATATATATAGACATATATACTGTATATAATATATATATGGATATTTGTATATATATATACAGTATATACACACACACACATATATAATAGTATATAGTATATATACAATTTTTAATGTAATTTCCACCACTGAATGCTGTAAAACATATACACCATATCTAGTGGAAGTGACATGGTGGAAACATTTCTCCTGTCTTGGATCTATATGCATTGCATATTTATAGTGCCTATAGTTAGAAGAAAAGTGGTAGAGATGCTCAGACACCACAAGGTGGCACTATACATAAACACTGGCCTGCTGAAACCTTTCACATCTGAGTCACTTGACTTCAGATCAAGTAGATATCCTTTTATCACAGGCCAACACTGCTTTGAAATGAACTCACAAAGTGTTCTTTATATATTTGTTGGCTGTCTTTTTTGTTTTTGTGCCGTTCATACATTTGGTTGTGTTTTTCAACCAGTATTAGATCTCCCTGTGGATTGGAGGCAGATAGTGACCTCATCAGAGCGGTAGAGCAACGGGAAATAACATCACTCACCAGGGGTCATTACCTTCATCCCTGGGAGGAACTGTTTAATATGTGTAGTGTCTAAAAGTAAAGTCAGTAGTATTGTAGTAGCTGTCTTTGATATCTCATGACCAAAAACACTGAACATTTATATAAAAAATAATACAATAAAATAGAATGAAATTATATATAGCACTCACAAGTATATGTATATATATATATATATATATATATATATATATATATATATATATATATATATATATATATATATATATATATATAGTATATATATATATATATGTATATATATATATATGTATATATATATATATATATACACACACACAAAGATGTATAAAGTACTAGAAACCCAGACTTGAGTAAAAGTACAAGTGCTCTATCAAAAAAGTGACTTGAGTAGAAGTTGAAGTGTTCTTTAAGCACCACACTTAAGTAGAAGTGCTAAAGTATTCAACATTTTTTTGTACTTAAGTATTGCAAGTAGTTTATTTTTTTAATTCACTACTTAAGTACTAAAAGTAAAAGTACAAGTATTGTGTCATGTAATTATTAAAGAAAGCAGTCAAAAGTTTGAACTAGCAATCAAAGGCGCTTTGGCAGGATACAAATTTGCTTTGGCAGCCGCCAAAAAAAATTAATTGCAGGACAACCCCTGCATTAGTTGTCAATGTGTGTGTCAGTCAATAACATTACCCTATAAAACTGGTGTGTGATTTAGGCAGCATGAAAGCCAACTTGCAACGAATGATTCGTAAAAAATTTATAATTGTAACGAGTAACTAGCAGAATATTAAAAAAATATTGAAGTAAAAGTATTAAATTCATTGAAAATATCTACTGAAGTAAAAGTAGAAAAAAAACAATACTCTAGTAGAGTACATATACAGCATTTTAGCACTTAAGTACAGTACTTAAGTAGTTCTACTTAGTTACTATACATCTCTGTATATAATTTAGTCTGTTACCGTTCACAAAAATTATCGATACATTTTTGTTTGTAATCGTAATCTGGAATACTCATTTTAGTATTCTAACTACTTTTTGATTGCTTTCAGATTTCTATTCACCTAAGTCATTTATCACTTAGATTTGAATGGGATTATTGTGTACCATTCTTGATTTGTCCTGATATTTTCCATTATTTGTTATCAACAACATAAAAAGCATTAAGCATTATTATGACAGGCCTTCCCATTGGGTTTAATTAAAGAACTGCAGTGGGATTCTGAGTTGTTGAAAAGCTAATGATTAATTGAATCATAAACATGTATGTATATATATTTTTTTTAGAAAGGACCATTTAAAAGAGTAAATTGGAGAATTATCAATAAATTATGAATAACTTACTGCCATTATGTGAATATGTTATCATGTACAGTAATCCATAAAAAAGTAACTGTAACATGATTTTGAGCATTTTAAAATGTAATATAATCTAATTACAATTTGGAATCTGATTATGAAATCCCTTATTTACTCAGATACTACCCATATATATATGTTAATTATTATATTTTAACATATTTGTGAATACATAAATTTATACCTAGTGGTTTCGAAGATAAAATTCAATAAAAAAATAAATAAATTCACACTTTCATTTAGCACGAATGCATTAAATTGATCAAAAGTGACAGTAAAGAAATTTCTTTAATGTTTCCTATTGAAATAAATGCTGTTCTTTTCATTAAATAATCCCGAAAAAGAATGTACAGTATTATGGTTTCCACAAGCATATTCAGCAGCACAACTGTTTTTAACATTGCTAATAATAAGAAATGTTACTTGAGCACCAAATCATATTAGACCGATTTCAGCTGTGACTTTCTTGTCTTTTTGGGGCTGTGTGTCCTGCATAAAAATGTCTGATATAGTGTCTGTCTCTTTCTAAACCCCAATAACTCTCTCTGTCATTTCCTCCTTGTATTTGTCCATTGTATAACTTTCACTCTCTGCAGACTGAGGCCCACTTCTCCATTTATATTCCCTCTTCTTTATTCCACCTGGAATGGACTCCAGATGTTGCTGAGGGAGAGGGAGATACTGCTTGCTCGGCGATATGAGCTAGAAAAGAAAAGCAATGGGGGAATAGGAGGGAGTTAGTGAAAGTGAGCACTAGAATGTTGGAAGGACATAAAAGTTTGTCTGGATGCCATTAAGTACAATTTGATGTAATGTGCAGTTTGGGACGTGACATTTTAAATGGAAACTGCGTACCAGATGAGGAGGGTTCGGGGCTCTTGAAGGTGCGGAGAGAACGTGTTCGAAACGTTATTTAAAGTGCAGGATAAACAGACCTCGGCTAGGCGCCGTGGTGCGCGTTTGCACGTTTCCGGAAGCAATCGGAATCGTCTTTCCCGCAGGCCCTCATTCCGTACAGGAATAACAAACGCGGCTTTGCACGGTTTTAGGCGGAGTACAGTGTCCCTTTGTGCGAGTGGGCAGCTCTCGCACGTCTGAACCTGTGGCACCGAGACACCAACGTCAACCTCAATTGAAAACCTTTATCCGTTTCTCCGCAGTTGCCTGGGTCTGTTTTTTAAAGCCCGAGCCACGGTTTCCTATTTCCCCGCTTCTTGTATTTCAAAAGGGGTCGGTTTTAAAATGAAAAGTTGCCATTTCAAAATAAGACAACACTGTTGGATTTCAGCTCTGCTGGAAACAAAAGTTGATTTACAGTGTGAGTATCAAAGACCTGAGGAAATTAAGTCTCGTGTGTGTTGGGAATTTTACAGCATGGCCCATAAACATCTCAGCGGTCCATATCTGGTTCCCCTTTCCTCTTTTCCGTAGTTACAACAGCTCTTTTTGAAATGTGTGCTGATGGGAGGCATTTTTCCCTCCATAGAAAATGCCTGATAAGAGGATTTTAGTAGCAGCAGAACAGACACACATTGTTTTTATAATGATGACAAACAGAAATTGGAAGAACGTTATGCCCTTCAAAATAATCCTTCTGATTCTGTCTCTGTGGTTTTCTTTTGGTTCGTCTGAAGGTTAACCTCAAGCAGCCTGTGTATACTGCATGACACATGGTGATCATCCACACATTTCTCCTTAGTGGTATCCGAGCGTTGAAATATAATTGCCTGGCGCTCACTTTTTGGCTCGGTTTTGGAGGTCCACAGTTTGTTAAACAACACTTCATTGGAGCGTTTTAAAGCTATTTTTATCAATTCGTAATCCAGCATTAGTGTAAACCATAATTAGTCAGAAAGGGAAAATGTAGTTTTAAAGAAAAAGCTTAACTTTGACAACAATGATTCCAAAAGGGGACAATAGTTGGTGCACGTGTGTGGTTCATTGTTATTACGTGTTTACAATACTGTAATAACACAGTAATAGGTTACTTGCGATGGTCTTCTATAGTGTGGTTTTCATTTCCTCAGCTGCTGTGCATTTATGAAGTGTTGACACAGCTGTAAGGATAAGTCAAATACTTATGAAATTCTTATGTGAAACCATCTTACAACTGCTTACTTAAATCAACAAGTTCTGTTGAATTTGTTCTGTCAGAACCATGAGAAACAAACTAAGAGGCAACTGTATATCTATCATACTTGATGATCTGTTTCCTGGATGTATTAAATTTCTCCTCTTCGGTTCTCAGACCCCATGTGCTCTGTACTCATTGCAGCCAAAGCTTCATTGAGACTCCTATGGCCCAGTCGCACGCGAAGATCCAAGGAGGCACTGACAGCCCCATGGACTGACCGACTGGGTCATAGTGCCTGATATGTAGTCAGCATTAATTACAAGTCAAAGGCCAAGCCCAAACATACATCTATTAGTTATATTAAGAGAGACAGAAGGAGTTATAAATGAAGAATATGAAATGCTGCCATTTCTCAGGGGGTTCACATAGTCATTTCTTAAGTGTTGGGCATGTAATTAAAACCTTTTCAAGATTCATAGTTTTAATGTGACACCATTTTGACACCAATGGCACCATTGTGAGATTGCCATTAAAATTAGGCAAAAATTCACATTCAAATCGATAGTTCACCCAAAAATTTGAATTCTGTCATTATTTACTCTCATGTCATTCCAAACTTGATGCCTGCTTGATGCACGAGAATGAACTTCATTTGTTCTTGAGAAGCTCAAAAATGCTGCGTAACACAATAATGAACCTCATTAGTTCTTCAGGAAGCTCAAACATTCTGCGTAACATGAGAATGAACCTTATTGGTTCTTGCTGAAACTCAAACGTGCTGCGTAACAGCAAGAATGAACCTTATTGGTTCTTGAGGATGTACAAACATGCTGAGAAACATGAGAAATAACCTCATTGGTTCTTGCTAAAACTCAAACATGCTGAGAAACATGAGAATTAACCTCATTGGTTCTTGCGGAAGCTGAAATGTGTTGCGTAAGACACAAGAATGAACCTCATTGGTTCTTGCGGAAGCTCAAATGTACTGTGTAACACAAGAATGAACCTCATTTGTTCTTGCTGAAGCTCAAACGTGCTGTGTAACACAAGAATGAACCTCATTGGTTCTTTCTGAAACTCAAACATGCTGTGTAACACGAGAATGAACCTCATTGGTTCTTGCTGAATCTCAAACGTGCTGTGTAACACGAGAACGAACCTCATTGGTTCTTGCGGAAGCTCAAACGTGCAGCGTAACACAATAATGAACCTCATTGGTTCTTGAGGAAGACTAAACATGCTGCATAACATGAGAAGGAACCTCATTGGTTCTTAAGGAAGCTCAAACATGCTGCGTAACACGAAGGATGAACTTCACTGGTTCTTGCTGAAGCTCAAACGTACTGTGAAACACAATAATTAACCACATTGATTCTTGAGGAAGCTCAAGCGTGTTGCGTAACACGAGTATGAACCTCATTGGTTCTTGCGGAAGCTTAAACGTGCTACGAAACACGAGAATTAAACATATTGGTTCTTGAGGAAGCTCAAACGTGAACACAAGAATGAACCTCATTGGTTTTTGTGGAAGCTCAAACATGTTGCGTCATATGAGAATGGACCTCATTGGTTCTTGAGGAAGCTCAAACGTGTTGCGTAACACGAGAATGGACCTCATTGGTTCTTGAGGAAGCTCAGGTGTTGCGTAACATGAGAATGAACCTCATTGATTCTTGAGGAAGCTCAAACGTCTTGCGTAACACAAGAATGAACCTCATTGGATCTTGCTGAAGCTCAAACGTGCTGCGTATCACGAGAATGAATCTCATTGGTTCTTGCGGAAGCTCAAACGTGCTGTGTAACACAAGAATGAATCTCATTGGTTCTTGCAGAAACTCAAACGTGCTACGAAACACGTGAATAAAAATAAATATTTGTTAATAAAAGCCTAAATTTAATCTGGTCATCATATAAAGCAATTGTCTCTTTAGAAAAAAAAATTGACTAAATCGCTCAATTCACACAGTTAGTTTTATGATTTCTTTATGAACTTTTTTTAAGCGTCAGAGTGGTAGTTGCAATTGGGACGACAGTAGTTAATGGCATTTTCTATCCCTTTAAAACGGTATGACCTGATAAACCATATGTCACTTGATAAACCAGATACATACATCTAAATCATACAATATTGAATTGAGATTGTTTTAAGAAGATTAGCACACGTTGTAATATTGTATTCAATACAAATAGAGCCTGTTCACATATCGCGTATTTTACACGCTCAAGTTCGTTATATCAATTGTAGGTGCACGGTGCACTGCACCTGCATCGAGATAAAACATCTCAACTTTTCAGAATGCCGCATGTAGGTCACATGACAAGAATCAAGCACAGCAACGACAGATGCCTCCGGAGCGCAACCTAGCGCTTTGGAAAAAGGAGAACGAGAATGCGGTGTGCCTAGCATGTTCTACGCATTTTTAGGCACTATGTAAATGGTGCCTTACACTAGAGGCCTATAAGATAATTAGTTTTTTTTTCACGTTCACTTGCCCATTCCCCAGTCTCTCATAAATGTAGGCCTAAATACATAGTACATTTTATTACCATAATAATGATTTAGAGTAACATAATCTCTGGAATGTAGACTAAAAACTACATTTATATGGGAGGCAAGAAATTATCTGCGCTAGGACCGCGCGGCTCAGGGAGAGGAATGTGCGCACTGTGGCTGGAGCTGAATGTGAGTGTGACAGGATGGCAGAGGAAAAGCGCCAGAGTCCTGGAATTAGGATCTGCACCGTTATTCAAAGTCAGATTACGATTTACACCACACGGACCCCGGAGCGCAGCGGAGCAGTCCGTCATGTTTGCTGATACGCGTCCGAACTTTATGTCAAATCAAATCGATTTTTTCTGTGAAATACTGCTTGGAAAAAGTATGGACAACAGCTGCTTTGAGGACTCGTAATTGCGCTGCGCTCAAAAGCACAAGAGTAACAACTTCTCTTTTCTTAGAAAGGCGACAGAGTGACATTTCTGCGCGCCGTTCGTTTGCGCGTCATTCGTAAAGTGCTACAGAATTATTCCGTTTCATATGGGACCTGGAGAAAAGAAAGTGCATGATGGAATAATTACATGATGGATATAATTTATTGCTTCTGTGACAGGAGTGCTGTCATTTGTTAACAGAAGTGAGTGTTGCAGTATACCCTGGTGATCTATCCATTCATACTCAGAAAGGAGTAACTTGCTCTGTCTGTGCACTGATACTTTGATTATCACCCAGAAAAGATTGTGCCCTGATGTCATGGGCTGACCTGGGACCTCACAGTTGATAGTGTGGGGGACAATGTCGGGACCCTGCGTCCGGATCCCGTTTTGGGTTCGTGTGTTTCTCCTGCTGCTGCTTCACAGAGTCTCTGCGGGCTGTCCGGAGCTCCTCTCCAGCGGCTGCAGCTGCGCGGAGGACCGCGGTAAAGCTCACCCTGCGCCCGGAGCGCGGAGGAAAGTCAGCTGCGTCGGGAAGGAGCTGACCGAAACGCCAGAAGTCAATCTGCTCCCCAACAGGACCGTCTCACTGTGAGTACTTTGTTCATTTTCACTATTTAGCAACTCTTTATCAATGTTATATAGTCTGCATATTTCATGAAAACACAATTCATGTACTCAATTACAATTTTAAGAAACTGGAAAGTAGCTACGATACTAAAAAACAGCTTCTCAATATAATTATATATTGAGCTTATGGTTTGTGCAGTAAATTATACCTATGGATGTGGGGTGTTGTTTGGGAGTATCATTAAGCCTGATTCGAAAGCCAGAGATCTCTCTGAAGAAAAAGAGAAATTTCAAACAAACATTTGAAGATGCAGAACTTCAGCAAATGAGCGTGGATGATTGATGGCACAGGGGTTGTCTTAAGATACAGAAACGTGTGTCATTGAACATATTGATTAGACAATGTATGTCTATAGCATCTCATAAAATCAGTAATTGTGACAGCAACAGTCTGGAAGATGTAAACCGACAAGATTGCTAAAGAGAAAGGTCGGTCACTTCTTGGTGACTACTGTACAAGATCTTAGACAGCAGCTTTGAGCAGCTGTCAAAATTTAACTCTATAGGGGAGTCCAGGGCCAACTGTAACAATTTTTACATTTTAAACTACAATTTTTTTCACAACTCACTTATTACTACAAATATTTGGTATAAGGAACATTTACAGTAACATCAATAGACTTGCAATGAGAGACTCATGAGGTGTTTAGATTGTGGTTATCATTTATTGGAGAATTATTAACCTTTGTTGAAGTAAATTAACATTAAAATAGATGATGTTAACTATCTCAAGAAGAGCACATCTCAAAATAATAAAATAACTGGTGTAAAATAACTAAGTGGCTTGATTATTAAAAATGCCAATATTAATTTTTTATCTAAATCAATTGATTTTTTGATGAAATCATTTTAAAGGTTACATTTAACGATCTACATTGTTATAGAAATTAAGATGACTTGACATTTTTCAATTTATTCAAATTCATTCAGAACTAGTTTTGTTATCAGTTGTCCAACCTCACAGCCATAAAACATTAATATATGGTGAATACTGTACTGAGTACAGAGATTCTGTCATTATGCGCTGTTTGACCAACATTCTTTGACCAACAATCATTTTTGTTTGGCTTGATTGTTTCACAAATCAAACTCTACTGAGTGCGCTACCAGCTCATTGTTTCAGCTCATATTTTCATTCAGATCTGAGATGTGGTGAGAATTATGAGCAGAGTGAAGCATTGAAGAGGAGTTTGTTGCAGAACCCAAAACTGATGTGTTGTAATTTTACACATGCCTACCATCTGACAGCAAAGGAAACCGGTCCTCTGTCCCCAAAAACACATATGCACACAGGTCCTCTAGTCTTCAGCTGACTTGGCCATGCTAATGGAGAAAAAAAGTACACTTTAATGGCCATCCGTCTCCTTCCTTTCCCTGTGCTGTAATATCCCAGTCTGTCCATAATGGACCATATTCATAATGTCTGCACAGGAAGGAAGTTAAACCCACTCCAAAGTGTGGCTGCAGCTAGTTATGACCTATTGTGATATTACCTGGTAATCTGGATGACTATTCTAGAACTTCAGATACTTTCGGCGCCTGTACAAAATACTTGTCGGACAAAGTATGCACTTAATCCCTGTGTGAGACAAGGGAGATCATTTAGAGCTGTGTGTATTTGTTTTGGTGAGGAGAGTGCTATTTTTCGTCTGTTTCATGACACGGACACCCGTGCAGCCGTCCAACGTCTTTGCTGAGTATCCGCCCTTAAAATTGGTGTGGAAAAGCAGGAATAAAACACTCGTCGTTTCAGAACTCTGCCTTCCCATGATGCCCTTCTGCTCCCCTTCCCAGCAGGAGCAGAATTCGCCTGCACATGGCTGTCGTAAAAACATAAACATTAAAAGCACTCGAAAACGCTGCGAACAAGCCCAGGAGAGGAGTATGCAGCCCGAGGATTGGTCCCCTTAGAGGAGGAGGCCCGGTGTAGCCAGGACTCCATTTAAAGAGGCTAGTGGTTCTGCTTAATAACTGCTCACATCTGCTCAACACATTGCCTCTGCGAAAACGGAGGAAATGGACTTAAAAAAAAAAAAAGCTAGGAAGGGGGCAAAAGTAGGCTGGGTGGCAGACGGCGGAGGCGGTCGGATACAAGTTCTCATGAGCCTTTTGCACCTCTTACCATCGTTTATATGTTTTCCGAGCATGTGGAAAGCGCACCGTGTGGCAGTTTTATGAGGCTTTGTGTGTTAGAAGTATTCATAGTCTCCTGCCCCCTGAAGGGAAAATGAGCAACGGTTAATGAAAATCCTGCACTCAGCACTAGTTTAGTTGGGTGTTTTTCAAGGTAGTTAATCTAACTGTTTCTTGGGATTGGCTTTTTGTCTGTTTAGATGCCATGTTTGAAATTGTGTCAATGCTGCTGTTTTCGTCGACATGCTTTGTGATGGTTCAGAAACTAGATGCACTCTGGGAATCATCACCTGTCTCTTTCTTGCTCATCTCTTTCAGCCGCTCTCCAATGCACCAGGAGAAAATGTGGAATGTCTGTATAAAAATAGTTCTTGTAGAGGTGAATGATGCCCTTTAAGGCAAGCCAGTCCACTCAGTGGCCATTTTGGCTCACACTCGATTGAATGGGACCAATAACTTCAAAGCTGCTTGTCAATATTTACCAATCACCAAAAGAAGGTTGATGGGCTCTTTTATTTGAAACATGGGACGACTTTTGCTACGGTGTTCTGACATGTTCTGAGCTGTGTTCCACTTTGTTTTTTTAATGCCTTTCTCTCACTTGCTAGTTTTGCTAGTTTTTTTTTCACAAACAAGTAAAATATCCCCCAAACCTGCACATTTTGGATCTCTTAAGGCACTCACACACTACAAGATAATCTGGCCGATTTTGGGTCCAATTCTCTCATTCCGACAATCCTAGGTAAAGTCCTGATTATCTTGTTGCTTATACAGATTATTTGATCAGATCTTCCTGTGGTGCGATGTGTATTAAGTGTTAAGTGATTGAATCTGCTCAGAAGAATGTCGTGGCTGCACCGATCTCAAATTGTAAATATTCAACATGTTGAACATTTACGATAAAAAATCCTGTTGTGCGGGAGGAACCTTGATGACAAACGCACTCTGTAGTTTGTCACATGGAATGAAATGATACTAAATGACAGAAGGAAGAATAACCCGACTTCATCTAAATCCTTTTCTTTTATTTCGACAAATTTTCCATAAAAAGCAGTCCAAACACCATTATCACCATTTCTTCTTGCCCATCGTCTGCCATATTAGTTCTCGGTTTCCAATATAAACCGCTCTGTAAAGTTTTGTTGCGGAACTCCTCTGTTGCACAGGAAAATGCTGAAAGCTTTGAAGATACCATTTGAAAACTGTATGTATACCGTAGACTTGTAGTCAAGACCGCCTAAACCGAGACCAAGACACTACCAAGACCAGAGGGTATCGAGACCGAAGACAAGACCAAGACCAAGACAGACCAAGTCGAGACCAAGACTCGAGACCAAGTCGAGGGCAAGACCGAGACCAAAACTTCTTCACTTCGGACGCGCACCTCTGTCTGTTGCAGATATCGTTGTGGATATTGTAGTATTGTATTGCTAATTCTCTCGACCACTATGTCGGTCTCAGACAGCGAGACCTAGACAAGACCGAGAGGTCCGAGACCAAGACAAGACCAAGACCAAAGACCGTGACAAGACTCGAGACCATCGAAAGTGGTCTCGAGACCAAGACTCGGTCTTTAGACATACATCACTAGTATACCGTACATTAAAAGTGATGCAAAAGTCAATTAAGAAATCCGTATAAAGTAGCCAGAGCATCCAGACTGAGATGCATCTCTCTGAATCACATTTCAAGCAACCTCCATATGTGGTTGTAGAAATCCAATTTTTTTTTTTTTTGCTGTCCAGACTTTCAAAAATCCATCTAGATAAAATCTGGATATTCAAAAAAAAAAAAAAAAAAGATTGTTGAGATTGAGATTGCTGTCAATCTCAACTTGACTGGTCAGACGGGATATCTCGGTGACCAATTTTTGGGGACTTTTTTTTAGCAGTAAGAAAAAAAATAAAGACCGTCCATCATTATGCCCCTGTCTCATCCCAAGGCGTTATATAGGTGACGCTTTTGAAATTGCGTCTACATCCGATGCACATGGCACCCTTTGGCGTCAATATGAAACGCAGATATATATGGGCCAGAAGGCGCCTCCTAGTGGTCTAACCCTAACACTACCCCAGACCTAAACCTACCCATAAGCAAAACGAAAGGGTGCCACGTGCGTCAGATTTAGAAGCAATTTCAAAAACGTCACCTATGTGACACCCTAGGATGAGAATGCGTTGATCATTTTGACCGTTTACACTGAGGGTGATCTTTTGTAACTTGTAACTGTAATTCCCAGTTGGTGGCGAGTGCGCTCCAGTGTGGCAGCAGAGCGCGATATCAGTCTCTGTAGTCTCTCAGGAATAAAATAAAAACAATGCGTTTGATTACACACAGTAGGCAAGCACCCAGTTTCCAAGTCCATTTTATCATAATAATTTTTTAATACTTCTACATAATTAATTGTCCAATCCAGTTTTTGTTTTAAATGGTGGCTGTCATAAAACTTGAAGGTTCATTCAAACTACATTAAATATTAAATATCTGTAAAAAAAATGTAATATGGTGCATATATTTAGCAAAATGCTCCTCTTATTAGTTAGTTATTTTTCTTTCCAACTATCAAGTTTATGGCTTTTCTGAGGTATAATGTTACATGACTTTGTTTGCAACACAGATTGAATGATTACATGAGATATGATAAGGATTTTGGTTAGTTGTATGTTTCAACGTACTTTCTTTTGGAGACATGTTTTGAAACCGATGGAGAGGACAGCACAGGATAAAGCCACACGTGCAGCCTCCTTACTTTTCTTTTTATACGATGCAGTAGCCAGCGCGGCGGCTACACGTTTTTCTTCAGTCAACTTGTTATAAAATGCCACTTGCATAACATAGTTTAGTCTGTAACCTACACAAGTCACTTAACCATGTAATCACAGTAGTCCTTACACTGTTTCTTCAGGCATTACACACAGCACATCCTTTGGTCAAACCCTTTTAAAAATAAAGCTTTCAAAAGGGGTTTTGATGCCATATAAAAGAACCATCTTGGGTTCCCCAAAATAAGCTTTCAGTGAACAGTTCTTAACAGAACAGTTATGTTCTTTGTGTGAAGAACATTTGAACAATCTGAAGAACCTTTTTTCACTATAAAGAACCTTTTGTGCAATGGAAAATGTCCATGGATGTAAAAGGTTCATCAATGCCCATAAAGAACCTTTATATTTGAGAGTGAAGACAGGCTTGATTAAATGGATGGACTGAATTGTTCATGACACTGCCAAATCCAAATCTATCTCATTCATTTTCCTATGAGTAGTCAGTATCTTCCCCCTTATGCAGTCCGTGTCGGTGTGTCAGGCAGAGAAGGGGAATTATGGGTAGTGCGGTACATTTGTTGGTGGTTTTAGAAGTCTCACAGCAGAATATCCACTGATACTGTATCCTAGTACTGTATGTTTGTTCATTTTCATTTCAGTTTCAGAGTAATGTGGCTGAGAAAATCAGTTTTAGCTCTAACCGTAAATAAGTGATTGTTGTATCTCACCAACTCTAAACATACAGGCCTCAAGAGGTCAGAATGTGATTTCTAGGGTCAGTCATTTTGGTAAAGGTTATCTGTTGGACCAGCTGCAGGCCTGCAACATAACATCTGGCATTCCTCAGCTGATTAGGTTAGATAAGCAGATGGCATCCCTTAATCTGATTGGTTGAGAGGGAAAATGTGGAGGAGTGACCTCAGTAATTACCCAAAATCGTATTCTCCATCCTTATTGTTCATTCATCGACCATAACGTGAATGAATTAGGGAATTGTGGCAGTAGTACAATTGTGTAAATTTAAGTAAATATAATGCTTTTTAAATACATTTTTCTTTGGTTGTCTGCTGCGACTTTTGATTTCTTTTTATACATCACTTTTGCCTATTTTTGGCGTTTTATTGTTTTTGCCTAACATGAGTCCACATTATGGGTTGTATCGAGATGTAACATGAACTGGATTTAAATCTGCCGAACCCCACATCTCAATGTGTCGGAAGAACGTGCGCTAACCTCTCAGCCGCTGCTCCGACTGCTTCTTCTGTTTCCTTGCTCCCCGCATTTCGCCTCTGCCCTTCTTTCAAATATATTTAAAACTGTAAATCACCCAAAGCACTCGGTTAGGCGCAGGAGAGATGCGGTTTGTTCAGTGAGAGCCTTTCATTGGCTGCTTCTCGTTGTTTGTCAAGCAGCTCGGCAGAGGATTTGTGGCTACACCTCCATATTAGAGTTTAACTGCTTTGACCTCTGTGGGTAACTGATCGCTTTCTGTGCGTGCGTGTGTGCGTGCTGTTTGATGCCGTTCCACACGTCAGCCTTCTCCAGGTTTCCATTACATCCTAAATTACTCATAAATCCTCTCCGCATTAGTGTATACCGTTGGCATACACAAGTCATTTGGTGCTACTTTGTGGTATAAAGCCCAATATATTTACCATAAACGGCCATTTTTCCACTTTCTCCCTCTCTCGCACAAACTTAAACTCTCTTTCCTCTTGCTCCTCCCCTCTATCATGAGTTCATCCATACACAGTGAGTCTGAACCTAAATATTTAGCTGTCCTGGTAGGAAACTGCCATGCCTAAACTCTTTCCAGATGTGGGGGAGAGCAGTGCGCTGTTTAGGGCTAATTATGTGCGGCTGCACAGTGACTGAGTTGATAGAGGGGGAGGGAGACCAAGAGAGTGAAAGAAGGGAGAGAGAGGAGGTAAAGAAGTGGAAAGTGTGAAATAGAGGTAGACATCGAGGAAAGGAATGAGATGATGTGGAGGGGATGAAGGAGAGTCAGTTTAGTTGAATGTTTGTTTATCTGTTGAGCGAGAATGAAATGGGAAACAGTGAGAGAGTGTAATGAGAGTCGAGTCCGGGTTTTGCTTCATGAGAGTGTTTGTGAGTGTATGTATACACAGCATGTATTCATGTATATATATATATATTACAGTACATATACAGTATATATAGCCTGTATGTATATATATCTCATATAACATGATTGTCACATCGACAATCTACGCCAGAGCTCAGATGGCATGCAAAAGCTTGCTAGTTAGCCTTTATGCAGAATTTCCATCATTTTTCTGACGTGCTCCACTAATTTCACAGATATTAATCTGAGACGGCAGAGAGCGGCATCCTGTTTGTTTTTATTGTGAGTGTACACAAATAAAAATAGACTCTTTACAGTTTCAAAAGATGTCTTACTCTTACCTGTATGACCATAGTTCTTCTGCTCTTTTCTTCCCTGTTGATGCTGAAAATTTAGGAATAAATTACATTTTAATATATATTAACAAAGTCATTTTAAATTGTCATAATATTTCACAATATTTCTGTGTTTTTTGTGTATTTTTTATCAAAAAATTGCAGCCTTGGTGAGCAGAAGAGACTTCTTTTAAAAACATAAAAAATCTTACTGACCTTAAACTTTTGACCGGTAGTGTATATGTGTGTGTGTGTTCTTGATGTACCGTACTCGGACATCACATTTGCAAATTTAGAAATCTAAGTCTGATTGGCTGACTCTAGGGTGTCACTGTCTTTAATGGTCCACCAGGAAACATGAACGCTTTACATTGTGTTCACTTAAGCATTTGGTTGCTCATTGTTTCTTTCTGAAACATTTTGAAATCCACCATTTAGTTGAATTGTTAGGAATAGTTCATGTTGAATAGGTTGGAAACGTTATAAAACACTTACACTTTTGTTTGAGGTACTTCGTTAAATGTAAAAGAGATATTATTGCATGTTTACTTATATTAATATTTCAAGCTTTGCTTGCCCTTTCCAACATATGAAAGTTAACAACATACAACTTCCCCACTTCTAAATATTTTTCGTTGCACCATTAAACTTGGTTGAAGCATGAATCTATGTAACTAAATATTTATGGAAGTTTTCAATCAGGAGTAACGGTTGGAATAAAATAGCAGACAGACTGAACTGCATCAATTAGCTCCTCTTTTACCTTACATACTTATTTTTTTAGACCTATATGATAATACTGACATTTATACTTGCTTACATTTTAAGAGAGAGAACATTATGTAAATAGATAATAGATTCTTATGTTACATAAAAAATATGTTATTCATAAGTATCATATTTAATGGAAACGTATTTTTACCGTATGCGAGGCAAAAGAAGTTATAATGAAGGATAAACTGAATTTCACACATTTCAACACAACTTCTCACATATTTGAAGGCTGCTATATTGGATTATTGAGGGTAAACGTCATATTATGCAACTACACATTTCTTAACAGAGCTGACGACCTACTTGCTATGTTCTGCCTTATAAACAAATGGTGCAACAGCATTAGTTACAAACTAGCTTGTAGATACTAAGCCTCTAGTGTGGACTTTACTTTCCCATTTAAGAAATCACTTCCAAACAGCTGGTCCAACCCTGCAGGTGATAGATCAAGTGATTTTTCAATACCTCGCTGAAGGTAATATATGAAGTTGCAGTATGAAAGTACAAAAGCTGACATCACAGCCATTCATTATAGTATTTGTACTAGTTGTATATTATTGTCATTACAGTATAGACCAGTGTTTCCCAAACCTTTTTTTCTGGGGACCCACATTCTAAAGTCGATAAATCTTGTGACCCAATAAACATTAGGCCCATATAGTTCATATATCACGAAGAGAATTTATGCATTACCAAAATATGTGTGATCATTTTTAAGGTCAGTTAAAAAATTGACAACAATATTTTTATTAACCTGTTGTTGACAATAAGCGAAATGCAGAGGTGAAATGAGAAAGGAAGTACTGACAGGGCATCTCATTGTTTTCATATTCTCATCATTAGGCTACAGTGTACACAATTTACTATAATAATTATTATAGGCTTAAATTAAAATATCCTGACAGTGAGACTTTGTAACCATGCATGGATCACTACCACTGTATAAAAAAATGCCTAAACAGGTAAAAAACTATACACACAATTAATTATAGATGCTATATATAAGCAATATAAATGACTATAACATAGTATTCAATATAAATATTCCACATTTATGCCCAAACCATGGTAAATTATTACATCTATTACATGGTAAATGTTTGTAAGGGTGGTGATTAGGGCATTTAGTCTTCTAACTTTGTTCATGTTTCTGCTATTTACCTCATCAGTAGTGTTGGGAATGTTAAGGCTGTTTCATCCGATTTAAAACTAGTTAAAATCATTGAGTGATTTGTGGTTTGTAAGAGAGAGGAGTGTCCGATTGAAACGCTTCTCACTGGATGTCGCAACGCTGTTTAATAATAGTGTCCGGGATCGGGAGTAAACGCAACTCCTTTAAGCTTTGCGTTTCGTTATCCACTGAACCGTGCTGCCTAGTTCAAAGTAAAATAGTGAAACAACTGAAACCAGCGCTATTTGTTCTCTATTTGTTGTTACTGACCGAGAAACCGCTTCAGGTGAAAGAATCGAATCGTTTCAGACCGTATATGCACACGCGTTGGCCAATTCATGGAAAGGAAATAATCAAACCAACGAATGATTAATATCGCTGGTTCAGTCGACAGAAATACGGGACACACATAAGAACTGCTGAAATATTCGGACTGTAAACGTTTCTCTCAGGTCAGTCGGAGTGCTCATGGTACACACACAGTGCGCATAGTCGTCCAGCTGCAAGCGCCACTGCGGCCACGCGCATATCTAAGCAAATTTAGCCGCACCACCAGAAAATACAACCCGATCTCACGGCGATTCGTACGAATTTCACGTTCAGGTGGCTAATTCGGTAACAATTCATACGACCTCACTCGTACAAATGAGTACGATTTTGCTAAATCGTACATATTTTACGAATTGGCCAATTCGTATAAATTCGTATCGAATTACCTACCCCTAACCCCACCCCTAAAACTTAACCGTCACGTGGGTTTAGACAAATCGTACGAATTTGTACGAGTGAGGTCGTACGAATTAGCCACTTTTTAATCACTTCGTATCGAATTCGTACGAATTGGTCGTGACATAGGGTAGCAAAATAGGAGGAGGGAGGTTGGGGTGCCCTCGGGCCGTATGGAGATAATTGGCGGGCGCATCTTGGCCCATGGGCCCCCAATTGAATAGCCCTGAAAGAGTAGCCGATAGCACATTGAAAAATTGTGCTCGACTTGGCGACCCATACAAAATTCTTCCCGTGACCCACTTGTGGGTCGGAACCCTGCCTTTGGGAATGACTGACCATATGTAGCCCCTCCCCTTTTCAGCGCTGTGGTCGTTTTCTTTTGACTTCAGGTCTGTATTTTCACAGCGATCTTGCATAGGTATGAATAAACTGCTCGTAAAAAAATTCCCGGTGGACATTTGTTAAGACATGTGCTTTACAAAACGGCTTATGATAAACATTACACTGCTCATGATAACTTTTGTTAACTCTAGAATAAGTAAATCCACTTTCACCAGCTAACTATTTCTCGAGCGATGCCATAGAAATATACAGAGCGACCGCAAAAACGGAAGTTCAAGTGACGATATTCTAAAGATGACGCCCAGATGGCGCCCACGTTTCTCTGGTGCATAAGGTCTACAGATACATATAGTATCATCAGAATTACTTGTGGGCACTAAAGTGCTCCAAACAGACATGATTGTTGATAAAGTGCACACCATCTTATGTTTTAATGCAGATTGTGTCATCATTTGCTTTAAATTTCATGTCTATATTGAATGAATGACATACAGTAGTTGCATGCAGATGTGTTAATGACTTTTTTTAAAAATCAAATTACAGCCTTATAAAGCCACAATAGACTTATTTTTATTGCTAATCGTGGTATTAAGAGGAAGGGCATCCTTATTCTTATAAGTGTATTTAATTGGACAAAATAAAGCACACGCCCCTGCGAGCGAGATTAGTCATGGATATTTTTGGCCTGTTTTCCCAGAACAAAAGGTCTGTACATTTTAAACGTTTATCAACTTAAGGATCATTGTAGTACACTTTTGCATTGTAGTGCACTTTAGCTTTAGCCTGGCTGCGCCCTCCTAACGCACTTCCATTCAATTTCATTTTCCTTCAGTACTACGTCTGGGATCGCTCCATAGCCTTAGGTTTCCAGAAATCAATTTTTTGTAGGACCAATCAGCGAATAGAGGGAGTGGCTGAGAACGATGACGTTGATGTAGCGCGTCAGTTTGAGTTTGGCAGCGGAGAAAGACGTGAGAAATGCTATTCGGTCCGTTGTTGGAAAAGAAACTGCCGAATATACAGAATTTAAAGCCGGATTGTTATCGTCTCACCTCTTGTTGCACTAACGGAGGATCAAGTGAAGGAGGCAGAAAGGTTGGAAGTTCGTGCTGGGCAGCGCTCGGTGTGCACGATGACCGTGACATTTTGGACGGACGCTGTAGCCTGGTGTTTGGAAGCCCTGAGTCCTGGCTGCTAAACTGTTGTTGAATATGCACTCAGGAGTCATGTCAGCTCATATTCCCAACAGTAAATTTACGGATTCTTGTGATGAATAGAACACTTTGAGCCCCTTTGTCTACTCGCGCAGGAGGTTGGTGTGTCAGTTTTACATGTTGTAAATCATACAAATTGGTTGTAATTTTTTTAAAATAATTGTCATAAATAAAAATGTGAAAACCCATACTTTGAAGACCATATTTTCAGTTTTAGATGGTTCATTTGTTTTAATAAAAAAAAAAATGCCATATACTAATTTACAAACCACAGTCTATGTTACAAACACATACTTTGAAGACCATAATTAAGCTAATTAAGAAACAGATAAGACGTTATATGAAAAGTTCTTATTTATTACACATATACAGATCATTCAGTATAACTGTTACAGCATTTGCGCAGATCAGAAATGACTGCAGCGGCGTCTGCATATTTGTAATGATTAGACACGGCTGAATGAATACGACCGTTGAATGAATACATCGCTGTCCTTCGGTGTCAAATATACATTTCGAATTAATAGTTGTTCCTAGATTAACAAAACCTGCAGGTCTCGTTGACTGAAATCCTATTGTAAACATAATCCTTTGATATTCGGACTTGCTGTTTCCAGCCGTTTCGGCGCATGAAATACGTCACTCACGACCACACGTTAGCGATTGGCTATGGCAGATCCTGAGTGACTCTGGGCAGATCCAATAGTTTTGAACTTTAACAGTGAACCCGCCTACAAGGAAGGAAACGTTTCTCAATGGAGGGGGCCAGACTCTATGTACAAATTAAATGTACTAGAGTCTGGTTGAACCAGGCTACTAGTGTTTATTCCACAGATCAGTGTTGATACAATGATAAAGGACATCTTTTTTTCAGCAACAATGGGCATCAGTGTTATTGACACAGTGGTATTTTGCTGGCGTTTCTGTGTGCCCGTTTCTTTAAATTTAGCTGACGCTAATCTCCTCCACACAGCCAAAGAGTACACATTGTGTTGATCTCCATCTTTTAGCATAAAACTGTGATAATGTTTTGACAGTTACGCACCATATAGAAGATTTCTTGACTCAGTGTTGATCCACTGACTCAACAGTCGTAAAATCAATGTTTGTTCAACGTTGTGTCAGCATTATCCTGCTACAGATTCTGAGCGCTAGCGTGCTCGGGTGTTTTCGATGGCTGTAAGAATGTGGGTGTGAGCTGAACTGGCTGTTGTACATGTGTGCGAGTGTTTAGAAAGCTGTTTTGAGATACCAACGATTCCAACTTCATTGGTGACCTTGAACCGAAGCCCCCTTCAGACAGCTGCAGCGAGTTTGTGTGCATCTGTCCGACTATGTCTATTTTTCCAGAACTGACATGATGAACTTTGGAAAACTGGAGCTTTATTGTGTTGTGCGCTCATAACTCAGCATCTGTATAGATATATGCACGTGGTTCTCCTTGAGGTCAGAGTGTGACGAGAGGGGAGTGTGTTTTGAGAAACCTTCCTGACAGACATCCGGGAATTGTGTGGAGGGGCGTCCTCGGAACGCCGGCATTCCAGGAGGGTTTATTTTTGTGGGAAAAGGCGACAAGAGTAGAGGAGGGAAGGGAGGGGAAAAGTGCACGTGTTTCTGAGAAGGGGCGGCGGTCCGCAATAAATCAAAAAAGCAAACAAAGACCCAGACACTGGATACCGTGAGCCTAACCCATCACACCTGCTCCTGCCACACACGCTTTGACCTCTGACCTCCATCCCCAACATCTATGTAACAGTCAGCACTCTCTCTGAGGAAAAACTTTCTCTGTGGAATCATTAGGCAGTTATGTGTGCTGTGTTTATTTGTGTGACCTGCTTCTGGATGGGAATTTGCGGATGAAAAATCCCCCAGCAGTGTCTTGTCGGGCTGAGAAGGAGAGAGAGAAAGAGAGAGGGAGAGAGATGCTCCTCCCGGCGCACAGCGGGAATCTCTGTTTGGATAGTTTTTCCTTTCACTCTACTCGTCTTAACTGACTCCAAGTATTGTTGAACTAACTCTCTTTCTGCATCTCTCTCTTCCTCTTTCCCTGTCCTCGGACTCTCATTCTGATCTCATTTCTTTCTCGAGTCCTCTGTGTACAGTATATCTCTTGTCTTTAGGGGTCCCCCCTCTTGTTCACCATAGTGCCTCTGGTGGCTTGTATCTCATTGTGTCTTATTGTATTTTGGTCATCTCAGTGACTCGAATCCTTTGAGTCCATTCGTCAGATTCATTGACTGATTTGTGCAAAATCCTTTTTTCCAGGTTGCTTTGTTATTCCAGTAGAAAGTGACAAATGAAGATTGGATCACTATTGCAGTTATTTTTATGTTTCTAGAATGTTATATGTTTGGCAACAGTTCTTCTAACTGTAACTGATGAAGTGAGTAGCTTATCATTTCTTAAATAACCGTGTGTAGGAAGACATCTATGAAAACACATCATGGCCATGATGTTGACAATGTCAAGATTCATCAGGCTCAAACTGTGAAAGAATGGTTGGGATGGAGCATGCAGAGTAATTTTCAGAGTCCAGACCTTAAGTTCATTTAAGGTTTGTTGGGATGTACTGGAGGAGACTTTACAGAGAGTTGGACTCTTGCATCGTCAAAACAAGAACTCTGACAAAAAAATGAATACATCTCTTAAGTAGATCTGTTCAAAAACATTAGCCTGACTTTGTCATACTTATATTCTAGTCAGAATTTGAGTCTGATACTGCTCCATAGGGCTTTTATTATGAGGCGTGTCTTATCCGAACCAGGAAAAACAACAATAACTCTACACTCAATTTGATTGGCCTACAACCAATCAGAGCAACTCAGCAAGTCAGCTACATAGTTGGATAGCATAGCACGCATAACTGCACGCATGCTGGAAGTAGTAAAATAACGAGTGTTGATTCTTTTACTTGGTCCTCCATGAGTGAAGAGTGTGACTAAAGGAGAAACAACAACGACCACAGGGTTTTCATTGTGTTCCAACTTCTTAGCAACTTTCGGAGCCATGTGATAAATTAAACTTTTGCCGAATCCCAAAGGAAGGACAGCAAACACATTTTCGATCGACAAATGCGTTGATTGCAGTTCTCTGTTCGTCTTTTAAAATTAATGTGCTGTCAATTTCTTTTACAACAGACATGATAGCAGAATCTATACATCTCAATTATCCAGCTGCAGTCTTTTTTGTTATAAACCAGTTCAACCCAAGCGCTCTTTGATGACGTGATGATTACATATAACTGCAGATCATCCGACCATCATCGTATAAAGCCTGCCCTGGCAATTTGATTGGCCCGACCATTTCTGATCTGATCATAACTACTCTTCAATGGATCGAAGTTCAGACCGAACTTCCTGACCAAAAAGTGTTGTGAGCAGGGTTTGGGCTGGGCATCCAGGCTACCAAAACCATACAAAAACCTGAAAAACTTACACAAAACTTACGATGAGTCAATATTAAGGACTTTCACAATCCAAATAAGTCATAACTCCTTCTGAAGGATTTGGTATTGGTAGTACTTGAGTCATTACTAGTGGGTTACACTGATCTTCACACTAGAATTAGTTAAAGGTAACACTTTATTTTGATAGTCCACTTTAGACATTCTACTAACTATAAGTAACTTTTCAACTACATGTCAACTGATTGTCATTAGAGTATTAGTAGACTGTCTGCTTAATATCTGCTAACACTTTATTTTGTTGGTCCCCCAACATACATTCAACTGACTATAAGTAACTTGGCGACTACAAGTACTTTTATTCTCCTAACCCAAAGCCTAACACCTAACCATAACCCAACAGTCTACTGACAGTCTACTATAATATACTAATACTATAATGAGAGTTAGTTGACACATAGTTGAAAAGTTACTTATAATTAGTAGAACATCTAAAGTGACTATCGAAATAAAGTGTAACCATTTTAAATTATTAATTACTGTATTTATTAACCCATATACAGGTGTAGTTCTTAATAGTCCTTTGGAGGTATGAAAATAACAGCATTATTGATTAGATAATAAACTACTGTGTGACACTATTACTGTATAAGCATTATTACTTACTAATTAGTTAATCAGAGTTTCCTGTTAGTTAATAGTATTTTATATTTGTCAACACATTAAAATAAGTGTATTACTTTACATCATGACCAAAGATTATTAAAACATAATTTAAAATGTTATTTCAAAAATTGTCGTGATAACAAAGTGCACTTTTTAAAAGTCTTAGACATAATGAAAATGTACTATTTAAGTACAATTAAGTTTATTTCATTAATATTATATTTTAAATGCTGGCATGAAACATATGTTGTGATGGTCTTTTCTTCCCTATTGTGACGTACTATATCAGAGTGAAACGGCTTATCCAACAAGAATAAAACATAATATTGTCCCATCCTTTCACTAGTGAACGTCATCAGAGGAGTTATTTTAATTAAATAATATGAGGGCACATGAATAATCATATAATAAATCCATATAATAAATTCTGCAATATTCCATTTTCAGTCAATTTTGACTTGGCGACTAATCCTTTCTACTCTTGTTTTTAAAAGAATATTCTGGATAATTAACATAATGTTAACTAGGCGATCCATATGTCTGTCCAGAATAAATGTGAAACTACTGTATGGTGTCACACAATCAGAAAATATGACATTTTTAATGTGCAGTTATGAGGACTTTCACTTTATACTAATGAGACATTGTGATCAGAAACAGAAAACATACTGGCTGTTTGCATAGAGTTTACGTTGTATTTAACCCCAAATATTTCTTCAGTACAGACTTTTTCCTCTTACATTGCTTGTTCACTCCAAACCAAAACAACACACAACAGAGCAACAAGTTTGTTGTTCTCCACTTGACCAGTGGCCTGTACATAATCATAAGCAAAAGTCCTGGTCCTTTATGTTTACAATGAGCATCCAAACCAACCTTTTCTTGTTATCTGGGTCAAACCATGAGCACACACTAGCACACAGACCAGTTCCCAGGAGAACAGCTTTTTTTCTTCTGCAATTTGACTGTGATGGTGGCCTTGCGTGGTTAACATTGTTTAGAAACCTTTGCGCATTCCAAAGACAGCAATTAACGTTCACCAAACTACTGTAGTAGCATTTCAGAAAGTGTGTTGTTCGACAGATCCACGCACGTTGCTCTATTTACAAAAGCACACTGTCTTTTTATGGCTACTTGTTATATTTTCTATTCTGCGGTGGCTTGTATAAGACTGTATTTATGCACATATGTATTTTTTGTTATAGTGAGTGTGTGCCTGTGTGTACGAGAAGGGCGTTCATGGCCACAGTTCCCCAAAATAGTGCATCATCTCCTTCTCCATAATTAGAGAGCGTTTATAAAACCCAGATTTTAATTTTAGGCTATGGAAAAGCCCAACATATGCACACAAACAGACACACACATACATGCAGCCGCTTGCTCTCTCTGTCTCTCTCTCTCTCTCTCTCTCTCTCTCTCTCACACACACACACACACACGTGTCCCAAACACAGTCTGTAATTTTTAAATAAGCTGCAGCTTGAAGACTGCCTGGTTTTCTGGCCTTCAAGGTCACTTTTTATCATATACTCACTCACACAAACAGATTATTAATGTCTTAGTTCTGTCTGCGATTCCCAGCAGCATTGAAAGTGAAGATCGTTCAACTTGTTCTACAGTATGCTTTGTATTTATAACATATAACAATATATTTTATTAATATTCGTTTCCAAATAGCTTAGATACTGATACAAAATGGAAGCTGGTTTGACACTTTTGTCTGTAAATAAACAAAATCATTTTTATTATGAAATTTTAACTATAGAATTATCTTAAAGGGGTCATGAACTGGCTTGTTACATTTTATTATATTGTTCTCTGAGGTCAACTTATGACATTCGCCTGGTTATTGCATTCAAAAACATCAAAATGAATCAGTAATAGGCTATTTTCTACAATAGTTTTGAGCCTAGCTAGAAAACATTCGGTTTTTATGGTCATTCTCGCACTGAAGACTTAGAAGTAAACGGATAACAGTTTACATACTGTATTACAATGAGTTTCAACTCACCCATCGATGCACATGGGGGAAATTGTTTTGAAAACGTCCAATGTTGTAAAATGGCTACCGGAATGATTCGCCCATACATGTTCAACCCAGACTGTTGCACAATTCCTGTCAGATCCAATATAGATGGCACAGCTTCGTTCTTTACTCTTAATCGGTCTTCAAATCCAGTCTTGTTTACAAAACAATCCTCAGTGAAGTGGAGCAAACAGATGAACAATGTATTACCTCATCAGCTGGAACGTCATTATAAATAAAGTTTATCCATGCAGTCCTATTGTAATCCAGAGAAGATATGCAACAACTGTCGTCTTCCACAACCAGGCGCTGTACAATATTCTGTATTGCTCGGTAGCTCGATCCGGTTTGTCATCATGAGGTAGGCATCTATGTTTTTTAGTTATGCGTGTAATGCGCAAATCGGTGGGCGGGGCTAAACCAGCCGTGTTGAAGTAGGCGTTGATCTTCTGCAGGGGTGGTGTTTTATCCTCTTTGACATCATAGTTGCCCATTTTGAAAAATGAGTCGTTTGCTGAGTCTGGTGTCAATAAAAGCTTTTATTGGACTAACAAGGACGTTTTCAGTTCTGAAATTTGCAGGATATTCTTATAATGTGATGACCTCTTAGCTGTCAAAATCTCAAGGAAAATTTGACTTCTCAGTTCATCACCCCTTTAACTATAAAATATCACAATGGTGCTCAGTAATATGGTGTGACCGATCACTGTAGTGACTTGAACTAGTTACAGCACGAAATAAACACAAATGAACATCAGAAGGTACAGTACAGTAGAACTTAGCGCAATGCTGTATCCCGCCACTTATGTAATTACTTTATCAGTTTCAGCTGCTGAAAACATCAATAAAACACCTTGTAAACAATGACATGTTATATTTATCTCAGAAATGCAATTCAAATCCTGTTAATCAGCTAGAAAAAGTAACTCTAGAGAGATTTTGCTAAAAACAGTATATCAACTATGTTGCATATTCGTTGTATTTTTGCTTAAAGCTGCAGTCCGGGTTGGGTTACAAATTATCCAAAACTATTTTTTTGAGCAAGTACATAACCAGCCAGTGTTCAAAAGTATCTGCTTGCCTTAGTTTGATTGGTAACACTTTGCAATAAGGTTCATTAGTTACTACATTAGTTAACATTAACAAAGAATGAACAATACTTCTTCAGCATTTGTTAATCGTTGGTAATGTTAATTTTAACATTTACTAATACTTTATTAAAATCTTGTTAACATTAGTTAATGCACTGTGAACTAACATGAACAAACAATGAACAGCTAGATTAGTATTAACTAACGTTAACTAAGAACAACAAATACAGTAACAAATGGTTAGTTCATGTTAGTTAATGCATGAACTAATGTTTAATAAATGAACCTTATTGTAAAGTGTTACCGTTCGATTCAAAGCGGTAAGCTTGTAATAATGTTTTTATTTCCAGTGGCACTGGTGGATTTCATCGGGAGATGACAGATGACATTCAGATAATTTCAGATGACATTTTAGGGTGAAAATTATTATGTTGGTCATACTTCCAAAAAGTAGAAACTATGATTGCAAATGCCAGTATCCACACCGCACGGTGATTGACAGCTGCACATTCTCCTCAAAACATTGGATTCATCCGTGCTGTGAGGTGCTGAGTTTTAACTCGCGTAAAGTTGATAATTCCACTAATGACTGCAATTGCAGATTTCGAACAGAGATGGCGACAAATTGGTTAATTTGAACCTTTAATATTATAGTAATGTACAGTTCCAACTGGGGTTCCTGTATAGTTTACAGCATTAATTGAGAGAAATGTTTTTCTTTGAGGAAATGTCCCTGTACTGTACCTGATAGATGGCACAGCAAGAAGGTCCCTGGTTCGAGTCCGGCTGAGTCAAGATGCCTTTCTGTGCATGTTCTGCCTGTATCTGTATGGGTTACCTCCAGATGTTTGTCCTATACCATGTTATGGGGAGGGTTGGGAAAACACCCGAAAAATCATCGCTGATCGGCTGATATGACTATGATCAGTGAATGAATGTTTTATCTGATACGCCCCGATTAATCAATACTGAATTGATTTGCAAGCTTGTGAATCAAAATCGAATCCAATCATGAAATCTGTCAATGCTCCTCCCTAATTGATACTGTGTAATATATATTATGAGCACATATCGCTTTCACACTACAGGATACAAATGTACATAGATTTTATGATTAATTGGTATTTACAGTTCATTTCTAGTGTTGTACTGAAGGAAAAGCTATTACATTTTAAGCTATTTTTATGTTGAATGATTTCTATTCATGGCTGATGTGGTGTCTGCCTTAGAGATCAGAACAGTGACATGCTTTCTGTGTCCATATCTGAGAAGAACTTGTAATCGTCTGATTCTGGATAACTCAATCAGCAAACAGTTGCTGTACAATTACATGCATCCACTTCTCCGCTGACAGACTTGGAGATGGATGGGGTGGACTTGGCAAAATCTGTCTTTCTCTGTCTTTGTCTATTCTCTCTCTCTTCCTGCAGGCTGACTGCACAAAGACATGCATTCACATCTCAAGATGCATTTAAGCACTAAGTGCTCATTGTGCTCAAGGCTTTCGGACAAACTGTGTGTGTGTGTGACTGTGTGTGTGTGATGGTTATTATTATACTAAAACTAAGATGAAAATCTTTTTATGTGTATTTATTTGTGTGTAATTATTGGGTTCAGTAATTTGTGTGAATGACACACAGCGAGAATACTTATGTAAAAGACAGAGTTAGATTTGTAATCTTTACTCACCTCTCTTACTCTAAAACACAGATTATACATAACTAAGTAAGACTGGCGAATATGCAGATTCTGATATGTTTATATAGCAAGTTTTTTTTTTTTTTTTTTTTTTTTTTTGCTTAACCTTGCTGAACCTTTAGACTTGAGAATCATAAAGTAGCCGGTGAGATTATAAGTGTTTCAATTGTCTCTGTTGAAGCCTGAAGCTTAAAAAAAGAAGAAAATATAATGGATTTTAGATATTTATAACTCTAGCAATGTTATGTTGATTCCTCAGCTGATTGTAATGACATTATCTCCCACTTTGAATTTGGTTGTTTGTTGTGTACTGCTTTTTACACAGACAATACTGTAAAAATGTTAAAGTAAAATTGGTTTAACTTACAGTTTGTTTAGGGATAGTTTACCCCAAAATGAAAATGACCCCATGATTTACTCACCCTCAAGCCATCCTAGGTGTAAAATACATTTTTTCTTTCAGATGAATACAATCAGAGTTACATTAATAAATGTCCTTGCTAATCCAATCTTTATAATGGGATTGAATGGGAGCCCAAAAAAGTGCATCCATCCATTATAAGAGTGCTCCACAACTCTGGGGGGGTTAATAAAGGCCTTCTGAAGCGAAGTGATGCATTTGCGTAAGAAAAATATCCATCCAATCAACTAAAAATAACCCATTTTTTATGTATAACTCATTTTTTTTAAATATAACTCTGATCGTGTAATTGTAAAAAAACAAAAAATACTAATTTTAGTTGCATTCTCTGGGCCTTTCTTTCGGCAAATCCTTCCACGTCTTTGGTGTTTAAGAGCAATCAAAAAACTGTCCAGATCTTGAACTGTTGTCATCCCAGAGATATGTCTTTTGAAGGCTGCACGGGAATGCGATTAAGTGTTACGGAAGGGCTGGAGACAAGTCTCTGTTGTATCTCTCCACTAACTTCAGGGCCCTTTCAAATTTAACGTCCTACTCCTCATTTGCAAGTATGTGTGACTGGACCACTCCGAACAAATCGGCAACTGATCGCGAAGTTGAAAATCGGCGACTTGGCTGGGATGTCTAGGCAAGCGTTAAAAACAGTTACCCTGAAGTAACTTTCAGCATCAGCCAAAGGCTCATCCTCACAGAATTAATCTAAATGGCACTTTGCTCTTCTAATTATTTCATTTTCAAAAGTTTGTTTCCCTCCCCAGTTCTCAGCCATGAAGTGAGGTTGCTTTTGCCTCCTCTAAATTTTCCATGAACCTTGTCAACTCTGCGATGTAACCTCGCAAGTAATTCTGTTGCTTTATGAAGGTCAGCATCCTTCGCCTGTAGCATTTTTGAAATGACATTGATCAGTTCCAAGACTTCGAAGACTGATAATAAAAACGCAGTCAAATCCTTCCATATGCCTTATCAAAGCCATGGCCTCGTTGGCTCATCTGCCTTATTATAGTAAAATGTTGGCCAGGGCCTGTGGATTGCAGTCACGGCATCATTGCACGATGCCCATCTAGAAGCGCACTGTTTTTTTTTAGTCATCTCAACCAGTGCATTCCACCTCTTTTATACTGTGCACAAAAAACACGTAACATTTTTCTGTGGTTTTGTACAACTTTTTCAGCTCTGCTATTGACTGAATCATTAAGGACCAGATTTAAAGCGCAGTGTACATATGTGTCATTTGGTTGTCTCTCCTGTATCCTAGCCTTAACTGCCATGTGATTTCTGCAGCTCTGGTCAAATCGTTGGCAACGGCATTTTGAAATATCGAGAACTTTTCCTCAACTTAATGTATCATTTTATAAGCTATTGTGCCAGCGGACAAGTCAGGTATTTGCAGACAGACTGCGCTGAGCTGGGCTGAGACACATAACAAAACCAGCAGGGCGTCTGAGCAGCTCCTTCAAATATGGATCATACTTTGCCAGTAGATCGATGATGGAGAGAAAATTACCTTTGCTGACAGTCATTGTTTTCAGTGTCCCCGAAATGCTAGGTTGTTTGATGCCAGAGTTAAAGTGACATAAATGATTCGAGCAAGAACCTGCCTCCAAAAATGAATTTGTTGATGTATTTGCAGTTCTGATGCCTCATTGATAGTGCAACGCAGAAACCACTGATCATAAACACTGCAAGCTGCTACATGTCACTCTGCCTTCATGCTTGGACATTTTATTCGACAGGGTTTGCCATGTTCTTATTCCTTGTGTCCATGTCATGTTGTAGGGGAGAGCGGGGCACAACGTAACACTTTTTGACTGTCAATTTGTGTAAATCTACTTAGGTTTAGAGTTTTTTTTTCCCCACATTAATTTCCCACATGTCTAGCACAATTATGTGGTTTTGTTTTATTAATACAGTGTATACTTTTTTCTTGATTTACCCTGAAAGAATGGAAGTGAAATGTGACAACATGCCCCATAGGTGGGGTAAATTGTAACATGTGAGGGGCACATTGTAACATCACCATATGACAGCTTAAAATGCTATCTGATCTGATCAAAAACATATGCAAGTCAAACCAAAATATTTTCTTAATAAAATACAATTATTAACTTTTTCATATAAAATAACAGCCTTTTTTATTAATTAAAAATAAACAAATTTTTGAGTTTGACAACAAACACATCGGAAAACACAGCTATACAGCATAATTCAAAAACAAAATAATACTTAATAATTTCTGAGCATTGACTCTCAGTCTTTATTTACATGTTTCTCATGTTTTCTCAATAGAATTCATAAAAGTATAGAATATAATATCATATTTCTAATAGGGGCACATTGTAACACAGTGTTACAACATGCCCCAACTGCACAACTGTGATTTAAACCCTGCTAGTGTCTTCTGCTAGTTAGCGAAGCATGAAAGAACTAAATCAAAGGTTAAACAACAGATTGGAGATAATATCAGATTTGTCTAATTTTAAATAAACACAAAAAAGAGATGAAAAATTAACTTAAGTAAGAAATGCACTTTTGCTATGGTTAAATGTTCAGTGATATCTTACAAAGATTTTGGAATTTTGGCGCATTTTCTTCTCTATATAGTGTTGAAATGGCAACTAGTAAATATACGTTTCGTCATGCCAGCATGTGTGGAAGTATTTAAAACAAGCGTGTTACAACTAGCCCCGCGGTTACGTTGTGCCCCGCGCTCCCCTAGCTTTTGTGACTGTGGTTTGCAAATAACCAGGATGGTTCACAATATGCAGCATCTTGCTTAAATCTTTCAAAACCATCAAAAATATATATATTTTTTTCAGTCGTGGGCCGTCAGGGCCAGCAAGGCCTTCTCTGCTGGCCTAAACACAATCAGAATCACTGACTTGCACTTTAATATAGTTTTTCCATGAATGAATTTCTATTACAAATAGTTCGTTCTCTTAATTTCATTGCTTTTCTCTTGGTTGCGCTGCTTCCAGTAGTATGTTTTTATGTTAGAGCTTGTATCCAATCATATTTCAGCCATCATGCGTTGCCGGGTAAATAAATCTGCCTGGAGGCCTTCAGAATCGACACAGCGGGCGCCTGTAGTATAAAATGAATGGCAACGAGACCGTTTCTTTAACCAATCAGATAATCAGTCAGATTTACTCAGCCAATCAGATTTCGCTTTGACTGCGGTGGGGCCATCTAGCTGGCATATAATAACGTCTGTATTTTTTCGTTCTTTGATTGGATTCGCGTACAGACCGCACACTATTACTGGTAGTATCCGCATCTGTAGTGAACTGCGTTAACTAAATATATATTCCTGTACATGTAATAGTTTTTCAACCCAAAAATTAATGTTTCTTTCCCTCCTCGACCCCCAGCAGAAAAAAAAATCCCTTATTCACCCTGAGCTAAACGCAGAGTAACGGAACTCTATTCGATCTCTCAGGGTAAAACCAGAACTGACTAATGTAAGTTATGAAACAAATGATTTTGAAGGCAAAAGTCCCACTGATCTCGTTGATTTTGTTTAAAACTCTGTGTGAGAGCATGGGCAGCTGTACACATCGTCATGTTTTGCGGTGACTCTGTGTGCTTCTAGCAGGCACTCTCAGCCATAAAGCGAATTAAAACTTATGCTAGAAATATGACGAGACAGAAACGACATTGTTGGAACTGAAACGCAGTTAGAACCTGCACAACAGTAATTGAAGTCTTCTTGAGGAAAGAAATAAGGATGGATTTTGTGTAAAAAATTGGTGAGTATAATGCTTTTTTCCCCGTGGTGAATATGATTTTCTTTTTAATTTTTCTTATAAATTTATGATCGAACTTAATTTTTTTCAAACATTCATACTATTGTAACGTCTGAAAAGGGACTATTGTAAGTTAACCCTTGAACGACAAGATAAGGGAGGCTCCGTTTCTGAACTTATAATCGGATTCGGAACGCAAGAACAACTGTACAAACGCACCAGCCGAACTCACGCGCTCGTCTCTCTCTACCGGCCTTTCCCGAACTCACCACATTAATCCAATAACTGCGTTTGCAAAATAAAAACAAGAATTATAGAGAGGCTTTGTGCTGATACACTATTAAAAGTTATTTATTCAGGTAGGACAGAAGGCCTAGGTGTGAAATGAACGGCCCGCCACTGATTTTTTTACAGTCTACAGTAACTTCAGTGCACTATTATAAATCCTGATGTAGGTTGTGTATCAGAGTTCAATGCCATTATTATTGTAAATTGCACACTGACTTGAGCATTTACACACTCGTACGTACACAAACGCACATTGCATGTTGAGGACAGAGCTCTTAGACACGCATCGCTACTTTTCTTGAGTGGCTTCTTGTTCTTGCTGCAAAGTGCTTCTCCAGACAGCCACCCTCCAGCAGCACTCAAACCCCAACACGGGTGAGGGGATCCTGGCAGGACGCTGGAGCGGGATGGGGGTAGAGGCTGGAGCTTCAGAGGCAGTGAACTGTCAGACAGCAGCCGTGGTACTTGAAGAACTCTAGAGAGAATAGCTGCCCTTTAACAAAGAGCAGAGCGGCACAGCTTCTGTTCACACACACGCACACACACACACACACACACATATACACGCAAGCACACACATACGCAACTGGACTTTACAAACACGCAAGAATGAGTATAAAACGTGCGTGAATAAGCAGACACAAACACACCGAAAACACATTCATCTTAACAAATTTATACAAACCAAAAGGCATGTATATATACACACACACACGCAAGTACACACACATGTAACTGGACTTTACAAACACGCAAGAATGAGTAAAAAAAAATGTGCGTGAATAAGCAGACACAAACAGACTGAAAACACATCCATCTTAATAAATGTATACAAACAAAAAGGCATGCACGCACACACACACACACACTCTCTGGCTGCTCCCGCTGTTAAGGCTGTGTAATTGGGCTCTTAGGCTTCATTAGTGGCAAAGCTGAAGGGATCTCTCTCTCTGTCTTTCTCTCTCTCTCTCATATATGGATTTTGCCTGTCCTGCCTGGTATCCCCTTTTCCTTTCTCATCTCATGTTTTGTTTGGCATCTGAAATTTGAGGTTGGTGTGTCAGTTTGTCTGTAAATGTAAATTTATGACCAATGTTTTCCACTTCTAATGTCATTTCTATCTAGAAATGATTATTGTGGTAATTCAATATTTGCTTAGTTGTCACCAAAGCTTGCTCTATTTTGCTCTAGGTCAGTTTTGTGAGGTGTCTTCGTGCGCAAACACTGCCTAAAATATCATTGCCTGATAAGGCAGCAAGGCAACAAGTCATCTGCCTAAGTTTTCTGACGCAGCCAGCATCTTTTATGTGCTTGAAAAATCCTTTCTGGTTTTTAAAGGGGCCGCATTATTCACTTATCGTAACCTTTCGGTAACATAGTCGTGGTGTACTATGACCACTGTTTTACTATGACCACTATTCTTTTTCAGATTTTTAGGATTAAACGGCCTGTTTTTGGCACTGCTTTAATACTTCTTCATGAGGAGGCTGCAAAGATTATAAAACTGATGCTAAAATCGGATTGGATGAGCCAAATTTGAAGTCATTGTAAAATAGCTAACGTATACACAAACCTGTGACAACACTTAGTAGTTTAGCTGTGGTTTATTAACAATATAGCTATTAGTCTGATTTGCTGTTTACCACAATTACCATTCTTTAGATACTCAGATTTATTTAATAATGACATAAGGATCTGTTATGCTTTTGTGCTGAATTCTAATAGTAACACTGAGCTGAGATTACAAGGTTCATATGATGTCCTCGGTCTCTGACAGTTTCTAAATAAGCCGGTTTTGATCTGAGAGCATTACAGGGGGAGGACTGAAGGTCCTTTGAGGTTAAGGGTATTTCAACATGCCACATTTGCTAGACAGAGTACTTTCTTTTCTGATAACCTCCACTTCAGTGTGAGGCCTATGATAGGGCACACACACACATTGTGTAGTACAGAGACTAGTGGCCCCACTTAAGCTCAGAAATCCACAGTCAGACAACAGAGATACGGGTTCCCTGATGATCTCCCTCAACTCTCTCTATATGTATTCATCATGCACCGTTTCATCACTCCTTACCTCCTCATCCCTCCTCTTCCCTTCCGTCTGATATGGTATAATGTAAACAGCATGGTTTTGGAGATCACCGTCATTATTGCCATTAGAAGGAAGGAAAGTAGGCAAGAGAAAACCAATGTTACAACAATAACACAAGACGAATACGGCAAAATAGTGTGTACGACCAACAGCAATTCCAGCTGATAAAGTATCAGATGGATACGGTGTGTCCTTTGAGCTCATTTTGTTCTCATTGAGAAACTATGGCCTGTTTACTCCTGGTATTAAAATACATTTTCGACCACAAGTGGACAACGCTGTATAGAGGAGTAAATGAGGTCTGAAACTTTTAAGCTTGCCCACTTTCGACCACTCCCCGAGTTCGAAAACGCATTCGACCAGATTATGTGGAAGCACGCTAGCCAGCAATTTGGGATTTCAACTTAGTCCGCTGTAGAACAAAGTTTGGTTCAGGACAAAAACATAGCAAGCAAGATTATCGTTCACCATTCCTGATACTCTAACATATTGTAATACACACTCACAGTGTCGACTTGTAGCTATCAGAGAAGAAACGAAAGCTCAAAGGAAGTTCGGTCATTCAGGCCCCGTCAACACTACTGCATTTTCGTTTAAAAAACTGAGACCTTTTGCTATGTTTGCATCTCCCGTCCAGACTAAAACGGAAAAAACGAAGACTCAAAAATGTTTAGAAACGCTACAGCTTCGTTTTGCATTTCTCCAGAGGGCGTTTTAGTGAAGACAGGACAAAATGGAGGACATTAGAAACGATGACGCAGAAGCTCACACTCGGCTCTATGATTGGGTGTCAAGTCAACAGTCATGACGTGTCCTTCCCTGATCGTCAGCCACCGTTTACACCGGCACACACATGCCCAGTGTTGGTGAATGGTCATGTGATCTGCGTTTTCAGTCGTTTTAATGTGGGCGGAGATCAATTCTAATACACAGATAAAACGTTGAAGTGGACAGAGATCGTTTTCGTTTTAATTCTGTTTTTAAACGAAAACGCAGTAGTGTGGAGGGGGCCTCAGTGGCTTTAAAGGCTAAGTTCACACTGTGGGCAAAAGTGGGACAAATCTGAATTATATTATTTGCTCTGAGATCTGATATATATATATATATATATATATATATATATATATATATATATATATATATATATATACAGATCTCAGAGCAAATAATATAATTCAGATTTGGTATATATATATATGTATAGGTATATATATATATAGGTATATATATATATATATATATATATATAGGTATATATATATATATATATATATATAGGTATATATATATATATATATATATAGGTATATATATATATATATATATATATATATATATATATATATATATATATATATTTTTTTTTTTTTTTTTTTTACAGTGTGAACAGCACAAACCTCATGGAATCTGATCTTTTTGATTATGATTGTGATTCTTTGATTCTTTTTGACACTTCCATATGTGGTCCCGAATCAGATACAGGTCTGATATTTTGCATTCATATCATATTCGGAGTTTATCACGTCAGATCGATATTTCGCAACAATTCTGTGCTGACGGCAGTCACTCCAAAGATTTTACACACTGGTAGTTCTTCGGACACTCAGTGAATGTGGAAGACAGATGTGAAGGTAGTGGATGGACAGTGAGGTGATTGTAGTCAGTGAGCATTACGGTAACAGGAAACTTTAGGGCTTGTTTCGCTTCTCTGCGTCAAATTAATATTATAAAATGGTTAGTTACAATCCTTGATTCTGATTTATTCATGATAAAACATGGCTATGACCACTTCACCCAACGGTTCTATTTATCACTGCGGTTCCTATGTTGTTTTTATTTGAGTTTTTATGCGTATTACACATTGGAACGTTGGTGCTGTTCACGGTGAGGGACTATTTTTTTCTAGTGGAAGGAAGGCTTTTATTGATTTTACGTAATGATTTTTACTTGAATATTTTTATTGTGTGGTAATCATTTTATAAAAGCAATGCAGTACTTCAAAGGCACGTGCTGCTTTATCGATGAATAAGTAACGGCTGAAGGAGTTATTCCATCGTGCCTAATAACGCCCTTCAGCCGTTACTTATTCAAGATACAGCACTTGCCTCGAGTACCATATTTCTTATACTTCGTACCTAAATGTATAATTACACTATTACAAGGACAACTTGAAATAAAGTGTAACCAAAAAAAAATTCGACTTCTGTGTCAAATTAAACATGGCGTCTCTTCTAAGGTCAATAAAGCAGTAGTTAATAATGTGCCGTAGGCGTCTCTGGCAAAGCGGAGGTCTTTAATGGGAGCTTGTTGGCTAAACTCTGCTCAGCATTATTAAATTTAAATCCCACTGTGTGATTCCTATCCAGTCTGCGGTTCTTCTGTTTGGCTCCAGATGTATAGAGAAAATTAAGTACTATTATGAGACGTCTCTGAATGACACTGACGTACCGGTAGACAGCTCCTGTACCGAGAATCACATGTAAAGCACATGCAAACTAATACAGGCATGACGAATTTTGGGTTTGCTGCTAATCTCCTTAATTGTTTTCCATTGGGAAATAATCTTGGTAAATATGTTGGTATCTTTTCATAAGGAAGAAAGAGAGGAGATTCTGGTCCCTTGTAAAAATGAAATGGGGTGAAATGTATTTAATGTGCACTTGTAGTGTACTTAGAATATTGAAAAGTATATTTCTATAAAACTTATACTTTCAAATAATATAATATTAGTGACATGAAGGGCCACTCATGTGTATTTAAAGAGCGTACACTTTCATGACTGTTTCTTAACTCACTCATGTGCAGTTCATGTCAAATTATAAGTTACATTTTAAAAATAAAACGAATATTTCACAATTTTACTTCATTGTTTTAATGCATTTAAAAACTGTAATGTATTAATTATACATTGAAAATTAATATATTTAAAATGTACAGTACTTCTAAAATGGCAACTTCATCTTTACAAATGTGTAGTTAAGTACAAATAATTATATAATAGATGATATACAAGTTTCAAAATAATAAAATGGCATTGAAGTGTACTTATATTATATTTACTTTATAAATTATAAACTAGTTTAGCATACATTTTTGTCAGTACATTCAGAAGTACACTTTAACCATATTTCAAAAGCAATAGAAGTCATTTTTAAATTTTATAGATTAAGTCCAATTTACGTGGGTCAAAAAAACACTAAAATAATTGCATTTAATATTAATATATTTGTTCAACAAGTGTCTAAAATATGACAGCACTTAAGTATAAAGGTGAATTATTTCTGTAATAATACTCCTTTTTAACGTATGTTAAAGTGTACTTCTTTTCTCAAGAGGGAACATTGTGCCAATTGACCTCTGTGTGTGTGTGTGTGTGTGTGGCACACGTGCTTGTGTGTGTTTGTCTTTTAGGACAAAATTGTCTAATAGGACGTCTGACATTGTTCAGGATGTCCTAAAATGAGTTGTTTTAAAGTTTCAGGTCTCCTAGGCATAGGCAAAAGACCATTCAGTTGTCCGAGGGACAAACTGACAGGACTGTTGTTTCGTCCCAGAGGCCTTGTGGTTTGAGGAGACAAATTGAGCCAAACCGCTCCAGCGAGTGGCAAAGAACAGGGAGGAACTGAAAACCGCCGCAGTCACAGAGGAAACACTCGTCCTTGACAGACTGCATCACATTGTGCCTCCTCACCTCAGCAGGACGCTGTGATCTTGAGTTATTATACTGTAGCAGATTTGTGATACAATATATTTGAGCATGTCTCTCGAAACCCATCAGGCTAATGTACGATATTTGACATGGCGCACATGGCCTCAACTAATGTACGAAGGGACGCATGAAGACGCATTTGTCCCTGATGTAATTATAATAATAATAGCACGCTGAGTGGCATCAGAGCTCAGATGACTGATGGTGTATGTCTTAAATGTCACTGCTGATTTTGACAATTCAATTAAGGAGCTTTAGACTTTAGTCTGGTTTGTGTAGGTTAGCTGTTGTACTGAGGTCTGCTGTTCGAAGGACAGAGCCACTGCTTGTAAGAAGGACCAATTAAAGTTTGTCTGTTTTTTGTCACATTTCTGTCCCCCAGTTCACTTACTTTATTGATTCCTTTCTTTCTTTATGCGGTATTGTATACGCTGACCAGTCAAAAGGTAAGATTTGTAATGTTTTTAAAAGATGTCTCTTTTGCTCAAAGCTGATTTTTCAGCATCATTACATATTATTTATCAGAAATAATATGATATGATGCTAAAAACATTAAAGGGGTGATGAACTGAGAAATCAAATTTTCCTTGAGATTTTGACAGCTAAGAGGTCATCATATTATAAGAATATCCTGTAGGTTTCAGAACTGAAAACTAGGGATGGACATTTTTCAAAAATATTGCATTTGAATATTCGGGCTCATAAAAATCGAATATTCGAATATTCGTTTATTTAAATTATGTTTAACGAAAAAGACGTTATTTTTATTTATTTTTTTTACGTTTTTGTCACCATTTCTGGACAAGCTTACAATTAGGCAATACACAACAAGCTTACAATAGTAATTAAAGTTTTCTTTTAGTTGAAAACATTAAACAGTAGGCCTATGTGTAAACAAAATATATATATATAAAAAAAAGCATTCTTAAAAGCATGCTCAAGCAGCGCGAGCGAAAAAAAACCCTAATAAAGCAGATTGCGTCATATCGTACAGAACGTACACATATACACACACGAGTCAGCAAATGATTGATTATCGTCTTTATATTGTTTCACGTTTATGTTGAGAAAAACAATAATATCTAACGTTACATGCAGGGGCGCTGCCAGCACTTTATGCTCGAGTGAGAAAAGACGCCGCACTGACAGACGTTTCAGAGACACAAAGAGAACGGTGTTTCTAACAGCACTTTGCATTTTCTGTTCTTAAACCGGTCTCCCTTAACGAAACTTAAAATAAGTGTGTCTCAAAATCATTTTGCTATTAGATAAGTTAACATCTTTGATCACGCGGGTCCAGCAGCTGCGCTTACCTGCAGTTGTGATGCTGTGATGAACAGCTGTCTTTCCTCACTCGACTGTTTGGATTTCATGTGATTTCTCATGGTGATGATATCATAACTCAGATTAATTAATTAATTTGATCAAAAGTAATTCCGTTTAGTGAGAGCCTTTTCAAGTAACGTTAATTCCAAACTTCACGAGGCAGACAACAACATTATGTGATCAAATACAGACAACTTGTTAACACACTCCACAGCGCCATCCAGTGCATTTAATTGTAACTGCTAGTTAGTTCTTAGAATATATCACTGCATTTACGGCCAGCAAAGCAACGTATTCAAAATTCGAATAGTATTTAATTTTTCGAATAATAATTACATATTGAATATTTGAAAATTTCAAATATTCGTGCACATCCCTACTGAAAACGGCCTTGTTAGTCCAATAAAAGCTTTTATTGACACCAGACTCAGCAAACGACTCCGTTTTTCAAAGTGGGGAATATGACGTCAAAGAGGATAAACACCACCTCCGCAGAAGAAGATCAACGCCTACTTCAACACGGCTGGTTTAGCCCCGCATACCGATTTGCGCATTACACGCATAACTAAAAAACATAGATGCCTACCTCATGATGACAAACCGGATTGAGCTACTGAGCAATACAAAATATTGTGCAGTGCCTGGTTGTGGAAGAAGACAGTTGTTGCAAATCTTCTCTGGATTCCAATAGGACTGCATGAATAAACTTTATTTTTAAATGACGTTCCAGCTGATGAGGGTAAAACATCGTCATCTGTTCGCTTCATTTCACTGAGGATTGTTTTGTAAACAAGACTGGATTTGGAGACCGATTAAGAGTAAAGAACGGTGCTGTGCCGTCTATATTGGATCTGACAGGAATTGTGCAACACACGGACTCTGGGTTCGAACATGTATGGGCGAATCATTCGGTTGCCATTTTACAACATTGGACGTTTTCAAAACAATTTCCCCCATGTGCATTCGATGGGTGAGTTGAAACTCATTATAATATGCAAACTGTTATCCACTCACAGCAGTGGGCGTTTACTTCCAAGTCTTCAGTGCGAGACGACCATAAAAGCCGAGCGTTTTCCAGCTATAGGCTCAAAACCAGGGTAGAAAATAGCCTATTACTTTTCATTTTGATGTTTTTGAACGCAATAACCCATCGAACGTCATAAGTTGACCTCAGACAACAATATAATAAAATTTAAAAAGCCAGTTCATGACCCCTTTCATTATTATTATCAGTGTTGAAAACAAGGGGCAACCTCCCTGTCTTTCTCTTGAAGCCAACACGGAAGTGAATTAAAATGCAATTAATCGAGTGGCCGCCTGAGGCGGACTGAAAGCGAGTCAAATCTGTATCTCCCCCAAGTTAAAATGTCTGAATTTACAGCAGAAAAAAAAAAAACATGTTTACAGCCTGGTGGCAAATAGTTGTTTTGGTATATGTGCTAATTTTGCCCTTCATGACTACTGTTAGGGGGGTGAATTTTTTTACAACTCATCTGTTTAAATTATATTTAAGCCTTAAAGTTCTGCATGATTAAGGCCGTGTTTCCACCAAAGCGGTTTTTGCCAGCTGAAAACTCTAGACGCTCTGCTGAAGACGCCGTGCTTTGGGCGCTTGAGAGCGTTTTGGCAGCGCAGCGTTTTTTTCTGTTGATACGTTTCGTTGCTATGATACAGAATATCTGCAGCACGGTTTGAATGTTGTGACAGTTGATCAGTGTGGTTAAGTCCCGCCCCTCCTCCACTGTGATTGGACAGCAGGGTAAAAAGTGACAGTGATGAGCGCTGCGTTTTATTCAAAGTTGAAAATTTTTCAACTCTCGGCGACCAGTAAAAAACGCAGAGCGATCGGCGCTTCAGCGTGAAAAAAATGCTCAGCGCCTCGTCACGCTCATGGCGTTTAAAAAATGCGGTGCTCCCATTGAAAACAATTGAAAACATACGCCAGGCGCGCGTTTGTCTGCTGTCTGTTAGCGTCACCCTCAGCTGTGTTTCTGCTTTTTCCGGGATTATTTCATACAATTTAATAGATGTATACCTTCGCCTGTGCACGCCATTGGATTCCGTCGTGTTGAGTATGGAGAGAACGACCAGCGCTGTATTTCCAGCTGTTTCCCTCGCATGCACTAATGGATGTCTGATGATTTTAGTGCGTTCTCTCCATCCATGCAATAGATGCACACCCTTGAATGAGCGTGGATATCAAGTTCATTTACTTGAACTTCTGAGGTAATATCTTTGGTTTGACCCATCTGAGAAACTGAGAGGCGGCCAAAATCAGATTGTAAAATGTATTGAATTTAAGCTCTTTACGAACTTGACGTGAGATGCTGACTGACATGTGCTTGAATCACTGTCACATCCACAAGCTTAGAGCAATATTGTAAGTTACTAATACATTTTTAACTAGCAGAATAATAATGCATCACGATACACATAGCTGACTGCTTGTATGTTGTGAGAAATATGTGTGATCCGTGTTATGTACTTGTAAACATGCTCTTAACTAATTGCCCCTTGTGAGATTAATAAAGTTGATAAAAAAGTAAAGTAAATACTCTCACGTTTAGTTACGTCTTTACTATTATAATATTTTGATGGGCAAAAACATGAACTTTAACCATTGGCTTTACTTTTTTAATCAGCTGTCACGTAAGTGTGAGGGCAGTAGCATAGCATTAGTAGGCTACCTCAGCTCCACCCACGTCCCGCCTCTTGCCCATTTTAATTGATCCGGTAGTGATGAGAGGTGACGCACTGCCAAGATGGCGACGGCTGGCCCCGCCCACTTTAGGCTTCAAAACGCTCTTCAGAAACCTACGGTGACGTCACAGATATACTACGTCTTACTTTTACAGGCTATGGTTGAAAACAGTTGTGTATTTTTTTTTCTAAAGTAGAACGTTCAAAAGAACATCATTTATCTGAAATAAAATCTTTTGAAACATTATAAATGTCAGTAACACTTTATTTTAAGGTGCTTGTAATAAGCAGTAATTAACAGTTAATAAGACACTTATAAGACCTTATTAGATGTATATAAGCATTAACTACTTCATATAACTTCTGAGGACACTTTGTTTCACTTTTCCCGCTGTACTCAATCATGTCGCCGACGAAGCCTCACGACAGATACAGCCAGGGTGAGTGTAGACTCCATCCCCTGGGGTCCAGCTGGGTCATGACCACTCCGGGCCGCTCAGTTGCCTCTCCGGGTTCGTCTTGTGCTTTAATAAACCCTTATATGAAGTAGTTAAAGGTTCCTTAGAATGTGAAATTGAATTTATGTTGACATAGTTAAATAACAAGAGTTCAGTACATGGACATGACGAGTCTTAAACACTTTTGTTTTCTCATTCTTACTTAAATTTTGTTTTTGAAAAACACCCCTGAAAAATCATTAATATGTACGACCCCTAACATTTGCATATGCCAGGCCATGTTCAGTGACAGACGAGATGGAGCTGTGCAGCCGAAGCATGGGAGTTTCTCAGTGTTCGGATGTACACAACACAAAAGTATATTTTAGTTCCTTTGTCCGAGCCTCTGAAGAAACAATGGGTTAATTTTATTTTCTCTGGAAATTTTCAAACATTTCACCGACGACTGTTTCCTCAACTTGCCAAGAGCTGGCCTCGGATCGAGCTGATGTGTTGTTGTTCAAGTTCAGACAGGTAATCTTTCACTTTAAAATCGTTCAATACTGTTTATGCATCAGTAAGTCAGGCCAGTGATTAAATATCAACTTCACATCGTTTCTTTTTGTAGGATGAAAAAAAAATCGTATTTAAATTGTGAATTATATACAGAAAGAAAGCGATCAAAGAACAATCACAGCGCGAGTTTATCTGGACACTTGCCAAAGTTATGAATTTAATGACATTATGAATTTAATGACGCACGTTACACTACACAACAAAGCTCTTGCTGTATGTACATGATCATGTCTGCATTAGTGAAAGCAGAGAAGGCAGAAACTGCATTACAATGATAAGATCTTCATCCTCGCGATCGACAGACTGTCATCTGCTGCTCAATGCTCATCACAGAAACACTTTATGTGATGGAGAATAGATCTATACACTTCAAAAACATCTCATGATTCGTTAATCTCGTTAGCTGTAAAACCTATAGTAGCTGTAGTAAAATTATTCGAGAGAGTTTCACATGTAATACATAGCTATTTTATATGCAAGCATGTCAGCCAATCACAGCAGAGGCCGATTACACACAGCAGACACGCCCCTTCAAACCGACTGTTCAAAGCAGAGGCTAAAATCAGGCTAGGAAAAATGCCTTTTATTTCTAAATTATGACTATTTTTGATCTAAAAAAACATACTAACATTATAAGGGCAACCCAGCAAAACATTATAAAATAATTTAAAAAAGCATTCTAGGGCACCTTTAATGCTTATATGCATCTTATATGCATCTTACAAGGTCTTATAAGTGTCTTACTAACTGTTAATTACTTCTTATTACAAGCACCTTAAGATAAAGTGTTACCTAAATGTCTTTACTGTAAATTTTGATGCATTTAATTCATCCTTGATGAATAAAAGACTTTTTTATTTTATTTATTCCAAAAAAAAAAAAAAATCGTATTAACCCCAAACGGTAGTGTTTAATGTTACAAAAGCTTTCTATTTCAGATAAATGCAGTTCTTTTGAACTTTCTATCCATCAAAGAATCTTGAAATATATATAAGTATTTATTCAAACTGTTTTCAACATTGGTAATAATGAGAAATGTTTATTGAGCATCAAATAATCATATTAGAACGATTTCATTAAGTGACACTGAAGTAACAATGCTGAAAATTCAGCTTTGCAAATTTTAAATTGTAAGAATATTTTACAATATTACTGTTTTTTTGGGATTCTTGGTGAGCTGAAGAGACTTCTTTTAAAAACATAAAACATCTTACCGATCCAAACCTTTTGACTGCTACTGTGTATTTTCTGTTTATTTTTATTTTCAAAAGTAGCAACATGCTCTTTTTACTGGCTCCAACTTAACATATGCTGTTCAATTCTGCGTTCTCAGCTTGTTATAACGATATTTCAACATGACATTAATGCTGCATTAAACTAAATCATGCCCATTTTGATTTCAAGTAGCAAGACTTGTCCCACCTTCTTTTCTCTTTTGATTGCTCTCTTTATATATAATACTCATCCTCTGAACTGGATTCCTGTCCTGTTTTCCTCCCTTCCTAGCTTTTATCTTTGTCTTGTCATGCCATTCTTATCTCTTCCCTCATTTCTGTTGTCCACCTGCTCTCACTCTCTGGCCTGTCCATCACACAGCAGAGCAGGAAGCGCTCTGGGGTTGACCTCTGACCCCAGTCAGCCAAGCTCTGTATAAACAGCTCATTTTCTCCACTTCCTGTTTAGCTGAACAGGAGCACCGCCTGTTTCAGTTTGTTTACAGAGCGGACCGCTTTAAGTTCTTGTGTGCGTGTGTGTACACAGCATGTTTTTCGGTGTGTTTTTTCGTATGTGGGTGTCAGTGTGTGCGGATCCCTGCCTGCTGTTCTATTGAGAACAATGCAGTTTGTTTCCTTGTATAAGATCCTATGGAAGTCTGTTTCCGCCTCAAAGTAGAAAACAAACAAACAAAAAAACTATTCTCACGATTCTAATATATAAGGATTTTTTCTCATGACTTTATATCTCACAGTTGTGACGTTATATCTCTTAATTGCAACATTACAACTCAAATTATGAATGAAACCTTTTGTCTTTGCACAGTATAGTGACTTTTTTACATTACATAACTGGCAGTTGCTTTTTTCTAAAGTGGCTTATTTGCATTCAAGGTAGGCCTACACATGTTTTCATGCTTTCTTGTGACATTGTAATTCACAGTATGACTTCATAATCGTTACTATAGCTCACAATTGCAGCTTTATAACTGACAAAATTGCCAAATTTACACTGCAAAGGTGGCTCAGAAGCACTTCTGAAATGGCAGATCGTTTAATGCTGCTCAGAGGTGGCATTAATGCATTTATAAAGCAATTACAACTTTGCTTTGAAGCTCTGGTCAGAGCTGACATAATTAAATCTGGATCACAATATGACTTCATGCCTCATAGTCACTATATATAAATTGTGGCTAGATAATTCAGTTTCATTACTCACAATTGCAACTATAATTCAATATGTATTTATATGCCAACCTGCTTTTTTATCACTTTATATCCAGTGGTGGAGGAAGTACTGAATTTCAGTACTTAAGTAAAAGTACAAATAACAAGATAAATATTTACTTTAGAGAAAAGTCGAAGTAACACAATGACAACCATACTTAAGTAAAAAGTAAAAAGTACCTGATTTTAAATGTACTTTAAGTATTAAAAGTAAAAGTACTTGCATAACAATTTATTCTCTTAATGTCTATTTTCTAATGATTAATAAAACATTCATTCTAACTCATTCAACCTAATACTCATATAATGATGGAAAAAATAGTTGTCACCATTTCTGAAACAAGCTTGCAATTAATTAGGCAATATACACATCATGCTTATCCTTACTATATGTTAATAACTATGTTTGGCAGTTAAACGTGATTAATTTATGGTGTAATTCTGAACCTCTTGGCTTGCCATAATCCTAACCAACCGTATATTACACACAGTGCGTTTCCTATGCACGTAAATACAAATTTTTGTGTATAAATTGCACGATAAATGCACTGCGTGCGAGGCGCATTTAGTGTGACCGAGTTGATATATCTATGGCAACCAAACGTCACTGGTGAGACAAACGTGCAACGGACGGACGGTCAGATTACGTTTTGGCAGGGAAAAACTGGTCAGAAAATGTAACAAAAATGTAACAGAAGTTGTAGAAATGTAGTGGAGTAGAAAGTATAATAATTGCTGCAAAAATGTAACGAAGTAAAAGTAAAAAGTATGCACTATTTATTCTACTTAAGTAAAGATACGTGAAAAATGTACTTAAGTAAAGTAACAAAGTATTTGTACTTCGTTACATTCCACCACTGTTTATATCACACTACACTCACCTAAAGGATTATTAGCAATACCATACTAATACTGTGTTTGACCCCCTTTCTCCTCAAAACTGCCTTAATTCTATGTAGCATTGATTCAACAAAGTGCTGAAAGCATTCTTTAGAAATGTTGGCCCATATTGATTGGATAGCATCTTGCAGTTGATGGAGATTTGTGGGATGCACATTCAGGGCCCAAAGCTTCCGTTCCACCACATCCCAAAGATGCTCTATTGGGTTGAGATCTGGTGACTGTAGAGGCCATTTTATTACAGTGAGCTCATTGTCATGTTCAAGAAACCAGTTTGAAATAATTCAAGCTTTGTGACATGGTGCATTATCCTGCTGGAAGTAGCCATCATAGGATGGGTACATGGTGGCCATAAAGGGATGGACATGGTCAGAAACAATGCTCAGGTAGGCTGTGGCATTTAAACAATGCCCAATTGGCACTATGTGGCCTACAGTGTACCAAGAAAACATCCCTCACACAATTACACCACCACCACCAGCCTGCACAGTGGTAACAAGGCATGATGGATCCATGCTCTCATTCTGTTTACACCAAATTCTGACTCTACCATCTGAATGTCTGAAGAGAAATTAATACTCATCAGACCAGGCACCATTTTTCAGGTCTTAGACTGTCCAATTTTGGTGAGCTCTTGCAAATTGCAGCCTCTTTTTCCTATTTGTAGTGGAGATGAGTAGTACCCGGTGGGGCTTCTGCTGTTGTAGACCATCCGCCTCAAATGGTCTACAACAGCATCATATAATATCACAAATAGTATCAATAAACGCATTAAAAGTTTTCTGTTTTCAGTTAAAGTGGCCCCTAAGTTAATAACTAATTATCTTTGCAACAGAAGTGAATCAATCAAAAAATAACTTTAGCATGGACAATAACATTAACTTAATTCTAGAGCTGCTGTAAAGCCAAAACAATCTCTGTTACTGCAATTTCCTAATATCACTGTAAAGCTGATTTGAAATATGATATTGTTTAAAGCGCTATATTAATAAATATGACTTGACTTGACTTAATGTATATACATAGACATAATAACACAAGCCACTTACAGCAACCCAAGACCTTACATGACACATAACCTCCACACGTTCGCTTTCTAAATGGTTTCTGACTCATTGCTATCTATAGCTCTATAGTCTCTGGGTCCAATTAACCGTTTGTGTTTTTGCCAGTGATAGCTCTCAGTCTCTCTCTGTATTAAATTATGCAGCAGATCTGTCTGGTTTTCAGCTTTTATCTCGTGTCTGGCTTCAGTTAGTTGACGGTTGGTGTGCCCGACCAGAGCATCAGGCGGGGTAGATCAGGGTCAAAGAGCTATTTGAAGATCTGTTCGGCTGGCCGTGTCCCAGTACTGTGTGTCCTGATCCTCCCTACATCCTGCAACAGTAGGATGACTGCAGTCGGTTAGTGGTTTGGAGTAGTCACCCTTAGTAATGACCTGACAAAGGCAAGATGTCATTTTCATTCACTTTGAGCCAAAACCCAGAGACTCGCTTTTGGGGCACTTGTGTTGGTTCTGAAATGTCCCCTTTAATTTACTTTAATTAGATGGCAGGATGTAGTTTAGCTGTGTGTTTGTCCACACATGTGCACATGTGCGGGAAGTCATTAGTGAGGTTTGCTAGCGTTAGCATTAGTCATACATTAGTCAAAACAGCTGTGAAAATCTGTTGATGGGTTTTAGGTAATAGATAACGTTACGTTTACTGCTACGTGTGAACAAGCACAATCTGGACTGCACTACAAATGTAAAAAGCGACAAATGTAATGACTACTCCAAAACAGAGTAATGGCAAGATTGAGTTAAGATCAGGTTTCACACTCAGTTTTATCTAAGCATAGTTCAGCCAAATCATATCTCACAGAAGCGCAGATTTTGTAGTTCTGACAAAATATGTAGTAACTGCATTTTGTCTTTGTACAGTATAGTGAGTTTGTTTAGCCTACATTACACACATGGCAGATGCTTTTATCTCAAATGACTATTTAAAGCTGCAGTCCAGTGTTTTCTTCTTTGTCGCCATCTCTGTTCAGAAATCTGCAATTGCAGTCATTCGGAATTATCAACTTTACGCGAGTTGTACTTCAACACCCTCGACACGGCACAGCGTGGATGAACACAATGTGAGGTTGTCAGTCACATGGATACTTTAAATTATCATTAAACATTACACAGGTCATTAAATAAGCGCATTTAGTTTCATATTTGGTAAAGTATTATACTGTTGTTATTTTTTTTCATCTATGTTGATATGAAAAGTGAACAGCATGAGTAAGATTGATGCACAATATATCAGGAGACATTGAGTGGGTCAGACATGATTTTGACCACTTCATTAAGATTTGTAAATTTCGTTTTGTGTAAATTGTATCTTTATATATATATATATATATATACATATATATATTTTATCATCCAATTGCTTGGATTCAATAAATAAGAAGCCAATATAGCTGACAATACAATCATGACATGGAGGCGCCGCGCGGTCGCTTGTTGCGTGTGAACTGGAGCGCACCTCATCAGAAATTAACCGAAACTCAACGTATATATAGAAAGCTTGAAATATCTTTAAACGAAACAATTTTAAACGAAAATAAATAGGCAACTATCTGATTATGTTATTCATTATGTTCATTTGCTGTCAAATCTGTCAAATGACGGAGATCGTTGTCTAATCATTATCTGTCCCTGAGAAAAGTAACGTTGTGCTGAATTTAAAAGGAACTACGTTTCGTTACCAAATTTTCAGTAGTAGCGTGTTAAACTACTTTTTACCCGAATACACAACACACACAACATAGCATGCAATTTAGCCTTCTAGCCGAGACGACTCCTTTATGTGTACAGATGCGACACAATGACGCAAAGACATGCTCGAATCTCCCTCAGAAATCCACTGAGTACGACTGGAATTAAAAACATTATTACAAGCTTACTGCTTTGAATCGAGCTAAAGCAAGCAGATAGTTTTGAACACTGGCTGGTTATGTATTTTCTCAAATGTATTTTGGATAATTTTTAACCCCAAAAAAGCAACGGACTGCACCTTTAAGGTATACATGATTTATTCCCTACTAAACAAACCCATGACCTTGGCATTTCTAATTGTAATGGAGGCCAGCTAGTAAGAGCTGTTTGAGTAAACCTCACACCCTTGGCCTCAAGAGGTGCACTAGCGACTAATGCTTCAGCGTCCTTGTTAACGTGCCTGCCTTCCAGTTTGAATCCCACTCGGAACGGTGCAAGTAGAACCAGAGGGGTAACATTGGAGCCGTGACCCTGATTGGAGTGAGGTTTAGGGGTTGAGTGTAACGGAGGCACTCTAGTGACTGATGTTAGAAGCTTTGGTCTATAGGTTGCTTGTTAACGTGCCCGCCTCCCATGCAGCGAAACGTTTGTTCAAATCCCGCTTGGATCGGTGCCAGTTGAACTAGAGGGGTTACACTAATGCCATTCTATACTAGATTTTACATAAAAAGTGTATTTGCACAAAAATAGTTGCTGCCTTGACTGCTTTCTTTTGGTTAAATCTGCTCATTAACTTTTGTGACAAGGCAGGAAATAAGATGAACCAGCTGCTGATTTGCAAACGGAAGCAGACACACACACTTTCTCAATGAATACACACACTCATACTACAAACACATTCTTAAGTCCTGATTGGTAACACACTTCCTAATGATAAGAGAATATAGAGCCAGTTATGATCTATTAGGCTGTGACACATTGAGGACAAACGAAAGAGGAACATGAATCACTAAAGCACACTTTAGAAAGTTCCAGGATTTTTGGATAATTACAACTCTAAAATCTGATTTGATAAAGCCAGGTGTACACTATGCATGTTTTAAGTCCTTTGCGATTGTCAGATTATATGATTATACCCCAATGACATCTTGGGTAAGAGTCAAAGCAGACTGTGCAACATCAACTGCCTTTTAGACTGTAAGATATACATTTGTGATTTTGGTCATGATTTTTACTGTGTCTTTAACTGTGTGTTTATTGTTGTCACTCTTTGACAAGCACAAGCCTGAAGTCTGATGTGGGCGAGGAAAAGAGGGAATTTTCTTTATGCTTTATGCAACATATCAAACCCTAAACATACTCGATAGTTTTAACAAAAGCAAACATGTCACATTTGTTGAAGTAACCATGTCATTTTAGCTGCAGCTACAAGTCTTTAAAGGGGTACTGAGAACTGAGAAATCAAATTTTCCTTGAGCTTTTAGACATCTAAGAGGTTATCATATTTTAAGAATATCCTGTAAGTTTCAGAACTGAAAACGTCTTTGTTAGTCCAATAAAAGCTTTTATTGACACCAGCCTCAGCAAACGACTCATTTTTCAAAGTGGGGAACTATGACGTCAAAGAGGATAAAACACCACCGCAGAAGAAGATCAACACCTACTTCAGCACGGCCAGTTTAGCCCCGCTCACCGATTTGCGCATTACACGCATAGCTACATATATATAGATCCCTACCTTGTGATGACAAACCGGAGGTTTGTAAGGAATGGTGCAACACAGACTCTGGGCTCTTACATGTATGGGCGAATCATTCCGGATACCATTTTACAACATTGGACATTTTCAAAATAATTTCCCCAAGTGCATCGATGGGTGTGTTGAAACATATTATAATATGCAAAACTGTTATCCACTCACAGCAGTGGGCATTTACATCCAAGTCTTCAGTGTGAGATGCCTATAAAAACTAGTGTTTCTGAGCTGGGCTCAAATCTAGGGTAGAAAATAGCCCATTACTTATTCATTTTGATGTTTTGAATACAAAAAGCAAGCGAACGTCATAAACTGACCCCAGACAACAATATAATACAATTTAAAAGACCAGATCATGACCCCTTTAAAGGCCATGTTGCATGGTTAATTTTTCAAACGAATTTGTGAGAATTTGCTTATAGACGCTTTCAGCAGTGACAACATAAACAAACGGTACTGCGCATGTGCATTAAACCGGCCCAACTAACTTCCGGCAAACTTGCGCAGACAATCCATAACAAGTAAATAACCATAGGAGCTGGTATTTCTTGCCAGTCAAAGAAAATAAATGTTACCTGGCCAAACTGAAATGTGACACTACCAGACCCGTTGAACAAAAATAGGAGACAAGATGTTTTTCTACCGACATGTCTGTGATTTAGACGCAGTGTTAAAAACTGTGGTGAACGCGGCGACGGGGCTTTATTAGGTGAACATATCTCTCCTTTTTAGCTTCTTACATGCTTGCTAACCTTTTTTTAAGGCGGGTCTCCACATTGACAGCATGTTGGATGGATCTGTGCAGCGTTGTTTATGATGCTAACCATTCAATACACAGACTGGTCCGCTGTCAATGTGTTTGAGAGAGAGGGAGAGGAGGGGAGGGAGCATGCGAATATGCGTCAAATACAACTTTTCCCATCTTACATTGTAAAAAAAACCCACGGAAATCGATATGTGGCGGTCAGCGCTGATAATGTGGTGGGCTGCCACTAATAAATGCATGGGAAACACTCTACCAGAGATTTGGATAAATCTAGCTACTTTAATTCCGCCGTCTCCCTTTTGTTTAGGAAACCTTTAACATTTTTCTTTTTAAAATTGCGTTGGCTCCCAAGGTCAGGTTGCATCCCACAGCTCAACAACCTGCTCATCACCTTAACTTTCACTGCATTTGCAGTCAATGCCGTATTATCCAATAAACAGTATAAACTTAACAGAACGGAAGTTAACTTTGGGCCAGCTCATCACCATGGCAACGCGTCTGATGAAAGCGTCTATTGGTAATAAACATTTAAACTGTTATCCATTGTATTTTACATTGTTGGGTATCACAAAACGGAAATTAATACGAAAAAGTAGGTATTATCTTACAGCGGTTTGCAACGATTCTCCTTTCCCCCACAATGCATTGCATTACGTAACCTTAGGAATAGAATTTACCAAAGCCCGTCTTGAAAGTAATAGTTAAATACATAGATATAGATAGACTAGATATATAGATAGACAGATCGATCGATATTGATATAGATAGATAGGCTAGTATAGAGAGAGATAGGCAGACAGCCAGATAGCATAACATTAGCATAGGTAGCTAGCAGCTAGATAGATAGCCTCAAATCCTAGATGCTAAGTGAGGCACGTCCTGTCACATCTGGTTGCAGGGTGAGCTCCTGGACCAACGGCCAAAATGCACTCACTTTCTTATAGCACAAGCTTTCCAACGCAGTTTCCACACAAGCACCTGCCAAACACAGCGACAGACACGCGGACGCTGCGGCTATGCATTTGCAACAACATTTTCACCGGAGGAAGAGATAATCGCTTAGAAACGCCCAAATAGCTAGCATGATGCCTTCTATTTCTAGATGACAAAGACAATGTTTACCAGTACTACGAGTCACAATGACAAAGGTACTTATCTGGACTAACGTTGATTTTCACTCGGTGCTATTCAAAGACCGAAAAATAAATAAATAAATTAATTAATTAATTAAAATTGGTTGTAATTGTGCACTGCTGCTCATAGACTAGCTCCAGTGCTCAATGATAGCAACTCACCAGGACACTTCACCAACTCTCCACTTATTCTCATCGGACCATGCATTTAATTGCCTTTGACGGCCATCAGTTCTTGGCAATTCCTCCTTTGCCCTCTCATGTCTGGCAGGTTTGAAATTATACGGCTACGGGCCACCATACATGTTGGTTCTTGCCACCTCTTCCTCATCCCAGTCAGTCGCTATAGTTCTAATACTAGGCTGAGGCTACCTTTCCTCCACTTCTCCCCAATGTGACATCACCAAACTGCGTTAAAAAAATGTTAATAACAAAAGGAATGGAGGAATGTTTTTCCAATGAAACTGTTGGTGTGTTGACCATTTTAAAAGGCATAGAACAAATTGCTGTATTATTTTGCATGAATAAACAGTTGGGCGAATGAACGCTGCAGGACCAACAAAATATACTTCAGAAAAGTTGATCTATATTGATCTAACGTGAAATTTTTAAGTCAGCAGTAAATGATTCACCCCATCTATTTTTTTTCTACATCTTATTGTGAACAATTCATACACTCATGTTTCATTTTTTAAAGATGTTTTGACCTTGTAATGTTTAATCAAAACACTAGACCTTCTCTCTAGTGACATTTTAAGGACTTAAAGTTCACTTAAATCTCACTCCTGCTGATCTGTCACTACTTCCATTTCATTGCAACTTTAACTCACATTCCTGCTGCAGTCCATGCTGCTCCAAAGATAATAAATCTTAGTCTTTGCAATCTTTGATCAAAAATATAAAAGTCTGCTTTCCTGTGAAATTATGTTCCTTTTTCACTGACGTCTCTTTGGCCTATTTTTTTTGCGTAGACTTGAAAGTGAATTATGGTCCAGTTTCACAGACAGGGTTTAGGCTAAGCCAGGCTAGGCATTTTAGGCCTTAGATCAATTAAGACATTTAAGTAGCTTTTATAAACGTGCCATAAAAAAAAAAAAAAAAAAAACATTGCTGGTGTACATCTTGAGACAAACACATGAGACTGGCATGATACTGTATGCCATTGCAAGTTTCTTTCAGTTAAAACAGCTTAAACACATTTAAGTCTGGGACTAGCTTTAGCCTTGACTGTGAAACCGGGGGTACATTTATTATTTAAATGAATCTCACTGTTATTTTAATCCCGGTTTACAAAGTCTTCTTAGACTTTTGGACCCAACTTGATCTTGAAAAGGTGAATTTGCATGTTATTTGTGGACTGAACATTACTGTTTTTTATCATGTTGCAGTGGCTGCTGCATAAAAACTTTGTCATGCATATAATGACCCGTAAACTCTGGGAAAATAACTGCTGTGGCCTCTTTGATTGCTTCCGTATATGATTTAATAACAGACAGAAATAGATCTGACATATAACACGCACAACGGCGGGATCAGTTTACTTGCATTTGTTTGTTTTTGTTTGTCCATGTTAGCCACAAACCTAATCCAAACCGGTTTTACTCGTGAGCTTTATCCATTTCAACATCCAAACGTCTCTCTCTCTCCTCTTCTCTTTCCTCTCTTCCTTCTGATAAGACTCTCTCTGGTCTCAGGCCCATTAGCCAATGGCGAAAGGGATAATTGTCACGGAAAAGAGCCGGGCGCGCGTTTGATGTGGACCTCGACTTCCTTTTGATGTAAAAATGTATCCACTGTGATTATCAAGATTATGGCTTCCTCCTCCTCCTCTTCCTCATTCCCTCGCCCTTTCCATCCCTCCATTAAGCCGTGAAGATTAATTGGAAACAGCCCGGTGTGATGGCTGAAGTTGATGCCGTTGTCTTCATAGCTGTCGGGTCGCTAATTTAAATCTTGTTTGGGCAGCATCCTTTCCCACACGCTCTCCCTCTTCCTCTCTGTTGGTTAAACACTGTCTTTATATACAGTGTACACATTACATATTATTATATTAGTGTTTATTATTAACTATGGACATTTTTGTAACTATGGGCACTTTTTCTGTGCATCTCTGAAATAATCCGACTTAAGGGTTTAGGGTCAGTCCGATTTTTTGGTTAAAAAGTGAAAACTTTTATTCCGCAAGGATGCTTTAAATTGACCAAAAGTTACAGTAAAGACATTTATTATAGTACACATATCTATTTCAAATAAATGCTGATGTAGTTTCTGATAATAAAAGAGTCCTGAGAAAATGAGTTATGATTTGGTATATGTATGGATCTACATAACTAATGTAATCTGGCTTGTATTTTCTTTTACTCTGTCGATTGGTTTTCGAAGAATGAGGGGATTTCGCAACGATTCAGTTCGGTCAACCTTCCTCTGGTTTGCAAAACACGCAAAAATATCAGCAAATTTAATAGTTTATTAAAAGCATTTACTGTGACAAATTCCACACTTCCAAGTACAATGTATTAGGAATATATGTATAAGGAACATAATTCTACACCCCAATACTAATATAAATCTACAGTATCAACAAATATATAAATAGATCTACATTACAAAAATATATGCAATAACATCTAAGCGTTAAACCATTAAAGGGGTCAGGAACTGCATTTTTTTTAAATTGTATAATGTTCTGAAGTCCACTTATAATGTTATCAAGTAATATACTGAGAAACATGATTTCCAGTTTTCAATCCTCTCTTTCAAACGTTCAGTTTTGATAGTCTTGTCATGTTTAAAATAATATTAAACTTGTTGTAATGTCTTATTTCTGATAAAAGAGATGTCGCTCACTGAATCTTCTATTCATGCTAACATTGAATAACATAGATCAGAACAACAAAAGCAGCGTTGTCTGTGCTTTCTTCAGTATCTGATACAACTCCATAAATGCCGAAACAAAAGCGAATTGCAACTATCACAACTATTCAGTCTGACTGGAGTGCTACTATATATATCCAGTACATAACAAATGATCTGCATCAGACAAAGCAATAGTGACACATGGTAAAAACACCTTAACACTTTTATGTTGTGACGACCGTCGGATCCAATGTAGTTGGATTTATTTTCAGTCTCTCTGAAAAGCCTGCATCTAACTGTCTTGTTTAAAAACCGCAGTAAATTTAACCGAACAAATTAACCGATCTTGTACTTCATTAAAAATAAAGTTCATCCACGCTTGTTTAATGCTAGGATCACAAAGATGGCAATGCAAAGGCTGTGTTTTTCCTCAACTTGGCACAGCAAAACGTCTTGTAATCCACAGAGGCTTTTCTATAATTTTGCAACGCATTCTCATCCCAAGGTGTCATCTAACTCACACTTTTGACCATGCTTCAACATCCAATGCTTTAGGCACCCTTTTGTGACACCGGTGGCTGGTGTTGCCAGATTGGGTGTTTTTTTTCGCTACATATTAAGGCTTGAGTGTGTTTTAGCCAGGTTTTCACCTGGAAGGCTTTATAGAAATCTGGCACCTTATTGTACCGAAGTCAAACTGAGAGTTTGTCCGTTCACAGACACCAGAATGAACATGTTTACAGTAACGTCCATCAGGCAGTAATACAGTGCCTTCAGTTCACGTTCGGCCAAAATGTGAACGCGTTCATGAACAACACTATCTCACGACCAATTCGTACAAATTCGTACAAATGATTAAAAAGTGGCAAATTGTTACTAATTCATACGACCTCATTTTTTCTAATTAATATGATTTGTCTAAACCCATGTGATGGTTAGGTTTAGGGGCAGGGTCAGGGGTAGGTCATTCGTACGAATCAGCGCAGTCTCATCCCAAGACGTCATAAAACGGACGCTTTTGAACATACGTCAACATCCGCCTTTTAGGGTACCCTTAAACGTCGGTTAGATGACGTTATCTAATCCTAACCCTACCCCAGACCTAAACCTACCCCGTCACCTAACTGACGGTAAAGGTAAAGCATCAGTTGTATGACGGCCCGGGATCGTCATACAGTATAACTGACGTTTAAGGGTACCCTAAATAGGCGGATATTGACGTGTGGTCAAAAGCGTCAGTTGTATGACGTCTTGGGATGAGACTGTGTTATACGAATTCATACGAATTGGCCAATTTGTAAAATATGTACAATTAGCAAAAGTCGTACTAATTCATACAAGTGAGGTCGTATGAATTGTTACGAATTAGCCATCTCGTAAAATTCGTACGAATTCCTGTCAGATCAGGTTGTCATGAACCGTTAATTTAACGGGTTCAGGCACAACACTGATAGAAGTAGGCATTTATCTTCTGCATAGACGCAATAATGTGACAAAATACAAAACAAATCGTTTTCTGGGTTTGACTTCAATAAAAGTTGCTTTTAGACAAACTAGTTTGAGTCCTGAAACTTATTTTTATAGTACAATGACTTTGTATATGTCAAAAGATCAAGGAAATGTTTATTTCTCAATTCATGAACCCTATAAATCAATAATATTACATTATTTGTGTGTATCCCAGAATCTGATGTCATGGGGGAAAGCAAACAAAGATTTTCCCGGCGGGATAAATGCCTCTTGCGCCTGGCGCAAATCTAAAAGGGTTGATCTGGAGTAGCTTCATTATTCATAGGTGTGGTTTGGGCGTAACGGAAATAAACCAATAAGAGCGTCATATCACATTCCCTTTAAGGGCGCGTGTTCCATGGCGCAATACTATTTTAACGGCGCATTTACCAGACGCGTTTACAATCGGTCCACAGCTGTGGAGATCGAATGTTCTCGTCAGGGCCGTAAAAGAAGAGAAGGGAAATTGGGGATGGGACAAACCCACCCAAATTAGCTTCGGTTATACATGCATATAATAATTTGGGTAAATGTGTAAGCTTTATGCCTATTTTTCCCATCGTCATGGACACATGATTTCCCTCATGTTTATATATTTTTCCTCATAATAATGTATAATTTGCAAAAAGTAAAATGCATCTGTGTAGATGAGAGAATCATCTACAATATATGCGCGTTGTTCACACTCTGTATTATGGCCAAGCACGCTTTCTGGTCAGTGGCACAATTGTTTTCTGGAACTGCAAAAAAGCACCAGGGATTGTTTGCGCCACGCCTCCTTTTTGCGCCAACCCGCCCAGGGAGCGCACGTTCATGTCCTAGTTTACCGACGTGGGTCTGTGGAGGAAAAAGCCCGCTTTTGCTTAAGTAGTTTGCTGCACTTTCTGAGTTCTTTTGAAACCCTCCACCTTCCCCAGCTCCACCTTTATAGATTGGCTACGGTAAATGTCATACAATGTGTGCTATTTGTAGCAGCAGTAGGCAGTATGCACTGGCAGTCTTAGGTGTATATATACCAGAATCTAAAGCTGCACTCAAAGGGTTTGAAGGCAGCAAATGAAGAATATGTGTGAGAGTTGGCGAGCGTACTTGTCTGAGGTGCCTAGCCATATAAGCACGTTTGTGTCAGGGTGTTTACTGTTATATGCGTGTTTGTGTTGGACATTCACTTGTGTGCTTTGGTTCTGCATGCGTGTTGGCAAGGGTGTGTATGACAGTGTGTGAGTGAGGCCTGTTTTCATTGGATGCATGGATGGATTCTATTTTACATCGCTGTCTGTGAATGTGTGATTAGTGACTGTCATCACAATGACTCATTTCATCTCTGCTTTTGCATTTCTTCACAGAAATCTGAGCAACAACCGTATCCGCGTGCTGAAAAATGGCTCCTTCACCGGCTTGTACTCCCTCGAGAAGCTGTAAGTAAATCACTTTCTTGCCATCATCTTCATCACCATTGCAAGGCTTAGTGGTGTCTTTTGAGTCATTTTAGAGTCAAGTACTAAAACATTAAAATGAGTAACCGGTTACTTAACAATAAAATGTAACATCACCTATATTTATTTTATTCATAGTTTTTTTTTTCTTGTGGAAAAAACTGTGGAATGCCAAAACACGTTCTGTGTGAGCCCGGAGACCCAAAGTGTCTGGGTCTGTTTCCTCTTTGCTTACCTCTTTCCAGCGTTTTTGAAAAAAGTTGCCATTCACCGCCAGGATTTATGATCATTTTCAAAAAGGTTTCATGGCCTCCGCAATATTTTGTTGTATGAATAGTATCTGAATATGTGATATATTAAAAGAAAGAACAGACCTCAGCCAATTTCAATTTATGTGCTACTTAATGTTGATGATCGCATTATTTTATACTCTAAAAATGCTGGGTTGTTTTAAAGGGGTCATGAACTGGTGTTTACATTTTTTTTATATTGTTGTCTGAGGTCAGACTTATGACATTCGCTTGGCTTTTACATAAAAAAACAACAACATCAAAATGAATAAGTAGTAGGCTATTTTCTACCCTATTTTAGAGCCCAGCTCAAAAACGCTCATATTTTCATGGGCGTTCTCACGTTGAAGACTTGGAAGTAAACACCCACTGCTGTGAATGGATAACAGTTTTGCATATTATTATGAGTTTCACTCTCGACCCAGTTTGTCATCACAAGGTAGGCATCTATGTTATTTAGCTATGTGTGTAATGCGTGAATTGAGGGGCGGGACTAAACCTGCCTTGTTGAAATAGGCGTTGATCTTCTCCTGCAGGGGTGGTGTTTTATCCTCTTTGACGTCATAAGCCGCTTTCCGACCGGAGGGACTTTTGCAGTTCCTAGAACCTAACGTTCCTATTTCCCTTTTTTTCTTCGTGTTTCGAACCGGACTAAATTGGGGATTTTTTAGTTCTTCAGACCGTAGTTCCTATAACTCTTTCAGTACCTAGTCTAGAGCGAGGACTTTTTTAGTTCCCTTTCCCTAGGTCTACGTTGATTGGTTCAACTTATAAGTCATGCCCACTGTCAACACGGAACTTGTCAGCGTGCGCCATATGCTGTGTGTTTTTGCAAAACATTACAACAAGGATTAAGACAAACATAACGCATTCAACCAGCTAATTGCTAATGCTAGCTAAACTTACCCGTCATTTTGTTTGCCTCCTGCGCTCTGCTCTTTTATCTTCTTCCATCATTTTACTTAATATCATATTACGCTGGACCCTTCGTCTTCTGTGTTTCTCTGTACAGAACTCAAGCATAATCTTTAACGCTGTCGTTCGTTCTCCGTTATTAAGGTCCCGGCAAGGCAGAACAGGAACATTGCAATAGCCATGCTGGTTTGTTGTTGTTGTATGTGGCCGCGCTATGTCTAGAGATGATGCTGTAAAGACCGTCGCCGTGCTTGCGTTACCCCTCCTACCAGTTCCTATGGCCACTTGGCCAGTGCGAACGCAAGCAGCAAAACCGAGTTTGGGGAAGAGTAGTTCTTAGAAATGTTTAGAAGTGGACAGTTCCTATTACTAAGTTCCTGTAACTACTTGGTCGGAAAGTGGCTATAGTTCCCCACTTTGAAAAACGAGTCGTTTGCTGAGGCCGGTGTTAATAATAGCTTTTATTGGACTAAGAAGGATGTTTTCAGTTCTGAAACTTACAGGACTATGATGACCTCTTAGATGTCAAAAGTTCAAGGAAAATTTGATTTCTCAGTTCTTTAACCCAATTTTGGGTCGAATATGGACAAACTCAAACATTGGGTTAAAAAAGTTGGTAACACTTTATAATAAGGTTAATTTATTAAACATTAGTTCATGCATTAACTAACATGAACTAACCATTTGTTACTGTATTTGTTATTCTTTGTTAACACTAATTAATACAAATCTCAGCTGTTCATTGTTGTTCATGTTAGTTCACAGTGCATTAACTAATGTTAACAAGATTTTAATGAAGTATTAGTAAATGTTAAAATTAACATTACCAACGATGTAACAAATGCTGAAGAAGTATTGTTCATTCTTTGTTAATGTTAACTAATGTAGTAACTAATGAACCTTATTTGTAAAGTGTTACCAAAAAGCTACCCAATGGCTGGGTTTGTCCATATTTGAGCCTTTTTTAGAGTATACATATTCATCTGCTTACATAATCTATTGCTTGTTTCTGCTTATTTTTCATCTTTGTTTTGATCAGGAGATTCAGTACTCTTTCAGAAGATGTGTAATAACGCCCCCTAATGTATAAAATTGAAAACAATGTCAATGGCGGGGAAGAGTAGTCACACAAATGGTGGACATTTTCATCAATAGCGGGAAAGAGTTAAATTCAATGAAGGGCAAGTCCAAATTATTGTGATAACAGCATTTTACTTTAATTTGAACCAAAAAGTCCTTTCATTTTGAATATTGAATATTGAAGTCAATGCTACCAGAGACCTGTTTGCTGCTATCTGTGAGTGCTGCTGATACAGTAGGGAGGAAGGGTGGTCACGCAGTGATTATTCACAGAACTCTAGAGGAAAGAGTCTCATTACACCTCCATATATCACCCTGTGAAAAACTGCTCAGTCTGGAGAGATAATAGAGGAGGAGGAGAGGAGGCTCCCAGGGATTGAAGGAGGAAGACATATGTTCTGTTGCTGACTGACCTGAAGTGTTGTTGAATGATACTGACAGCTAGGCTATTTATTTTTAAGAATAAAATGGTCTTGTAGCTCTTTATGGGTCGGTTCACAAAGTACGCATTTTTGCTGTTAAATATACAAGACCAGGTCAGTGGAATGATTAAAAAAGCACAAGGTCTAGAGACTAGTTTTTTAAAAGTTTAATTTGAGCACATGATTTTAGAATGCCGTGTCAAACAAGAGATGCTGAAAAAAAAGTGAGCGCAAACATGTAAAGTGGTCATGGCATTGAAAAACAATGGAAAAGCAGTGCAGTGGAATTTAAAAAAAGATGCATTCTGTGTGAAGCCTGCATATATAAAAATCATGACATGGGGTTCAATGGCTAAAAAAACATAATACTATAATATTATTTTTAGTGGACTAAAACATGTTTTATGTTTTTTTTTATTGTGAATGTGAGTGTATGAGGTCATTTGTGTGTGCACGTGCGTGTGCTCGTGTTCATGTGTGCACGTGTGCAGTGATTAGCCATGTGTGTGTAAGACAGGCCTGCTCTCTGTATGTAGGTGTTTTGTTTGGGGTAAAAGGATCTGATTTGCTTGTTTTTGCAAGTGCAGACAAGACCCCCGGGCTGCTGAGGAGTCAAAGGTCAGAGAAACTGGAGCCGTGCCCGCAAACAGGCACTCGTACCTGGGATTGTATTTAAACTGGGGTAGGATGGGGGTAGGGTGTTTAAGTAAACCTACAAATGTTATACCTCTATTAGTAAAACATCATTTCCTTTCACTTTATATAGGAAATCTTCAAAGAAACCAATTGTATTCTGCATTTTTGGAGCCACATTTTTTTGAGTCTTTCCTTGTTTCCCATGTTGATATGCATTATAATGCAGTTTTATTAAAAACTCTAATACATCAGGATTTGTGTTGCACCGTTGATTAGATAATTAGATGTTATCATTATGTTGATTATTAAACCCAATGCTTATGCCCGTTTCACACATACCCCATGTGCAGTGCATGTGCGGTGTGTGTTGCTGATACACAGTACAGGAGCAGTACGTGCTATAGTGCTTTCACATATGCTGCATTTGCAGTGTGTAACTGATCCGCGGCTGTACCACAAACTCACTATTTTATTTCAAATTCAGAAGTTATGCAGCAACTTTTATTAAAATAAATGTTTTGTCAGCATCGCAATTCTCTTTGTACACTTTTACAAACTTGAATGGATGTATGCACGTTTAAACACAATTTAAACAATGTAGGCATACAATTCCATGCATTGCTTCTATATCATTAAGTTGCTCAAGCAAGTGGTCAAATATTTAACCATTTATTTATATTAAAAGTAAAATTTAAAATTGACAAGCTGACTCTCGTGCCTTTTCTTTTGCATTTAAATTTTAATACAACAAATCTTGCATGTCACAAAGAACTTGTTTTTCTACCTCCACAAATGAGACGAGGGTTGTTCATTATGTCCTTGTTGAGGTAAATTGTAGTTGTCCTTGCTTAAAACAAAAAGATGAAACATAGTATTTAATTAATTTATCGATGAGATTACTAATTAATTTTTAAAATTAAACTCATTTTTGGTGAAACTGCTACATTTTCAGGTCAATCTGTGTTCATTTTGACCACGAACCGTGCGCTGTCACTTTTATTTAGCGTTTGCAGCACAGCAAAAATAGACTCGTTGCGGAAATGATCTCTGCACTGCTGTATGCGCACCGCAACTGGAACGGATCGACGGACTGCATCCGCGTGCAGTGTGAATGCTCTAACCTGTTAACATGGGTACGGAAAAAATACGCACGGCATACACACTGCAAATGGAGTATGTGTGAAACGGGCGTTAGCCTACACAATAGTTTTGTCTTTTACGATAGTCACTGTCAGAAATGCGATTTGACTCCTAAACTCTTGTCATGTCATCAACAGAGACATGTCAAGACTACATGTTGCTTCATTGCTTGCCGTCTCAATGACGTGACATCATGAAAGAAGACTTCTGGAAAAAAGAGCGTAAACAAATAATGGCTACCAGAAGTGGCGTACTGTTGTCTCAATGTGATGTTTGAAAGCTGTGTACAGAAGTGCTTCTGTGCTCCTTTGGTGCAACTTCACAAATGTGACAAAGCCCAAAGCGAAGGACCATGAAAACTGAAACCTGCTCTTTCTGTCAGCTGTCATTCATTATGACACTAGCCATGTTTCCATCTACTTGTCAATTGAATTATCTGAAGTTCGAATTAAAGAAACACATGCGAATAAAGCTGGTGAAAGTGTATTTCCATCAAACGGCTTAAAGCAAATAAAAACCTGTACGTAATAGACGTCACATGCTGTTTTGCAATCAAATTGGTATATGGAATTGATTTGAGACATTTAAGGTGTTTCCATTCATTTTCGCACTGAATCGAACAACATTCAAGGAAACTTTTTGAAAAAAGTTTTGTTAAGATGAAAACGGGTCTCGACCATCTACCAACAAATGATCAAATATTTCACAAGTTAAAGCCTAATAATGTATGCGCCAGCTGATAGCGACATATGTAGCAGCTATGGGATAATGTATGCAAGGCCTATAACAACTGCCTCGCTATGAATTATCCTGCTTATAACATATAAATCAACCAAATAAATCAATAATTTGACACAAAATATTGACTTAAACGAGTTTATTGATTTAAAAGCGAGTATTGCTTCTGCTAAAGAAAATAGTCTGTTCAGTCTCTCAACTGCGCCCATGGCAACGGTGTGTATAGCAGCGCCGCAGTCTGTTAACCAGAAATAACAGACCACATTATACATTAGAACTCAACCAAGCCACGTAAAAACAAGCAAACTAACCTAAGAAAAAAACTATGCAATAAACATTGCTATGATGATGCCGATGCACGTAAATGCCCGACGACAGCGGAGGTGAATGTGGTGTGGGAACGACAGCGCTCCATCAGCTCTGGGAGATCGTGGTTCATAACCCTTTGGTTGAAGCATGAACTCGTCAGTTCGTGAAGAATGAACTCGTCTTCTGACGTGTTGCAACCATAAAAGGTCATAAAACTTAATCGCAATTCATTATTTATTCGGCAAATAACCGTTTCCATCAGCTTTTATCGCATTAGTCGTATATTGATAAAGAGAAAATCCAATGAGACCGATCGTAGTATTTCATTTGAGTCAATTTTCATGAAATTTCGTCGAATTTTACTGTTTCCATAAGGCATTTTTCATCGATATCACTTAATTTCGGATAAAAGCGTGTCCATAGAAACATGGCTACTCACTACATGATAAAACGATTGATTCTGTCACAAAGCCACTTGTCATTTATGAATCACCACGACTTGGCTTTTTTTTTTTGGCTTTAGGATTCAGATTGTTAAGATTATATTACCCATATGACAATTATGTACCATTACAGTACACTGTAAAATAAATTGCTGCCTTCAATTTTCAAGTGCAATCAACTTGGATTTTTAAGTAATTTCAACTTAAATCACATTAAACCGACTTAAAACATGAGTTGAATCTTGTATAACATAACAAAAGTTGCTTAACTTATTTTGATGAATTAAAGCAATGTAAAAACATATATAACCATAACTTATTGATCATCTAATTTGTATGTGTTATCAGTGTACTGCAATTTCCTCACTGGCAATTTTTGTTATATTATTTGTTATAAGTTAAAAATTAAATATAAATTATATTATATTAAAAATATGTTATTAATTTATTGAAATATTTATACTATACAATAATACAATATAGTATGCTAATATACTGTGTAATATATTATATAGTATTTATGTGTAAATGCACACAGCTGTGTTCTTTTGAAAAGACTCAAAGTCAGGTTGAACTGGGATTTTAAGAACAATTTTAAATGATAAATTATGATTCACTTACTGTATGTTGAGTTTGAAGTAGGAATTTAAGGATGCTTTTAAGAATAAAACGGTTGCACTTTATTTAAGTTGTCCTTGTTACAGTATAATTTTACATTTAAGCACAGAGTAATATTTATTAACAACATGTACTTACTATAGGGTTAGAATAGGTTTCATTTAGGGTTAGTTGCATATAATTTAATGATCTGTTACATTAACAAGAACACTGTAAAATAAAGGGTAACCAAAACTATTTGGCACACTATAAAGTGAGAAAGTTAAAAAAGAATAGGCATATGCATACCATGTACTTATAATATTTGTATCTGCAAAACTGGAAACGCATTTCTTATGCAGTTGGTCTGTAAGCAAAACATCACAAAAATAGTATGGCATGGTATGTTAGAGAACAAAATTGCTTTACAAGTCTTTGGGCTTCTTTTTAGGAAGCCCAATTATATATCCTTGGCTACTACAATTCTAATGCTAAATTCAATCAAAGTTGGATATGGGATATTTTTTTCTTAGTGGATATCACAGGCTTCCCTTTCTAAAGACATCTCATTGCCAGACATTCTTAGGATGTTGTATAAAGAAACAAATTGCAATGTGAGCATTTGCTTTGCAGGTGCTTGATCGTCAACAAAGATGTCTCCTGGCAACCAAATTGCAGAGTATAAATGATGCTATGCAGTACTAGCATTTGTTCTGCAGATGTAGTGTGATTATAACCAGAATAGTTAATTAACTGGGTTTTACATGCCTGTGACCTGTCTCAGCAAACAGACATTATCATCATGTAACAGCAAGAGCTTTGACTGATCCATTGCATAATTTGTGTGACATACATCTTTCCTCATTTCTGAATGAGAAAACGGAACTGGTTTTCAAATCTGATTTCCAGACAGAAAGTTCTGACTTTTAGAGTTGATTTGGAATGCAGCATTTGAACTAAGTAACTTTTAGTGTTCTAATGTGCACTTGTAGTGTTCTTAAAATCTTAAAAATTATATTTGTAAGAAAAAAAATGTGCAGATAAAATAATACTTATAAAAATAAAAGGCCACTTAAGTATACTTAAAGAGAGTACACTTTCATGACTGTTATTCTAAAGCATGTAAAGTATTTATACTTTTAAGTGTAGAGTGGTATTGTATATTACATTTAATATATTTTTAATGTACTGAATTACATTTATTTTACAAATGTAAAAAGGTAATGGTAACAAATTTACCATAAACTATACCATAGTTTACCATGTTTGTCAGTACATCGTCAGTTTACTTTAACCACATTTAAAGGACAATATAAGTAATTTTGAAATCACACTTAAAGATGTACTTAAGTTGCACTTAAGTTGGCCAAAAAAGCACTTTAAAGTGCAGCTAATTGCATTTAAGTCAAATGTAATCAAATAAGTTTTCATCTGGCAATTATGTGTCTGAAAACATTACATTCCAGCAGAGTTGGGAGGGTTACTTTAAAAATGTACTCCATTACAGAAAGACATTATTTAAAAAAAATAAATAAATCAGTAACAATATGCAAGCACCACAATGTGAAAGTAATGTAATCTGATTACTTTTGGATTCCTTCAAGGTCACTTATGTAAATAAAGTCAAACTATTGTAAATAAAGAAAACTATTAAAATTCGAGGGAAATTATTGTTGTGTTCATGACAATGGGAAAAATAGAAGCTTACGCATTTACCCAAATTATTATATGCATGTTTAACCAAAGCTAATTTGGGTGTGTTTGTCCTATCCCCAATGTCACTTCTCTTTCTTTTACGGCCCTGACGAGAACATCGATCTCCTCGGCTGTGAACCGATTGTGAAGCGCGTCTGGTAAATGTGCCGTTATAATAGTATTGCGCCATGGAACAAGCGCACGTCATTCATCATGCTCTTAAAGGGAATGTGAGATGACGCTCTGATTGGTTTATTTCACATTACGCCCAAACCACACCTATGAATAATGAAGCTACTTCAGACCAACCCCTTTTAGATTTGCGCCAGGCACAAGAGGCATTTATCCCGCGGGAAAATAGCATTAGTGCCAGGATCCGCCCACAAAGTTACTTGCGCTTTGCGCTTTGACACTTGCATTTCAGATCATTAAAATAGGGGCCATTGTGTTTTATTGTGAAATGAGAGTTCCATGACTATATTAGAAAATCAACACATTATTGACTTCTTTTATTTAAAGGGGTGATGAGCTGAGAAATAAAATTTTCCTTGAGCTAAGAGGTCATCATATTATAAGTAAGTTTCCTGTAAGTTTCAGAACTGAAAACGACCTTGTAGTCCAATAAAAGCTTTTATTGACACCAGCCTCAACAAACGTCTCGTTTTTGAAAGCGTGGAAGTATGACGTCAAAGACGAAGAAACCCCACCCGCTCATCAACGCCTACTTCAACACGGCCGGTTTAGCCCCGCCCACCAATTCACGCATTCACACATAGGTAAACAAAAGCATACCTCGTGATGACAAACCGAAGCGAGCTCCCAGCAATAAACATTCCGTGTACAAAATGTTTTGTCGTGCCTGGCTGTGGGAGAAGACAGTTGCTGCATAAGCTTCCTCTGGATTCCAATATTAGGAATGCCTGGTTAAAATTTGTTTTTAATGACGTTCCAGCAGATGAGTGTAAAACATTATCCTTATGTTCACTTCATTTCACCGAGGATTGTTTTGTGAACAAGACACAGTTTGAGGCTGGATTTGCAGACCGATTAAGAGAACAGAACGGTGATGTGCCGTCTATATTGGATCTGACAGGAATTGTGCAACACACGGACTCTGGGTCGAACATGTATGGGCGAATCCGGTTGCCATTTGACAACATTGGACGTTTTCCCCACGTGCACCGATGGGTGAGTTAAACTCATTATAATATAAGAGGGAGAAATGAAGACAACACAGATATGCATTTTGTGTATGACCAAGAAGTATTTATTCAGCGATCGGCGGTTAAAGTTAATCTGTACGGAACATCGTTGTTGTATGAAACATGATTAGTCTACGTTACCTTCTATATTGGATCCAACAGGAGTGGTGCAACACACTTATGTGAGTAATATTGTTATTTTACAAATAATAATCTACTCGGCTAGCAGTGCATTGTTACAGATCGTTTGATATCTAATAATTATGTGTATGTGTCTACAAGTATCCGTTGTATTCGAGGTGCTGTTGGTTCATTGTCCTGCTATTTGGAGATCGGACTCTGGGTCAAACATGTATGGGCGAATCATTCGGTGGTTTTCAAAACAAATTCAGCCAACTACAGAGTTGAAGCTCATTATAATATGCAAAACTGTTATCCACTCACTGCAGTGGGCGTTTACTTCCTAGTCTTCAATGTGATACGCCCATAAAATCCGAGCATTTTTCAAGTAGGCTGAAAACTAGGGAAGAAAATAGCCCATAACTTATTCATTTTTATGTTTTTGAAACTAAAAACCAAGCGAACGTCATAAGTTGACCTCAGACAACAAAACAAAAACATTTAAAAAGCCAGTTCATGACCCCTTTAATTACTTGGCCCACCCAACCCGCAAATTATCCACAGTCTCCGTGGATATAACTGCAATCCGCACATCACTACTGTTAATATAGCGTTATTATGGCAAAATACTAATTGATTTAGTTTTAAGTGAAACCATTCTAATCCTGATAGTATCCACATTTTTTACAAAATGTATCTGTAATCTGCTTACTTTTTTATTTTTTTATGTAGCTGTAACAGATTACAGTTACCATATGTTTGTACCCTGATGATGTAACGCTGTTACATGTATTAATTTACTCCCCAACCCTGACCCACATATTTTCTAAATGTATATTCTTTTTGTAATACATCTTTTTAAAATTATGCTAAAAATTACCTCTTTTTCACAAGGTAGATGTTAAACACTGATAGATCAGTTTTGTTTTCTCATGAGGACACAGACTTACAGTTGATTGTATACTTCGTAACAAAAAACGTTTTCCTGCCCTGGGCCTCAACCTCCTGTGGAGTGAAAGGTCTGTGTGATCTGTTCTCATCCCATTGTTACGCAGTTTATTCTTGTTTTAATACAACAGCTTGGTGTGTGTTTGTGTGTGTGCACACATATCTCTGTTCATTGTTTCCAGCTTGTACTGTCAGTATGTGTGTAGTGTAACATGCTGCCGGAAGCTTTTCTTATCTGTGCGATCTATAGACCAGTCATCCCAGGACAGCATGATCTTACTGTTCTCTCTACTACCCAAAAACTGCTGATATCATATTCATGTTTAAGAGTGTTGTTATATTAAATATCAATGACAGATCTGACTACTGACACGCTGACACAACTTTTTTCACTTTTTCCTCTCTCTCAATTCAAAGGGTGTGTTTATCAGCAAAGCTGTTTCACTGAAGTGATGTCAAAGCATTCTTTATCATGACACATATGTTATCAATATGACACAAAAAACTGCAGCACTTTTTCTTTTTGTCTGGCTGTGTTTTCCTCAACCCATGTGTTGTGTGCTGTGCATCCTATTATGGAAATTTCTCTCAAACTGTTCTGGCATTGCTTCAAGGCTCTAAATATTCTCTAAACAGCCATCTCTACCTCTCTGTCTCTTTCTTTCTCGGTGTATTCTATGTATATATACTCTTAAGACGTGGGTTTCTATAAAATCACACTTAACAGATAGAAATATGGGAAAATAATCCAGATTGTTTAATTTAATTCAGTGTCAAACTCATTTTAGGTCACTGGCCAGATTTCATTTGTTAAAACCTTGATGTACTCAGACAGCATTTGCACAATGCATGGTCCTCTCAAGCTTATAAAGTCCCGAATCAGCTGTTTTAATAACATAATGGTGTAAAACAGCATGGAATTTTCACGATGTATTTTGTTCATTCTGTTCAAATAGTTCAGTCATGAAACTCTAGCGGGCACAGGCTGATAGGTTCTTTGCATGCAACCATCAAGCAATCACATCATTTCCGCATGACACAAGTTTATTGGCCTTTGTTGATCCTGCAGCCAATGAGATAGTCTGGTTATGGGTTTTTTTTTTTGCAGACTAGTCCTGCAAAAAAGTCAGAGTTCCTCTAAAATCCTCCACCTCCTCCAGCTCCACCTGTCTAGATCTGCTACAAGGATTGATGTATTTATGCAGCAACATATCCTACATGCTTACAACAGTGTGTCTGTGTATTAACAGTAGCAAGTCCATTGTAGCTGCAGAAATAATTTACAACAGCAGCATAGCAGATCTAGACCAAATACACTAGCACTGCCATATTCAATGATTTGCTAGTTTTCAGAGTTGTCATAATTGGAATGGTTTAGATTACACACAGTATACATGGGAAATTGCTCATTATCAGAAAGGTTTCCATTAAATTATATCCATTATGCGTCGGACAGATTTTGTTTAACCCAATTGAACTTTGAAGTCAACGTCCAATTTCTCCCAATTTTTTTTTTGTATCTTTAATATTTTGTCTTTAATTCTTTGTATCTTTAATAATTAATTTGCACATTTGTTATTAGTAGAAATATGCAACACAAGCATTGTTATAATTTTCTATACAGTGAAAATGCATACTTCTAAGTGCTTAAGTTTAGTTTACTTTTGAAAGCAGGATAATTTTTTCAGGATTATTTAAACAGAAAGTTTAAAAGAATATTGCATTTTTATAAAATAGAAAGCTTTTGTAAATTTGTGTATTTTTATGTTGTTGTCACTGTTGCCATTTATTATATTATGTCTGTCAATTTAACTTAAAGTCCCCCTGTTGTCAATAATCTTATCCCTTAAAACTCATCTTTGAGCACTAAAATGACATATTTAAATGTTTTTCCTTCAAAAAGAAATATTCAAAATTATTCAATTATTCATAAAATAGCTTAATTAACTCTACACCCATGCCTCATTTGGGTTAAGCAGTTCTATGAATATGCAAATTAGCCTCCACTTACTCACACTTACTCCACTCGCAGACGATCACACATTTAAGTGATGGTTACAAGGTAGTTTGTGACTTCAGAAACATCAGCAATTTTAAACTGCATTTTTTAGATTGTCTTTGGTTCACTGCACTTTTAAGTGCTCAGTAATGGTGTTAACTTATGATTTTTCACATGGTTTGTCTTAAAGCTACACTGTGTGATTTTTACCCCCATCTAGCGGTGAAAAGGTATATGACCATTCAGTGAATATTAGTTTCTGTTCCTCTCAATTCCAATTTTGTTTTAACTCCTACGGTGGCCAATGTAGTCCAAGATTAACATGACTTCCAGGTCGACCTCGTCCATGAGTGTTAACTCGAACAGTAAACGCGAAAGGCGAAGCTTGAATTAACTGGTATATGTCCCTCTTTGGCTACTGTAAAGTACTTTCAAGATGGAGGGGCAACATGGCGAACGAACATTAGCACCTTATAAGTGGACTTGAGGGAAAACAATAAATATAATTAAAGATTTATTGTTGTTGAATCTGCTTTATCAAAATACGTCTACTGACCTTAATCACACATTTCTCAGGTGTGATAGGATTTGAGCATGTTCTCTTTGAAGTAATCACATTCTTAGATATTGTGAAATGAATTTTCTTCAGTGTATGCCTCTATAAGGACTGCAGTGTGAGTAGTATTACAGTAATGCCAGAGGGCAGAAGGAGAGGCCAATGTTAGGTTCTCTGGTAGCTCCTCACACAGTCCTCCCTTTCATTAAAGCAGACCTCCTCAAAGAAAAGAAGTCCTTCATAGCTCGCCAAACCACCCAATGAGAGCGATGTTTAGCCATGTTTGTTTTATACCCTTATAGAACACAGCAGGCTGCTGTAGGATGTCGTGAAGGCCACATGTTCAGCGTGCCTGTGTGTAAGTGTGTCTTTCTGTTGCCTTGGCTTTCATTCACGTACACACAAGCACGTTATATGAAAGAGCAATTTTCACCTGAACCCAGCCAAAAGCCTGTTTTTTCCCTTGATCTACTAAATTGAATTTTCCACCCAGCGCCGTCCCTTAAAACGGCACGCAGCCACGTACACACACACATCCTGTAATGAGGCCGGCCCCTGCTCAGCGAGCGCGACCCTACGAGTGTGTGAAAAGATCACAGCGGCCTGTCCAGCGCTGATTTGAGCAGAGCTAAATGAGAATAATGAGAGAGATAGAATGAAATTTAGAGGCTGATAGAGTGAACAGGATGACAAAAAGTAGAAGCAAAGTGTGCTTTCATATGGAGAATGAGATAAAGACATTAGGGCTCTATTTTAACGATCTGAAACGCAAGTATGAGAAGCGCAAAGCGCAAGTAACTTGTGTGGGCGGGTCCTGGCGCTGTTGCTATTTTCCCGGTGGGATAAATGCCTTTTGCGTATGCGCGCAAAGCCTAAAAGGAGTTGGTCTGAAGTAGCTTTCATTATTCATAGGTGTGGTTTGGGCGTAATGTGAAATAAACCAATCAGAGCGCCATCTAACACACCCTTTAAGAGCAGATGCGCATGTTGCATGACGGATTGTTATTATAGCGGCGCACGGCGCACCCAGGACCGTTCACAGCCGATGAGACCGATGTTCTTGTCAGGACAGTGAAAGACAGAGAAGTGACGTTGTATGGGGATGGAAGAAACCCTCGCACATCAGCGTCGGTTAAACATATAGGCCTACGTGTGTTTCTTGCCACTATTGGGCAAACAGGTCTTCAGTCCTACAATTAGCCTTAAAAAATGGGTAATAAGGTTTTTTTTTTCATCTTCATGTAAACCACAATGATTTCCCTCATGTGTTAATATCATTCCTTGTTATAATGTATGATTTGCAAAAATAAAAACTGCTGCATCTGTGTTGATGAGAGAATCAAAGTGTATATACGCGTACTCTCAGAGTCGCTACATTATGGCCAAACATGCGCGCTTATATATATATATATATATATATATATATATATATATATATGATAAATTGATGGATATAGATGACGGGTGGATTGATGGAAGGAATAAGATGGGTGGAAGATGGCAGCATTGCAGTAATTCATTCAGATCCAAAACACTACTTATCGTTGTTTTGCTAGCATAGATGAACATGAGAAGCAACAGATGATTGCGTGTACCATTGCCAGACACTGACTGAGATATGAGAAATCATCTGGAAATCAACAAATATGATGACTTGCTACAGGGACCAGGCCTCTTGTCCTCTGCATTGTCTGATGCTGTTGGCCGGGGAAGCAGGCAGAAGCCTGTGCTAATGGCTAACAAGCTGGCCGGCACTCTCCCGTCTATCCAGTTGGAGGATGTCTTGAGACAACTTCAACATCTCTCTAAACAGGGCCATAGCAACAACACATTCTCATCCCAAGATGTCATCTAACTGACGCTTTGACCATATGTCAACATCCGACGTTTTAGGGCTCCCTTTGACGTCAGTTAAATGACGCTAACCTGAACTGACATCTAACTGACGCTTTACCTTTCAGCGTCAGTTACATGACGCAGTAAGGTTTAGGTCTGGGGTAGGGTTAGGGTTCAGAGTAGCATCAGTTCAGATAGTTCAGATAATTTCAGTTAGATAGTTCATCTAACTGACGTGCTTAAGACTACCACTGTTATCCACCATGCCTAATAAGGATTCCAGTGTCCTGCCTCAATGACTTCCGTCCTGTGGCAATCACACCCATCGTCATGAAGTGCTTATGCAGCAGCTCGTCATGAGGCATATCAGAGACCCTGCTGCCCCTCGTTGGACCCGCTGCAGTTCGACATATCGTCCTAAACACTCCACTGATTACGCCATCTCCACCACACTCCATCTGGCCCTCATTCACCTGGGCAATAAGGACACCTACATTCAAATGGTGCTCAAAGACTTTATCTCAGCATTATCCACTGGATCTTGGACTTTTTTCAGTTTGAGGAGACCTCAGTCAGTCCAGATCGGAGAACAGCGCCACCCCACTTAGCAATGGGGCCCCTCAGGGTTGTGTGCTCAGTCCCTTGTGGTTTACCCTGCTGACTCACAACTGTGCAGCAATGTACAGCACCAGGCAGCCACATCATTAAGTTGCCGATGACACGACCGTGGTTGGTCTCATCAGCAAGAACGATGAGTCAGCATTGGAAGTGCAGATGCTAAAGGACTTGTGTAAAGCAAACAACCGTTTCTGAATGTAGACAAAGCAAAAGAGATGGTTGTTGACCACTCTCCAATGTACAACAAACAACAAATTCCTCGGTGTCCACCTTGTGGAGAACTTCACCTGGTCCCTCAACACCAGCTCCTTAACAAAGAAAGCAGCGACTCAGACTTTCTGAGTAAGCTAAGAATGTCCAGCTCCCGCCACCATTTCTAGACCATCATGAGCAGCTGCATTACTATCTGGTTTGGAAATTGCACCGTCTTGGATCGCAAGACCCTAAAACTGTGAAGACAGCATATCATTGGAGTCTCTCTTCTGTCTGTCATAGACATTTACACCACATGCTGCATCCAAAAAGCCACCAGCATCGTGGCTGAGCACACATCCACTCTTCACCCTCCTGCCATCTGGAAAAAGGTACCAAAGCATTCGGACTCTGCACATCCATACTGTGTAACTGTTTCTTCTCACAAGCCATCGACACCTCAATATAGAAGGTCAGGACTGACACACACTTAAAGAGCCCCTATCATCAGCATTTGAAATGTTCCTATTTTTGTTTAAAACTGTTAAACAGTTCCCAAAAACAGCTTAACATGCATGCAAGGATAAAAACCACTTTATTTGTCTTATAATATGCATTTATTTTGAACTGATTTGCTCAACGAACTCCCAAATGATTTGTACAATGACTCATTTTTCCAAACCACTCCTTTTGCGTAACAGCTAATTGGCGGTAATTGGTCAGATGACAGACCCAGTCAGTTATTGTTTGTTAGCATAACGCAAAAACATATTGATAAAGCACTGCAGTACTACAGACACTCTATTCTTTATGACAACTCCAATAACAGCGACAAACATTTCACATATTTAAAAAAAAATTGACATTGGAGACCTAGAAGCTGCGTAAGCCTACACACAAACACACACGCGCACACACACATACTCCTCGCGCCTTCCCTCCTCGCGCCCGATGCTACAAAACCGTTCAAAACCCATAAAAGCAACATTTATTAATAATACTTACAGGTTGTGATTCAGAGGAGGAAGCTGATCCATGTACACTGAGATCCATAAGTTACAGAGCCCTCCTTCAGGAACAACCACTTACGCATCCACATTTGAATTAATTTTTGTTTTTAAATGATCCGTCATTAAAATGATGAGAACACAATCGGGCTATACTGTTGTGGTATCGATTGCAAATATGAACTCTAACCACCGATTCTTCACATGCTCTTCCCTGGTAAATGAAAACAAAGTGGCTAAACTATCTTTGCATTGTAGAACACAGCGTCTTCTCGACATGATGCTATGATGAAGTATTTGAATGTGTAGACTTCAAGTTTACACTTCCGTCAAGGCCAGTATGTATCTACGTCACGATGTAACAGTTAATGACTCGTTTCAAAAACAATTCATTTCAGTAGACTCAGAGTCGAACTCTCACTTTGAAAGACAATAACTTTATATATGGTGCACTTTCAGATATAAATCTTTGCAGGATGTTTTCATTCCCTTAGAGCTATATTCTACACCATATGAACAGTCATTTCAAAAATCCATGATAGGGGCTCTTTAATGACCACCCACAGTGAAACTTAGGCACAAACAACTTTGCTGAAAAACAACTGTTTACATGGTGTATTTATTATTAAATGGATTCATTTGCACAGAAATTCTTGTCTACTGTATAAAATTACTGTTCTTGCTGGTACTGCACTGTCACTGTTCGTAATATCTTGTGTTGTTTGCACGTTTGCGCACACGCTCGTTAGTCCATAGTTAGTTTTGTATTTCGCGTAATATCGATGTTTATGTTGTTTCATGTAGCACCTTGTCCTGGAGGAACGTTGTTTCATTTCACTGTGAACTGCAATGAAGAATTACTGAAATAAAGAATGAAAGCCACTTGACTTGACATGAAGCAATTGGGTGGATGGATGGATGGATCCATATATATTTTCTGTTGAACACAAAGTATATGTTTTGCTTACCACTGACTTCCATTTTATGGATAAAATGTATGTATATATATATATATATCAAACAGATCTCAATCCCCATTGACTACCATAGTATGTATTTTTCCTACTATGGTAGTCAATGAGGGATTGAGTATGTTGATTAAAACATTTCTCCAAATATCTTTCTTTCTGTTCAGCAGAACAAATAAACACATAGAGGTTTGGAACAACAAGAGGGTGAGTAAATACTGACAGAATTTTCATTTTTGGGTGAACTAACCCTTTAACCATAATGAGAATAGGTTTCTTTCCAACAGTAGCTGCCACCCAAAGTTAAGAAAATACTCTTTTATTGAGTGTCTGAACAGGATAAAAAAAGGAATTTTTGCCCCAACTCCCTAATTTAACATGGGTTCATTATGCTGTCTTTGGAATTAAGATTAACATTGTTTCCAATGTAGGTAAGGATATGGCATTATCCAGAGTGGGAGTGCAGTGTGTGTACTGTTTGTGTGCTGGTCACTGCTAAACTTCTCATTAAATCTTAAGGGTAGTGGCAGTGGCAGTGAATTTATCCATCTTTCCCCTAATAAACAAAGCTATAGAAAGACAGATGTGGATTCAGTCAGCTTCTTATGTGAATCAAAGTTCAACAATAATGCATTGATTGACCAGAGTATAATACTTAAAAAAAAAAATAGACCTCAGTGAGACAAAAATAAATCCAAGCCCTAAAAATATGTTCATCTTGAATGTTTGAAATATAAAGTCAAACACTTTTCACAACCCATTTTACACATAATCTGACCCTTGTGAGGTGTGCCTCATGTACTGATTGTGCACTTGTAGTGTTCTTGTATGTTTCTTAACACACTTAAGTACACTTTTATAACTGTTTCTTAACTTTTTAAAAAGCGCTTTGTCATATCGTTAAATTAAAAGTTTTCCTTTAGCTATGCACATTATATCACTATTTTTATAATACTTTAAAATTAACTTATTTAATTTAGTTGAGTTAACTAACCTTTAAAGCACATGTAAAGTAATAGTTTTAAGTGTAGTGCGTTTTTTGATATTATACGTAATGTAAAATATTTAACTAAATGAAATGTTTTAACAGAAATTACATTACCATAAATGTACCCCCAGTGTGCTGGTGTTTGCCAGCACAATCGGCAGTACACTTGAGCTTTTCAAAGACAAGAAAAGTAATTATATTACTACATGTAAAGATGTACTTAATCCTAAATTACTGTTTCAAAAAACAATCTTACTCTAATTGCATTAAATATAAATTTAAGCTGTTTACATTATAATTTAACTACAATTAACATGCAATTAAATGACTTTACATTCAGTTCACACTTAAGTATATTCTTTAAAGTATATATTTATTTTAAGTATGTTTAAAAGTATGCTTTTAGTATTTTTGAGTTAAAAAGATACTCAGTCAAACACACTTTTCAGTTGTAATATCATAACTGAAATTTGACAGAGGTTTCACTAGCCTTGATTTGACTGGACTTGATTAACTAGGCCTCACTGTTTACTCAAAAACTCCTCCACAGCACAACAACAGTCCAAGTTCTTCTTCCAGAGTTCATTTCAAGTTCTTGTTGAGATGTTGAGCCAATGAACACGCCTAACAGCAGGGACTGAATATTCAGTTATCTCAGGCTTCATATCCAGTAGCGACACAGTGAAGAAAGTGTTAAAAGTGCGGGACAGAGCAGGAACAGAGGAGTGTGTGAGGAAGAAGAAGGGGGGCAGACCGCTGGGGTTGATAGACTCCAGATGTGACTATTAGATAAACTCAAGGCAAGGGGTGTGTTTGTGAGTGTGTATATGTGTGCTAGTGTGGGTGTGTTTATGTTGCTAGCGGGACCTGATAGCGTCTGGGCTTTACACGAAAATGCAAAAGCAAGATGGAGTGACAGAGCATACGTTTGTACCGAGAAGTCGGTGAAAGAGCAGACGAGAGTCGTTTTGGGGAGGGCATTTTCACTCTGTCTGTGAAATGCACAGCTGAGCTGAATTAACAACTTTTTTTTTCTTTCCTTGCATTTGCTCTGTTTCCTCCTTTCACGTCTGCAAGAAATCCTTTTCATTTTGCCCTCCTCAAACCCAGACTGACTCGATCTCAAAGTCCACCCACATGCAGCAGTGTTCACACATAGCTGGTCATTGTCCTGCATCCATTCACTCATATTGTGCTCTGTTGCTGTCAGACAGCTGTTTCTTTGTACTCACACTGGCCTAGACAGCGCTTCAGTGCTATAATCTTAAAATATTGTGAGCCGGGCCAACATGCAGAACTTTCGATTGATAATTGGATCTTTTCCTATATATTTATGACTTATGGAAAATGCAGCAAAAATTATATAATAGAGTTCAAGATCTGGAAGTAAAACCCATTCATTTTACCCATAGGGGATTTTTAATGATAAGTTGTAAACCTTCAAAAATAGACCCACTGTGAGCTACGAGATTGTTATTAATGGCACATGCTTATGGGGAAGCCATCTTTTTAGTTACTTTAACTCTATTTTTTTTTATATATAATAATTGTGCTCAACAGCAACATTTCGGAAATCTGAATTACCAATGATTCTGCAAAAAAAAATCACCAGAGGTGAGCGAATTATGCCGAAAGATAACTCATCCAGTGCCCGCTTACTCCCATGAAGCAGTGCAAATTATGTAATAGAGTCAGTCTCTCTACTTTCTCAAAATACGTATGTTTTTGCCAACGCTACAAATGAGTACGAGGTGGCTATGATTTGTCTAAACCCCAGTGATGGGTAGGTTTAGGGGCGGGTAGGTAGGGGGTAGGTCATTCGTACAAATTCTTATGAATTGGGCAACTCGTAAAATATGTTACGAATTAGCAAAAATCTTTACAGAATTCGATTACAGAGTGTTTTTGGGAAAAAAAGTATGCTTAAAGGGTTAGTTCACCCAAACACCGCATGTTGTTCCAAACCCGTAAGACCTTCGTTCATCTTCAGAACACAAATAAAGATATTTTTGATGAAATCTAGGAGCTGGATCACTCCTGCATTCTCAGTCCATAGGCTTCTTGAGGAATTGAAACTTGTCGGCCTGGAAAAGTTATTAAAGACATTTAATAACTTTTTAATAACAAATGTCTTTTTGACATTTAAAGGTGCAATACCTAAGATTTATGCATTAAAATATCCCAAAATCACAAGGCCAGTGTTATATATTTAGTTAAGATGATAACTTACAATATTCCAAAGGTTTCAAGCAATGTTTAAATGACGCGAAAATTGAGATTTTAACCAAGGAAACAGGGCGTGTGAGCAGGGGTGAGCTGGGAGTCGCCAGTCAATCGCGTCATATCCGCGTTACCTCGAGTTTCCGCTCGTACTACGTGTAGTCCTGGACAAATGCGGAAGTTGTAGTTGTGCGTTTGCGTCTATCAAGCAACAAACGTCAGCTTGTTTTCACGCATTTATAATGGAATGGTGCACATTCTGGTGCATTATTCTTTCAGATTATTTTAGGAATGTGAACTTTTGGCTGTAAAGGGGGTCGCACACCGGACGAGAGAGCCGCGCCACGTCTAGGACAAAGTCCAGTATCGACACACCGGACGAGAAGCCGCGCCACGTCTAGGACAAAGTCCAGTATCGCACACCGGACGCGCACTTTCTCATCAGTATATGGCCAGCAATATTGTTATGTTTAATGACATGAAAGGAAGATAATGTCTGTTCTATGTTATGATTGTACTGTACAATTAAATACAATTGATTGCTGAGTCTGCAGTCTGAAAATTTTACCTCAGAACATCTGTTAACTGAATGAATTGAGAATATCACCTGAAAAATCATTTATAGAAGTCGAACTTTACCTCATCCATGACAACTAATTTTCGATTCCGTCTGACTGATTTATGCCACGGTGAAGTTGAAAACAACAGTTCCCATCATTCCAGCGTTCCTGCACGTCGTCATCAAGCAAAGCCGTTGTTGTTGTTTTGAATGTCAGCGCCCTCTAGCGACATGCCAATCTTAGGTATTGCAGCTTTAATAACTTTTTAAATAACTTTTTAATAACTAAGCAAAAACAACCAAAAATAACAACTTTATTTCGACTATTCATTTCCTTCTCTATGAGCCTCTAGTCAGTTAACGTCAGCGTAAAAGCATAGAGCTACGTCAAACTTAGGCTCACTATTGGCCGACGCTGGTCATGTGTGTGATGTGTGTGACGTACAAAAACAGAAGCTTACGTTATTAAACTAGTAACCTTACTCAATGCAGAGAGAGAAGTAAATGAATAGTTGAATAAAGTCGTTATTTCAGTTGTTTTTTGCTCACAAAAGTGTTCTCGTCGTTTGATAACCCTAAAATTGAGCCACTGAAGTCACAAGTCACTATTTTAACGAATGTCTTCAGTAACTTTTCGAGGCCAGCAAGTTTCAATTCCTCAAGAAGCCTATGGACTCAGTATGCAGGAGTGATCCAGCTCTTAAAATTCATCTATAATTTGTGTTCCGAAGACGAACGAAAGTCTTACTGGGTTGGAACAACGTGAGGTGAGTAAATGCTGACAGAATTTTCATTTTTGGGTGACCCTTTAATTCTATTGAATGTGCCCTTGTTAGTAGGCTTATAATTCACATCTTATGTATATTAAAGGTGTAGTAAGAGATTTCTGAGAAGTGCTGTTGAAAGTGGGTCGGACAGAGCACTACAACAGCACCAATCAGCAGTAGGGGGCGTGTCCACGCAAAATGGGAGGACTTTTCACAAGTGATGATATTACTGCGCCAAGTCGAAGTGCTCCCAAGAACTTGCTGTGGTATTCTGCCACACAATATAGTTATCAATTTTAAACGCTTAGAAAATCGCAATGTTTTATTTTGTGTCACCAGCTTAGGTTGAGTTGAACGGGGCTAAGCTAAGTGCTAACAAAGTTTCACGGCAAGACTGAGCAATATAGTCGTCTTAGTTAAGGGAATAACATAGTTTAATATGAAAAACCGGTAGAGTATCCCTTTAATATTGGAAAAGTTTTCCAACACTGATGGAGTGACAGCACCGGACTAAAGAAGGTCTGAAAATGGATGCAGAGGTTGCATTGTTTCTGCTCTATTAGTAAAAGTGTGCTGTTTGCAACCAACTCTTGCACAAACTGAAACTTGTGTGCTCTGAATGTTAATTTATTGTTTTTCCGTATATCGTTCTTTAGTCAACTTTATTTTCACAAAGCATTGTTTTGCTTCGCTTCAGCTATAATAGAGACATCCTTGTATTGTGTGTTCATGCACTTTGGGAGCAGAGCAGTGAAGGGATGTGTGTTTTGAGTTTCTCAGAAAATCACTTACTGCACCGTTAAAAAATATTTCTGAAATAAAAGGCCATTCAAGGGCAGAGAGTACAATTAAGTAAACTACTTTTTATTTCAAGTGGCATCAAATGTATTTTAACTATTTTTAATTGCTTTAAAAGAGTTTATTTTTAATAAATATTGAATGTTTGTGACTGTAAGTGATGATGTCTCTTGTTTATTTTGTAATTAGATTGCCAGATTGTCATCATTTATAGGCAACCGTTGACTGGACCATGATGACTTTTCCTCTTATGTTCCTTTCCTATCTTTATCATGCAATTCTTTGCCTTATTTTGTCTGTTTTATCTTTCTACTATCACTTATTTTTTATTTTCTTATATATTTTGCTTGCTGTATTCCTCATTTGTAAGATGTTTTGGATAAAAGCATCTGCTAAGTGAGTAGATGTAAATACACATGCACTGTTCTTGTTCAGTCTGAGGCTAATAGAGGAAATACACATGCTCTGAAAATGATATGAAGTAAAACTGGATTTTGGCATTAGTTCTCTTTTATTGTTGAGTCTCTTCAAATGATTTGACAGTAAATGATATAGAAGTCCAACTGAAGCAATATTCTAAAAGCATAAATGGTCTTTTTTAATCCTTGTGCCTAATTTATTTCTGGTAGTGTACATGCTCCGAGCACAGGGCCGAGCAATTTTCCCACAATTCCGGTTCCAACGTTCTATCTTGGCGTAGTACCTTCCTTCTGCCATTGAACAAATATATAATCAACATAAACCACAGAAATGTAACTCTTCAAAAGTGCACTTTGTCTTTATAAGTTTAGTGAAAATCCTGGTCAGGAAACGGTCTGGACTTCACATTACATGTATACTTATTTCAAGCTCTTGAAATATGTTAAATATTTTAGTCTAAAGGGCCAGTCTTGAACTATGGATATTGGTTCAATTTATCTGGATATTAAAATGAATGACATACATTTTATATTCTCAGACTGCAAATGATAGAATGTTTTGTGTGGGTTTGGGTGATAAGCTGCAATCATTTCAATACAAATGCAACAAAGTTAAATGCTGTTTGCCTTTGACTCAGGATGGACTGGATAGAGGAAAACTATTCCAATAATCTGAGAGAAGGAGAGGAAAAGCAGGAAATGAGTTGGAAAAATAAGAAGCAGGCAGATCCAGATTTTCCTGTTTGGGTAAGAGTGGGTCGATGTAAATTTCAAGGCAGCATTATAAGGACCCCATTGTGTGGCCATTACATGGGGTCAGTACTGACCCCCATACATACTCAGGACTCCGAGTGATATGGGAAAAACAGTGTTTAAAAAATAGAGAGAGAAAGGAAAGTGTAAAAATAAACGAGAAACAACCTCTGTGCAGGGACAGGAAAAGACATGCGGCACCAAAATGGCTTCCGCTATTTGCACCTACATCTACAAAGCAACACCTCACCATATCCCTCCCTATATTAATGTGCCAAATGCACTACGGTTTTCTGGAAACCTTCCTACATAAATTAAGGAACTACACTGTAAAAAATATTGTAGGTTTAACTTAAAAAAGTAAGTAACCAGGTTGCCTTAAAATTTTAAGTTCATTGAACTGGAAAAAGTGAGTTAATACAATGAAGGAGATTAATTTAATCATCAAAACTCAAAATAATAAGTTATCTCAACTAAATAAATTATTATAAAGTTGATTTGACAAAAGAAAAAAATGTTGTGATTTTACTACACGTTAAAAATATTGTTGGTTTAACTTAAAGTAAGTAACCGGGGTTTGCCTTAAAATTTTAGGTTGATTGAACTGGAAAAAGTGAGTTAATATAATGAAGCAGAATAATTTAATCATCAGAAACTCAAAATTATATGTTATCTGAACTAAATAAATTATTTAAGTTGACTTGACAAAAGAAAAAAATGTTTTGATTACTATAGTAATCACAACATTTTTCTTTGTCAAATAATAATTGTCAAATAACTGTAAAAAAATATGGTTGGTTTAACTTAAAACCTGGGTTGCCTTAAAATTTTAAGTTGATTGAAATGGAAAAAGTGAGTTAATACAATGAAGGAGATTCATTTAATCATCAGAAACTCAAAATAATAAGTTATCTCAACTAAATAAATTATTATAAAGTTGATTTGACAAAAGAAAATATGTTGTGATAACAAATCTTGAAATTATTTTTACAGTGTGAGGACTTGTCAGAACAAATGTTGATTCTGATTAAGACCATTGTTAAAACTCTGCTCTGAACATGTACCTGTCCCCCAAAAATGTGAAAGAAGACCAATCGTTATAGTATCATTCTTTTGTTTTCAATATTATTAATTTGTTGACCTGATATGCGAAATATTTGACAAATACATTTAATTTATTATTGTGTTTTTGTATCAGTGAGGTCAGACTATCATTTTAGCAAGTTGATTAAAGCCAGGTGTTATGTTGCAGTTTCTTATTAAATTTACAGTTTTAGTTTTACACGCCAATGACATTAAATCTAATTTGTTCAAAAATCTAGATGCAAATAGAGCAAAACAGTCTGGTTCCAAAATTAAATATCCCATGTATTTTCCTTGAAGGGATAGTTCACATAAAAAATGAAAATTATGTAATAATTTATTCACCATCAAGTCCTTTATGAATTTCGTTCTTCTGCTGAACACAAAAGAAGATATTTTGAAGAATGTTGGTTGATGGAAAACAGTTTTTTTCCTTTTTCTTCATACTGTGGAAGTCAAAGGGACCCATCAACTGTTTGATTACTGACATTCTTCAATATATCTTTTGTGTTCAGCAGAAGAAAGAAACTCATACAGGTTTGGAAGAACTTGAGGGTGAAGAAAATGATGACAGAGTTTTATTTTTTGGGGTGAACTATCACTTTATGTGAAAGAGATTTTTCAACAACACTTTAAAAACATTTCAAGACAGATTGAGCTACTGAGGTTGTTAAGGGATGAGATATTCTTGTGGGAAAGCCACAAATTAGAGTGATTTCAACATTAAATCAACTTTAAATTAAATGACTCAATCCTGAATGAGATCCAGTAATCAGACAATTCACTGTTACCATGAAAGTGAAACCACCTTATATTTTAGTATAATGTGTATCTAAAATATTTTGAAATAAACTTTTTCATATAGCTCTTTTCATATACATTTATATACTCATATAGTTTATATACTCATATAGTAAATTATCAATAAATCAATAGTATTATAGGCTATTGTAACATTGTCTTTAATTTGATTATATCATTTAATGCTTAATGGAACAGTATGAATAGTTACTTTTGTTTTCTGATTTTCATATACTTTTTTGCTTTAAATCGAAGTTTTTTTCCCACTGTGATTAATTACCTAACTGACTGGTTTAATTTATGGGCTGCAATTTTGTCGCTTTGTTCAGAATTGAACTTTCAGTCTATCATAGCAATGTGTCACAGCTTTCCTACGTCTAAACATCTGCATGTTCGAAGACCTATCATCATGTTCTTACGTAATGTCTTGCTAAACCATGTGCTAGGAGAAATTATTCAGCAGACTTTGGCTTGGATAGAAAGTGATTTAAAGACACTGATCAAACATTATTCTTTATAAATCCTTTGTGAACTTCATGAAGGTTCTAGAATCCCAGTTAGTGTGTAAAGACCCATATGAAATCGCTTGATGGGTGCTGTTTTCTCTCATGTGTTGACTCATTTCCGATTGAAACATGAAGTTGGGCTGAGACGCCAACTGAATACGTCAATGTCATGAACATGTTTTGCTATTTGCTGTGAAAAAAGAACACTTTAGCATTCTTTTAAAAAGAGTACTTATAATGGAAATAATATACTTTAAAAGAAGTGTGAATTGAATGTAATGTTTCAGATGTTTGAAATGAAAATTCACATGTAGTTTAAATTTATATGTAAATGCAATAGAGTGCAATAGTGCCCACCTTTTCTGCCATGCTGGTTCCAGAAGTATTTTCCCATTCATTTATCCCATAGGGGTTTCAAAAGAGTGTTATAATGGTGCGGTTATGTCCTCCGTGGAAGTTCGTGTTTACGAGGTGGGAAGTCGTGTTTATGACGTCAAGTCACTTTCGTGGGAGCAAGATGGCAGTTTTAATGAACTACACAAAAAAACAGCAAGGTTTTTTTTGTCTCTGCTTCTAGAAAATGAAGAACAAAGAATGTGTAGTAACACTTTACAATACGGGTGCACTAATAAGCATTAATTCATGCTTAACTAATGCACAGATAATACTTAATTAATGTGTAACTATGATTATCTAAGCTATTCATTAATGATTACCACATTAGGAACTAATTAAGAGTCTGTAAGGTTAATGTATTAAGTGCATACATTAATTGTTATTAATTAAATATGTAATTGTGGATTAATTCCATATTAATTACTTTATTTTTAGTGCAAATTCATGTGCAAATTACTACAAATACTAAATTGTAGTCATAATTACTAAAAGTAAAGTCATAACATAATGATACCTTTGCAAATCATTAGCTAATGATTAATTAAAGCAGACAACTGGAAGTTGAAGTGTATAGCTTTGACTAATTGTGGTAATAAACACATTACTTTACACTATTAGTTAATAAAATGTTATTAAGGAATTACACAATGACACATTGAATTAATAGCAATTCATGTATTACTTAATATATTAATCATATGAGACTCTTCATTAGTTGCCGATGCAATAATCATTTATTAATTGTTTAGTTCTTCACGAGTTATACATTAACTCATGATTATATGTGCATTAGTTAAGCGTGAATTAATGCATATTAGTGCACCCGTATTGTAAAGTGTTACCGAATGTGCTTCAGGTGTGTTTTGCCTTTTCATACTTTTAATTATTTTATGAAGCCACTGTACATTTTATTGTTACATTTTATATTGTTATGTTACAATGCTTTCATATTTTGTGCTATTATACTTTGTTGTATGTCAATGTCACTGCTAAATACTGCTATATACCTTTGTAATACTGCTAAGTATTGTCAACGCGTTCTCATCTAGGCGTCATATAGTGACACTTTTGAAATTTCATCTAAATCAAACGCACATGGCACACTTTAACGTCAATATAACACACACAGAGCTTTGTTTGGTTATGGTAGGTTTAGTTCTGGGGTAGGTTTAGGGTTAGACCACTAGGAGGGGCCTTCTGGCCCATATCTGAGGAATATCATATCAAGGCGTCTGCGTCTCATATTGACGCTAAAGGGTGCCATTTGTGTTGGATGTAGACGGAATGTCAAAAGCGTCAGTATATAATGCCTTGGGATGAGAACGGGCTGGTATTGTGGTATTCCACCATGTTTCTCTCTGACATTTAAAGAGAATCCTGAGCTTCCCACTTGTATTTGCGTCATTGTGATGGCTTTCAAGTTCTTTCAACTCATAAAGGCCATCTTTCCGACATGACTTAAACGCACCATGAACCAAGCCAACCAGCTAGGAGGTGAATTATAACATTACAAACTTTGATTTGAAGCAAAAAAGTATCTAGTAAGGCTATCTCAAGACCAATTCGTACAAATTCGAATGAGTGATTAAAAAGTGGCTCATTCGTACTAATTCATATGACCTCACTCCCACGTGATGGGTAGGTTTAGGGGTGGGGTCAGGGGTAGGTCATTCGCCTGAATTCAGCACGAATTGGCCAACTTGTAAAATATGTACGATTTAGCAAAAATCATACTAATTCGTACAACTGAGGTCTTACGAATTAACCACCTCGTAAAATTCATACAAATTGCCGTGAGATCGGGTTGGAAAATCAGACAAAAACACAAGACCGTGTACTTAACTTCTTCAGTGATGGAAAGAGCTACATTCCCATGAAGCATTGCGGACAGGATTTTCAAATTAAAACAGACAGAGAACTATAGAACTACTGATTTAAAAATGTTGATTATATATTTAAAAACAATATATTTTAAGTTGCGAAATATTCACATATATTCAAACATTTTACAATTTTGAGAGCGTATGGAGACTCATTACGTCTTTTATGGTGTTTCATGGGAGTAGTTTGTTTGACTCTGATTGGTGGATTTTTCTGTGCAGCATCATGGGTAATGTATTTTATTTTATTTACCATGCATCCGCAGTTAAACATGATTATATTAAAACTAAGTTGAAATTCTGTGGGTCAACAGCTTCAAGAGAAGCAAATGTTATACTGTAGATTATGGAACAACCTTGCAGCTCAAAGTATGTCTGTCTTTAAAGGTTTATAAGTTATCGTTTAAAATCCATTTTTACTTCCAGAACCCAACTGTTGCACTCTTGAACTTAAAATGTAAAATGTTCGTAATATTTCCTGTCTGTGAAATGTGGTTAAAGTGTTCTGCTTATACTGATAGCCTAAGCTTTTGTGGTACTGTAAATATTTTAATGTCACTTCTATTGCATTTTAAATATATTTGTATTTACACTTTTGTAATTCTGAAATTGCAATTTAGAACATTTCAAATATATGAATTTTAAATGTACACTAAACACACACTAAAATTTTTTTCCATGTGCTTTATTACATTTACATTTAAAGGGGGGGGGGGGGGGTTGACTGCTTTTTTTCTTTGCATGATTGTATTTATGGGGTGCAATATAACATGTATTTGTGGTTTTTCTTTTTTAAAAGTCTTATTTTTCATAAACTTAACCTTTATTGTCAGCCGCGCTCTCCTCTGTCCCCTGAACGAGCGGTTCACTTCCTGATTCTATGAAAACACTCCCTCAGAACACACGTCGTGAGCTCAGATTGGTTAGTTTGGCCCGGTGTGTTGTGATTGGCTAAACTGTCGCTCACGTTGTCCGGAAGATTAACGCCCATTACCTTTACGGGCACTGCATGAGCTCCGGTCGAGATGTAAATATGTGTCGAACTGCAGTATCAGTTTCAGGCAGTAATCAGACCGAGAAGCCGCTACTAAGAGAGTCAAACAGAACCTCACCACACACGGCTCTTACTAAACGTTTCTGAATGATAATTTGCTACATTTTTTAACTTTATACACGTTTGCTTTACACAATAGCATCTGACTGGCAACAATAGCAACTGACTGGCTACTAATGTTATACTCAAACAGCGTTGGCATAGTTTACGTTCTTGATCAAATCGAAAATAACGTCATAAAGCATATATACATGAAAAATACGTTTAAAACATTAGTACTTATAAAAATTCAGGTCCATAATGTTTGTACGCATTTGTCGTAGACACAAAATAGCATAGTCTAACTAGTAGTGGCTATAAAGGGCGCTGGCATTTGAAAAATAAATAAAACACAAGGCTACGTCTTGAATTATACATGCAAATACATTTAAAATGATTGAAGTCTTAGCCTACTTACAGGTTGTGGCCCAACAACTGCTGCCTCTTGTTTTAATGTCGGAACTGCTTCATGTTTTAGTAACAGTTTCTTGTTGAATCCGGTGTTGAACTCACTAGATTACGATCGTCATTTTCAGGAACATAATCAAACATAAATTGTATCCATTGTTGAGGAAGAATAGCGTCCATGGAAAGCCGAACACAGAAGACCTGACAGCTGCGTGAACAACACACTCGACGAGTCTGACGTGCCTCAGAAATTTTCTGCATATTCTGAGGGAGTGGTTGCATGCAAATGTGTAGGTTAGTGACGTACCATAACCCAGCTGTAGTCCCAATTCGAGTTCGTTTTTGTAGGCAATTATACTTCATGATTTTTAAAAGACGATATCTCTGCTTACACTAAACTTTCAGCGCTGCAACTTTGCAGATACTGTTCATGCACCAACAGCAACATTACACACTATTTAAAATCAAAAAAGTGAAATCACAGTCCCCCTTTAAATTCATTCACTGGACGCTTTTATCCAAAGCGACTTACAGATTGCTACTGTGTCAGGCGTAGTGTGCATATGTCGCCTCTGGAGCAGCTAGGGGTTAAGTGTCTTGCTCAGGGACACATGGTGTCTACAATGTTCGAACCCAGGTCTCTCACACCACCTACATTATTATGTAAGTCAACACATCAAAATAAAGATACTTCTGAGTCATCAATATTGTAATCTCAGAAAAGAAAGACTGTACATTTAAAATATGTAAATGTACTAAAACATTGTTTTGTCAACGCACATGTATTCAAATCCACAAACTCATGATTTCATGAGGCTTTTAATCAATCCAGCCATGCTGACATTGTGGTTCTGCATTGTGTGTGTGTGCATGTGTGTGTGTGTGTGTGCGTGTGCTCCAGACTTTAGGAAGAGAACTCTCCCTGTTCCACATTCCCCATCTCAGCGATAAGAGAGTGTCTGTGAGCCGTTGTGTTGATCTTCACACACAGAGAGCACACTTTGCTCTGACCTTTACTCTAGCGGTGTGTGTGCGAGGAAACAGTGGGTAGAGTCTCCCTTTTCATCACAGTGCTAATGAGGGTTAGGACACGCTAGCCAGGAAACAGCTATTGTTCCCTGTCCAAGAGCACTGCTACTGGCACACACACACACATTTGTGAGCAGGTTCATTCAACAGTTCACATTCATAGACAGGAATAGTCTACAATATATCCAATTTACCCCGGTATCACACTTTTCGTATTTATAGGAATTCGAAACACATGGACTTAATAGTGCATAACTTTCTCCTGTGGTCACTTTCTCACCTTGTACCCCTCTGCATATTCACTCTGATAACTATTAATGTGTCAATCATGTAGCTCTCACTGGGCTGTACAGATGTGACAGACTAGCACTTTACTGCATTCTGTCATGCAGGTGTAAATGTCTTGGTTCCCTGCAATAATACACAGCATATCTGTTATCAAGCTGTTGTGATGATCATGTTTATATTGAGCACATGATATCATGCTGAAGTGTTGTTTGCTATACCAGCACTGACCAGCGCAGTCTCATCTGACGTTTTGGGACGCTCTTTCGACCATTTGTCAATATACGACTTTTCAGGCCTCTTAACTGTCGGTAGATGACGTTATGGGATCCTGAACTCTACCCAAGACCTAAACCTAACCCTAAATCCAACTCGTCACCTAACTGACGCTAAAGGAAAGCGTCAGTTGTATGACGACCCGTAATCGTCATCTACCGACGTTTAAGGGGGCCCTAAAAAGTAGTATATTGACGAATGGTCAAAAGACGTCCCAAAACGTCAGTTATATGATGAATTGGGATGAAACTGTGTTACACTGACAGAGCTGCTATACGAAAGCTTGCTTTTTTAGTGAGGTTTATTTGTTCAATGTTAGGAAATATTAGCCACATATTCAGTGCTACAACACATAATACAATACATATAAAATTATTATATTATTTAATTAATTTATAATGATGTTTGCATAATAATTTATTAATTTTAAACATAGCGTATTATGTAAAGCATACAACATTAGCATAAACCAATGCATTCTCATCAGGGCGTCATCTAACTGACACTTTTGACCATGCGTCTAAATTCGACGCACATGGCAACCTTTAGTTAAGATGACACGGTAGGTTTAGGTCTGGGGAAGGGTTAGGGTTAGACCACTAGGAAGCGCGCTCATATTGACGCTAAAGGGTGCCATGTGCGTCGAATGTCGACGCATGGTCAAAAGCGTCAGTTAGTTGCCTTGGGATGAGAACGGGCTGCATAAACTTACTTTATGAAATTACATGTATTTGAAACATTTTAATTGTATATTAATTGTAAATACAATATATGTATATGCATGTATGTATGCTGATATTATTTATAGCAATATTTATTTAGATTATAGACTGCTTATTTATAATAGTATTTTAATTTAAAAGTAAGCATACTATATAAAGCATACAACATACTTAATAATACAATATATATATATATATATATATATATATATATATATATATATATATATATATACACATGCATGCATAGGTTTTTATATATACAAAATAATTATAGACAGCACACACAAATATATTATGTAAGCACAGACTTTTATTTTAGATGCGATTAATCGCAATTAACTTTTGCACAGCCCTAATATATATATATATATATATATATATATATATATAAATATATATATATATATATATATATATATATATATATATATATATATATATATATATACACACACACACACACACTACACACACACACACACACACATATATATATATACACACATACATACAGTGTATGCACTATTGTTTTATATGAAATTTAATTTATATATCACACCGAAGCCATTCTACATTTTCAAAATAATACGTTAAGTTTTAATATTTCTTTTAAAATTTAAGTTACCAATTTGCCATGTTTACAATTTGCTTTGTTAATTCAACAATCTTAATGATGGACAAATGAATCTCTGAAACTCTTGCATGTTTTTATTCATTTTTATTAACTGGCCAGCAGGGAATTATGGGAATGATAAATGTCAACCCATGTCTCATAATGGCTCAACTCTCTAAAAATACTGGGTTGTTTTAACCCAACTTTGGGTCAAATATGGACAAACCCAAATATTTGGTTAAAAATGTAATTAAAAAATGTAACCCAATGGCTGGGTTTGTCCATATTTGACCCAAAGTTGGGTTAAAACAATCCAGCAGTTCTTAGAGTGATGTTTCAGCAAATTCAATAGAAGTGTACATAATTCTTTTTTGGAGGTTACGCCATCTTTAAAAGTTACATTATGTGTATGGATCCATGTTTTGATGGGCGAATACGCTGATAAGTGGTTCAACACATGGACATAAGCAAACATCTGGGGCAAGGACAGAGGTGTCCTGAAACACTACCTTCAAAGCTTGTATTGGACATGAATATTTACAGACTTATGAAGGTGAAACTTTATGTGGGAAGATTCACTTGGTGTCCATGGTTTAAATAGGGCATCTCCAGTTTCTCCTGATTCCCTCTGATGTTTGTCTGTTTTCTCTGCTCGGGAATCTGCCATGATTTTGAGGCTCAGGGACCAGGTGTGGTTTGAGGTATGGTTAAAGAAAAAAAATCTGGAATTTTCTGCCTATTCGCAAACAGAGGCAGGACAAAGAAAATGTTAAAGGCAAGGCAAGGGTCGTGTGGTCTATGGCATATACAAGTGTTTGATATTTTATTACATGTTATTTTATGCTGAAATGTTTTTGTACTTCAGTGATGTTCAACATGTAACTTCCTTTTCTTTCAAAGCTTGTGCATATCTATTCATCTTATCTGTATTTTTGTAATATATTTTGTACAAAAATTATAGCATTTATTGCTTAAAAAAAGGAAATGAGTATATTAGTATAATGCATGGGAAATCTGTTTAAACATAACATGTAAGTTGATCTGCTCAGATGTTTCTGTATTTGTCTCTTCCTCAGGGATTCTCAGGAATAACTTAATCAGCACCATCAAGCCTGGAGCCTTTCTGGGTCTCACAGCTCTTCGAAAACTGTAAGTCATGATCCAATTTTAATAACAAGACATCAGACACCAACATGGTATATTTTTGCAATGGTTTTCACCAACAAAACTACTTAAACCTTGATGCGCAAGAACATTTACTTTCTTGATACTTTTAAATATGAAACTAAATCGTCAGTATTGTAGGTGGTGGCAAATCACATTATGAGTGAATCACTGAATCATTTATTTAACCAATTTTGTTTGAAGCATGCTGATTCATTCAGTAAAGAAACACTGTTGTGTGTTTCTGGAAATTCACAACAGTTCTTCTATGGATTTGTCTATTCAATGCCGATATAGATTGCCTATAATTGTCTGTTAAACAATTGTCTCTAATGTTAACTTGTTTATTGAACATTGCATAATATCAATAATGTGTTTGCAATTATGCTCATATTTGTAAAAACAGCTCTCTTGTGATGTTACTTAATTATAAGTTAAAATATTAAAACAAGATCTCATACAAGTGCTTTTTTGCTATCATATCTTGAATTTTGTGGGCATTTGTGCTCATTTTTAGGAAATTTTTTGACATAACCCCTAGTTTTTTGATAACAAATGAAATCAAATTAGAAATGTATTGAAGTTATTGCTTGCATTTGAACCAGTATGTTTTACATACAATCAAATTGATGATCATAGCAAATATATCAGATAATTTACTGGCAATTTAATGATATCCCCACTGTTGTGATCTTGAACCGGTATTGATATAAAATCTGATTGAGATTTCTCTTAGTCTGGGACCAAGACAAGACTGAGTACAAATGTGGGCAGACTAAGACAAATAATAGTTTTGAGACCAAGACCAGACTCAAGTGCTACAACACCAGTACAAACACACTTATCAAGGAAAAGAAGTGAATTAGGTTTCACATAATAGTTTAAATAAAGATAAGTATTGGTAATGGAGCACATTACCTGTTCCTACTCTGTTAGGAACTTGTTTCGTACATCCAATATCAAACATCAAAATCACCTTGAGAAATTTCTTGACTGTTGTTGAACAAATGAGCTTATAGTTTAAAAAGCTATAGTTTTAACATTGCTCATTGAATAATGATTGCTTTAATTTTCTGAAGCACAGATATGTCTTGCAGAACTGGAACACAAAATAACATGTATCTCATTTACTGTAATCTGTACAGTGACCTATCCAGTAACCAAATTGGCTGCTGACTTCAGAAATGTTCCAGGGACTTACCAACCTCACTAAATTGTAAGTCATTATTTCTGAAACAAATATTTACTGGAAGGCTAAAACACACAAAGTGCTCTTTACAGGATAACCTATCTCTGACAGTTTCAGTTTTTAAGATGATATTATGCACTACATCTACTGCAAATAATGCATTTTATAATGTGATGTCATACAGTATTTAGACAATGAATGACATGTTTCATTTGGGTTCTTATATTATAGAAACATCTCTGGAAACATCTTTTCCTCTCTGGACCCGAATGTGTTCATGGAGTTACACTCTCTAAAGCTGCTGTGAGTTGAAATGAATGCTTCTGTGGTGCATATGCTCATAAATCCTCTTTTTTTAGATTGAGGTATTCCTGAAAATCACGCATAGGCACTGTCAGTGATGTTGATCTTTTTTAAAGTGCTCCTTTTATGCTTTTTCGAATATTACCTTTCATGCAGAGTGCAATTGCAACTAAAACTGAACTAAGAATCAATGTTGAACTGAATAAAAGTGAACATCTATTGCCTTCTGCAGAGCTGCTGTATGGCTGAATTGAACTCATTTCATATTTGATTAACTGCCACTATTATTAACCATTTTTAAGAGCTGCATTACAGCAGAATTGATGTAAATAAAAGGTGACTTCTGTGGACTATATACAGTGGTGTTATCATAAAACTGAAATTCTCCTTTACTCAATTAATAGGAGATACTGAACGTCTTTCATTACACGAGTAAATGAATAATCTATCTGGAGAAGTGTCTAAGACTGAACAACAAGCTTTATCTGATCCTTACCTCCAATTGTGTGCTTCTTAGAAACTTTCATTCCAGTTCCTGTCATGTGACTGCGGTCTGCGCTGGGTCCCAGGCTTTCTCCGCAGCAGTTCCGCTCGGCTTGGGATGAAACACTCTGTGCGTATCCCAGAAGGCTTCAGAACAAACCCTTGACGTCTCCTTAGGGAGAGTGACTTTAGCTGTGGTGAGTTAAATGAATATCAATCGTATACAATATCACATTCAGTGTAAATACAGAATGCACGTCTGCATGGAAATTACAAATACATTTTACTTAATAAATTGTAAAATGTATACATACATTTATACATACATACATACATACATATACATACATGTATACATACATACATTTTTTACTAAACTATAGCAAAATTATTATTATTATTATTAAATAATAATGTTATTTACATAATTAATTTATAAAATTTGTTTTTAATTGTATATATATATATATATATATATATATATATATATATATATATATACATATATATACAGTATATATATATATATATATATATATATATATATATATAGTATATATGTGTGTGTGATGCGATCTGGAAAACCTGTCGGATGTGCGCTGGTACGTTTTCAGTACGCATTCCCTCTGATGTCCCGCAACACTGCAGTTTCTACGTTTTTTTATTTTTTATTTGAGCTTCCATGCATTTTACACATTGAAACATTGTTGCTGTTCACGGTCAGGGACTATTTTTTCTAGTGGAAGGAAGGCTTTTAGTGATTTTACTTCATGAAAGTTGCACTAATCATTTTTTTTTTATTTACTTGCGTTTTATAAAAGCAATAAGGTACTTCAAAGCAAGTGCTGTATCGTGAATAAGTAACGGCTGAAGGGGTTACTCTGCTTTCGCGTCATGCCTAACAACACCCTACAGCCGTTACTTATTCACGATACAGCACAGCCTCTCTAGTATCTTAATGCTTACATATATACTATGAACTAATATTTATTTATTTTTTATTATTTTAATTGGAATAATAACAACACAATTTAGAGGGTTTTTTGGACTCTTGACTCTATATATGTATAGTATAATTTATCAGGGCAGTACCTCAACAGTCTTTAATTGGCCTTGGTATTTTATCTGAATTGCAATGTTGCTCAATTCATGTGTTTTAGCCAGCTAAGATCAAGAATATTTGTTTAAAAATTCCCTTTTTCTCTGACTTTTGCCACTGGGGTCTTATTATATTTCTCAAGGACTTTCTGTTAAACCTCATCTGATCTTTCTGTTAGACATATGCTGCATTTTTTCAAGTCCTGGGCCTCAAACCGGGGCTCCTGTTACTGTTTTAATATCAGCTCATTTTGCCATCTCTTCCTCCGCTGCCCTTAAACATATTTATGTTGGCCAGAAGTGCATAGCTGTGACCGAATAGGAAAGATCCCTGTGGGTCTGCTATTGTGAATGCATATCCTCAGCCCTCGACAAGAGTCTGATTCACCCTGGCTGTTTCACAAGCAAAGCTGATTTCAAATGATAATTTGGCAACAAAACACCCAAAGAGCTTTCTTACACCTCCTGCTATTTTTGAATGAGAAACTAATATGTTTGAACTTGCTTAGGGTATTAACAGATGTCCAACAATGCAGTCTATTAGGATTAAAGAGGAAAACATATGAAACACAGAAATCATTTCTGAATCCATAGAGAACTGAAGGCCTAATCTCCCTACACATAACATCCACAACAAAAAGGGCAGAACCAGAATAGCCGGAGGCCATGTGAGAATGGCAATTAGCCACTTCACATAATATGTATATAATTATTTAATATTGTATAGTATTGTGAGTATTGTTTTTTTCTCATACTTGTACTTTTACTTCAGTAGATATTTTCGATGAATTTAATACTTTTACTTCAATATTTTTTTAAATGTTCTGCTAGTTACTCGTTACAATTATACAAATTTTACAAATCATTTGTTGCAAGTTGGCTTTCATGCTGCCTAAATCACACGCCAATCACCTGCATAATGACAACTAATGCAGGGGTTATCCTGCAATGACATTTTTTTGCGCCGCCAAAGCAAATTGTATATCCGCAAAGCGCCTTATTTGATTGCTAGTTTAAAATTTTGACTGCTTTCTTTAATAATTACATGACACAATACTTGTACTTCTACTTTTAGTACTTAAGTAGTGAATTTTAAAATAAGCTACTTGCAATACAGTAAAAATATTTTGAATACTTTAGTACATCTACTTAAGTGTGGTGCTTATAGAGCACTTCAACTTCTTACTCAAGTCACTTTTTTGATAGAGCACTTGTACTTTTACTCAAGTCCGGGTTTGTAGTATTTCTATACATCTCAGGGGCCATATTCACAAAGAATTTTATCTTACCACTAGGAGTACTCCTAAATCGCACTAAAATATTTTAGCTAGGAGTTTTCTCTTAAAAGTTATTCACAACGCCTTTCAGACCTACTCTTAGTAAGGAAAAATGACAACTCCTAAAATAAGAGTGAGTCTTCGTTGCTATGGATGACGTCAATTTTCATGCACGAGATTCCTCGCAATGATCACAGTGATTGGTTGTTATATGACAGGGCCATCATGCGGAACATAACACAGCAACAAATCATGGAATTACGACATCTAAATATGTCTGTGTCCTACACAAAATAATAATAAGAGAAAAAAGTTATGTCATCGAAATGCATAGGCTAGCCTATATAATGGCCTGCGGTGTTCACTTATCGCATCTTTTGCGCGCTAAGTTCGTTATTTTAAATGTTGGCGCGCGATTTGTGCACCCGTTTTTTCCAAGCGCGTCCGTATGAAGCAGTGCGCGTGACAAGAACCAAGCCGGAGCGCAACCGCCGGGAGAATGCGGCACGCCTTGCGTTTTGGCGCTATATGTGAATGGTGCCTAATGCACAAATGAAAACCTTAACTTGCCTAATAATGAAAAACGACACTTGCATTAACACTTGCTTGGTTAATTGACATTCTTTTAGCCTAACTAGACTATTTAAAGCAAGGACATGTTGCTCCTATTGAAGTAAAATAGTTGAATGACGGTGGATTATAAACTCACAAAAATGGAAAAGAAAGCCCAACTGGACGCAGGATCAGTTACTGCTGCTGGCCCGGTTGGTGCTAGAAAAAATAAAAAACATAATAAAAGTGAAATTCGGCACTGGGATTTCAAGCAAAACTAAGCATGAGACTTGGGAGAGGATTTGTTTGCAGATGAATGCAGCATTCCAGCTTGTGTCGCGGACCCCGGACGACTGCGAGAGGCGCTGGTGTCGCTACAATCCTTTGTGAATAGGTCTTAGTGAGTTCAGGAGTCCTCTCGACTTCTTTTAAGCTGTCCCAGACTTAGGTGCTACTTTTAGGGCTAAAATGCTTTGTGAATTACTCTTAGTGAAAAAAATTAGGAGTCCTAAAGTTAGGAGTGACACGCCCATTATTTTTATGAGTTGCTCCTGAAATTCGCCAGTTAGGAGCTACTTTTAGCCTTAAAATTATTTGTGAATACGGCCCCAGATCGCTATACAAAGAAGTGCCGAAGTTACGACGTCACTCTGTAGGCCAAAACGCGCAAGTGAGTTAGCATTTTAGCACTTCCGGTTCTCGCTCTAAAGTCAATGGGATTTTTGAAATGGTTTTTGCTAAATTGCCTGAAATAAGGTCTATGGTGAACAAAGCCTCAAAATATTTTCACGTTCTGATCTATGACATAGAACACACAGTGTAACCTGCTTGTGCTTTTTTAAACTTTATTGTGTCTGCTTGTGTTTTCTAAAATCTTTATATAGGCTTCAAAATCTATACGTTTTGGATTAACTTGTAAAGATTATGTTTATAGACAAAACGTGTAAGGGTCACAACTCTTTGTTAAACACAGATCTTATTTTTATCGATTTCCCAAAAGTCTTTGGTGAAAATGCATAGCTTTTCGACCAAGGGAACCCATGCGCCGCTAGCTTCCGAGTTGTCCTACAAAGTGACGTCATAACTTCGACACTCTCATCAGCTCGCTTCTGAAATGTAACTACTTGGTCAGCGTTGGCTGTAGCAGATTGCAGCATGCTTTCAGAAACCCTCCACCTTCCCCAGCTCCACCTGTATAGATCTGCTATGGGTAATTCATGTATGCTTTGTACACATAGACAGTATAAGAAGTGGACAGAGCCATCTCATTGGAACTCCATTGAGACAAGTGAAGCCCGTTTCTGGCGATTCTTTAGCACTTCCGTCCATGACGCGCAGGCTCAAACAGAGCTTGGCAACGTAGATGTGACGAGAGCAACCCGTCTGTCTTCTATTGGCTGTGGCATGAGAAATCTGAATCATTCCCTTTCCGAAACTTGCAGAGGCGGAGAGTGCGAGTAGGAACTGTTCATGAGCTAGGAGAAGGAGACAATTTTGCTAGGTATTCTGATTAATTATTTAGTCATTTTGTCTCCTCGCTTCCCCGATTGCCCGCAAGCTTCTACTCCTGTCCATACGGTAATCTCTCTACTGTGCGACAGAGAGTCACGTGGCTATGACGCAATCGTTAGCCTACTTTCACTAAAACTGCTTCTACGGGCCCTAACATAAGCTACAAGGTAATGGAGCATTTTATACATTGTCGTGTTTCTTCAGAAATAAATAAACGACAACTGGGGTCTTCAAACGCCTCAGATGTAAAGTTATTCACTGTCAAAGCGACGCCAAAATGAATGGGATTCAATGGAAATGCTAACGCAAGTGAAGTTCTGCTACACGATGGCAGCTCCCGTGAAGCTTCAACTTCCGGTCGATGGATTACCCCCTTGTTTGTACAGCAGTAGTACTTGTGTTGTCAAACTCTTGTGTAAACTGCTTTACACCGCCCCCTATAGTTAAGGAGGGATAGCGCAGCTGCAGACAGTACTGCTTTGTAGAGCCGCAGCATGTCTTACTTGCTCACAGCAATTTTGGAAGTAGCAAGTCCTGTACTTATAATAACAGTAATAACCAACAGCAGCAACAGCCACCGAGTAACAGATTTATTTCGCCATGACCAAACATATTAACATTGTCATATCCATTATCATGATGAATTTTCAGCAGCCATTCCATTACTCCAGTCTACAGTCTCACATGACCCTTCGGAAATCATTTCTAATAATCTAATTTGATGGTCACTAAACATTTCTTACATTTTTTATGTTGAAAACAGTTCTGCTGCTTAATATTTTTGTTGATTTTTTTTCAGGGTCCTTTGATGAATTTGAAAGTTTAAAAGAACAGCATTTCTTTAAAATAGAAATCTATTGCAACATGATGCTACTTTTGATCAATTTAATGCACCCTTGTTGAATAAATGTAGTGATTTTATGTAATACACTTTTGAAAGGCAGTGTATTAAAGGACTAAGACTGAGAAATCTACAATAAATCATTATTTTATTTCTGATAATGTTTTTCTCTGTGAATCTCAATGTTTATCTTTGAATTAATTTTGCTCTTCAGAGGGTCCGTTGGAGCTGCACACGCTGTCTCTGTTACCCTCGCTGCGACAGGTCGTGTTTAAGGGGGACAGACTGCCTTTTCATTGCACTGCTTCCCTGGTTGACAAAGTCACTACCCTTCACTGGCGACACAACAGTCAGCCTGTCACCAGTGACCCTACGAACGGGTTCATCTAGAAGAGAGTGTACAACATGACTGCACATTCATCACCAGGTAAAACATACAGAGATGAACCTGTTTGGTTATATAGGGTGTGTTCAGACTTGGCATGTTTGGTTCAACTTGAAACGAACTCTAGAGGCGATTGCTCTGTTAATGTGGTTCATTTGAATAAGTGTGAACGCTGCCATCTGAAACCTGGTGCGGACCAAACAGACTGAGACTGTTGAAACGATGGGTCCAAACTAAGGGTGTTTTTCCACAAGGAAAGTCCGCTAGTTCACTTGCTTTGGTCTGGACCAAAAAACAGTGTTGTTGTTTTTTGTGTTTGTGTTTGGCGTGGTTCGCTTTCACATTGCCTTTAATACGAAGTAAACCAAAATTTTGTAAACAAAACCATACGTGTGCTAAGGTCATCTATTCATTGGACAGAAATTCTGAAGCCGTAATAGAGTTCGTTTGGAACTGGACTGAGACCACCTCTTCAGCTGGGTCACAACCAAGTGCGATTATTGTATTCAATCCATCCAAACAAGACCGGTGTGAATACACCCTAACTCTGGTGTGGTTTTGAATGAAATACGAACGCAACACGAACCATGTAAGACATGTAAACAAACCAAAAATTGGGCATGATGTCACAAGATGCGACCTTATCCACAAGTTTCCTACGCCTCATGAGGCCTTGCGCCAAAAGTGGGCGCGTCTTCCGGTTCGTAGTAAACAAAGCGCAGCTTGACATACTGTAACACTCGTTCATTCAACAGTTGACAGTCATTCAAGTTATAGCGATCCAAACCAGCTAACGATGTGAGAACACAACCTCAACGAAATTGAAAAGGGTGAAATAACAGTACCTTTACCCTCCGCAGTAGTTGGTTGGAGTATTATAATAACATTATTAATAATCAATACTCATCAAGGCATGGTAACAGACAGTTGTGTGAGCTGACAAACAAAATAAAAAATACACACTTAGTCATTGTGCTTTGGAGTTTATTCAAAATTATAAATGAATGTGCCACTTGAATACATAAACTGGCACATTTGGTATTCTGTCAACTCAGGCTTTGGTCCTGATTTTAGGTGTAACATCAGTAGAGAACATCCAATCACATGCTGATAGAGTTTATAGAATACACCAATGAACACAGTAAGCTAAACTAATGTACACAGGAAGATTCATCGTCTTTTGGGAGGTGATGGAAACTTCAGTCGTTGGCAGGATCACTCTGATTTCGTTTTCTGCTTATGTTCAAAACAATCACGTTTAAGCCACTGAATTAAGTTTAGTCCAACCGCTAATTATAATACTTATAATAATACTAATTATATAATAATAATTATATTATAAATAAATATAAATATAATTTATATTTATAATTTATATTATAAATAAATATAAATATATTATTATAAATATAATTATATATAAATAATTATATTATAAATAATATAATACTTATACTTACTTAATAATTATAATTGTAATACGTACAACCGCGAACAGCACATGTTGTCCCTGAGCTCCGTGATGACATCTCTCATACAGATTTGCGTCTTTAAATAGTAAAATAATTCTCAGAAAAACAGCTAGCCTCTTCGCTAACTAACACTCAAAATACAATTGGAATGCTACTTCCGCCGTTCTGGAAGTTTCACCCACTTCATTTTTTACAGGAGCGCCCCCCACCAATGAATGCCAATGTGAATGCTAAGCGGACCAGGTTTAAATGCTTTTTTCCCTCGGAACAAACAAACCTTGAAAACCGAACTACAAGTGTGAACACAAACCCATGTACACACATTTATTTATTTTTTTTTTTTTGAAAGAAGTCTTATGCTCACCAAGGCTACATTTCTGTGATCAAAATAACAATAAAAATAGTATTGTAAAATATCTTTACAATTTAAAATAGCTAATTTCTACTTTAACATGTTTTATTAAATATCATTATTCCTGTGATGGTAAAGCTGAATTTTCTGCATTCCAGTCTTCAGTGTCACATGATCCTTCAGAAATCATCTGAATATGGTGATTTTGATGCTTAAGAAACATTTCTTATTACTATCAATGCTGCCTAATATGTTTGTGTGAAATGGGATGAAAAGATGTTGAAATATAATTACAACATTTGTTCTGAATGCCATTGAACTAAAGAGGATAGAGGATTACATGAAGTTCACGAGTCTCATATCTCATATACAGTACTCTTAAGTAACAGCAGATTGTTCTGTTGATCTTTTTAGTGAGCTGATCCTGTCAAATGTCCACGTTGAAGCGAGTGGTGAGTGGGAGTGTGTGGTGTCCACGGGCCGTGGGAATACCTCACGCAGTGTGGAGATAGTGGTGCTGGAGAACAGCGCCTCCTTCTGTCCGGAGCAGAGAGTGACCAACAATCGAGGGGAGTTCAGGTGAGGGAGGTGTCCTACAGCTTTACCTGTGGCTAAATAATGCTTATCTTATGGCAAAATGTCAACTGTCCCCTTTTTGGCTTCAGGTGGCCTAGAACTCTTGCTGGCATCACGTCCTACCAGTACTGTCTGCATCTGCGCTATCCCTCCTTAACTATTGGGGGCGGTGTGGAGCAGAAGAAGGCTTTGCGAAACTGTGACCGCTCTGGACGCTGGGAGGAGGGAGACTACTCTCAGTGCCTCTATACTAATGACATCACACGGGTCTTACATACCTTCATTCTGGTTAGTGCAGAGTCTTGTGTTTTAAAATAAATATTTATTCAAATGTGGAACAAATTACTAAGATGTAAATCCATTAAAACTGGGGCTGTGCAAAAATTAATTGCGATTAATCACATCCAAAATAAAAGTCTGTGTTTACATAATATATTTGTGTGTGCTGTATATAAATATTTTGTATATATAAATACACACGCATGCATGTATATATTTAAGAAAATGTGTTATTCATATATAAAATATTTATATTTATATAATATAGATTATGTATATATATATATATATATATATATATATATATATATACAGAATTTAAGCGCAAATAATTCTTAAATATATACATGCATGCATTGGTATTTATATATACAAAATAATTATATACAGCACACACAAATATATTATGTAAGCAAAGACTTTTATTTTGGATGCGATTAATCGCAAATAACTTTTGCACAGCCCTAATTAAAACGTTCTCCTTGTGAAAAAAGTACACTTTAGCATACTTTTAAAAAAGAGTATTTATTACAGAAATAATAGAATTTGCAGGAATGTTAAAAGCATTGAATGCGGTCAGTTGAACTTTAGAGTGCTTTTTGACCACTTAAAGTAGGGCGTAACGTAAGTACATTTTTATAATTAATTTCACAATTATCTATGTTGTTTTTGAAGTAGGGTTAAAGTGTACTGCCTAATGTACAAGCATTTATGGTAAACTAAAATATACTTCCCTTGTGAAACTTGTATGTTGTGAACTTCAATTTATTTGTAATTACACATTTGATATGATGAAATTGCAATTTATTACAAATACAATATATTCGTTTTTGTAATATTGGATGACACAGTTACAATTATAATCAAAGACTTTACATGTGCTTTAGTATGTAAGTCAACACTTTAGAATAAGTTTAAAACTTTAAAGCATAACAAAAGATTATTTAAACATGACGCTTTAAAAAGTGTACTTAAGTGTGTTAAGAAATGTACTGTAGCAGACATTTATTTCCTAAATAAGATATTTTCTGCAAATACAGTGTTTTAAAAGTGTAAACTTATAAGATACAAGTGCACATTAAATACAAGTAAGCAGATGTGCTGTGAAAAAAGAAAATTAATCTGATCTAAATTCATCAATTATATACAGTATATCATTTTAAAATATATTGTCAGCAGAATAAGTTGCGTGAAAAGTTGAACTAAAAAATATGCATGAGTTTGAGAAAGGCTCAGTATTTGATTTATCGCCCATTTATCGCCCCTCAAGCTCATGAACTTCATAAGTTTGTGTTAAACCTAGTGATCATGAGCATGGTTTAAGAATGAATGTTTGCCCTATAATAGACATAATAACCATACAATGATTATCTGTGGTCAAATAATGCAATACTTTTTTTTTTCTTTTTTTTTAATTATGTCCTCTCTCAGATGCCCATCAACTCCTCCAACGCTGTGACTCTGGCGCAACAGGTGCGATCATACACTTTGGAGGCCGCCGGTTTCACTGACACGGTGGATGTTCTTTGTGTGGCTCAGATGATGCACAAATTTAAAGACTATATAACAGAGCAGCGTGAGGTTAGTAGAAGATGGTATTCAGCAGTGTAGTTATTGCACCGTGCATTTGTGTCCTTATATACACATGCGTTCATTCGTCCCAGCTGTCTGAGGTGCTGGTTGAAATGGGCAGTAACCTGATGCAGGCAGATGACCAGATCCTGGCTTCGGGCCCAGAGAGAGGAAAGAGCCTGCAGTTCAGTCGTCCACACACTGGAGACTCTCGCTTGGCCTCAGCTGCACTCGCACGCACAGGACCTTTCCAAAGTACATCAGCTTCATATTATTACTATTTCAACTAATATTGTTTTTCTGAACTTTCTATTCATCAAAGAATCCTGAAAAAATGCACACAAAAATATATTAAGCAATACAAAAGTTTTCAACATTGATAATATTAAAGGGATAGTTCACTCAAAAATGAAAATGACCCCATGATTTACTCACCCTCAAGCCATCGCGGTGTATATGACCTTCTTCTTTCAGACGAATACAATCAGAGTTATGTAAAAAAAAGGTCTTGGCTCTTCCAAGCTTTATAATGGCAGTGAATGGCCGGTTTCTGTTTTGGAGTCCATAAAAGTGCATCCATCCATTATAAAGGTGTTCCAAACAGATCCGTATGGGCGCCGTTGTAAGTGGCTCACGCTGAAAATAACAGCAACATTTTGTCACATTTAACTTCAAACTATGTTTTAAAAACTGGTATGAGTTTTTGACTGTCACTTTTTAGCACATTTACATCTATATTTGTCAACTTAGAGATATTTTAAATAGTTAAATCTAAATATTAAATGTTACACCTAAATGTCAAATGTTAAATCTAAATGTTAAATCTAAATCTAAAGTTAAATTTAAATGTTAAATCTAAATGTTAAATCTAAATGTTGAATCTAAATCTAAATGTTAAAATCTAAATGTAAAATCTAAATGTTTTGGCTGAAACTAAATTTTTAGCTAATATTCAAATTAAAATGCTGGTAACGGAAGTTCCAAAATAAAAGCTCGAAGGAGGTCAGTGTTTATAGTGTCAAATAACGAATAAAACCATCTCATCCGGAGAAATTGACTCTTGGACATGGATTATCATTTTGGCTTTTATTTTGGAACTTCTGGTTGCCAGCCTTTTCATTTGCATATTAGCTAAATATTTAGTTTCACCTGAAACATTTAGATTCAACATTTAGATTCAACATTTAGATTTAGATTTAATATTTAGATTTAACATTTAGATTTAGATTCATCATTTGAATTTTACAAGATTTAGATTTAATATTAACATTTAGGTGTAACATTTAATATTTAGATTTAACTATTTAAAATATCTCTAAGTTGACAAATATAGATGTAAATGTGCTAAAAAGTGACCGTCAAAAAATCACACCAGTTTTTTAAACATAGTTTGAAGTTAAATGTGACAAAATGCTGCTGTTATTTTCAGCGTGAGCCGCTTTACAAACAGCGCCCCATAGATCCGGGGGTTAATAAAGGCCTTCTGAAGTGAAGGGATGAGTTTGTGTAAGAAACATGTTCATAGCCTATTCATAACTTTATCGTCTAAAATGGGTAGCTTCCAGCAGATGGCCGTACACATCGATTTCGACATCGAAGCGCAGAGGATACAGCAAAACAAAATACCAGTCAAGAATTAGAAGTCTAAAACGAGAATTTTTAAAGAGAAATATCAGAGAAGCTTGAGTTTGTTGCCTAGCCCTGTTTGTTCTGAACCGTGAGAGGCGTCAAAGCTTACGCTACTTCTACTCTTTTGGCGTAAGTCGGCTTGAGTAGGCCATCTGCCGGAAGCTAGTTATTTTTAAAGCTATAAGTTTTAAATATGGATGTTTTTCATAGCCTACACAAACCCTTCGCTTCAGAAGACCTTAATTAGCCCCCCATCAGTCGTGTGGAGCACTTTCATGGACTCCAAACAGAAACTGGCCATTCACTGACATTATAAAGCTTGGAAGAGCCAGAACTTTTTTTATACATATAGTTCCGATTGTAATCCGCCTGAATACATCTGGATGGCTTGAGGGTGAGAAAATCATGGGGTCATTTTCATTTTTGGGTGAACTATCCCTTTAAGAAAGGATTATTGAGCACCAAAGCGTATTTCTACTTTCTTAGAATTCTCGTAACATTGTGATGGAGGCTCACATGATTCGCCCTGCTCATTTTACTGGCATGAGCTGCACGGTCTATCAGAGACGAGAGGGGGCAGGAGGGAGCCAGGTGCATGATGGGATTGAATTTTCCCTTGAGCAGCAACTGCGATTTCGCTGCACCACAGGAACACACAACACCTCTCTGAACGCTTTCCATCTCAAGGTTTGTTACGTTTGCATATTTTGAGTTTTGTGTGTAGACCTAGTATATTTATCCAGTATGTCTGTGGAATATACATACTTTATGCACTATTTGTGCTGACAGACTTATTATACCTTTGAAAACGAAGTTGCTAATTGTATTGTAGTGCTCTTCAAAGCTGTACTTGCAGATCATTAGTATAATAAAATTAAAGGACACTTAAGTGTACTTAAAGAGAGAAAACGTTCATGAATATGTTACTTAACACACTTAAAAGATGTGATTTAAAGGTAATTTTTAATGATTATGTTTTTTTAAATAATCTTTAGTCATGCTTTACAGAAGTACACTTATTTTTATGTGTTGACTAACACACTAAACCTATGAAGAGTACTTGATTATACTTGATTATACATTTCACTGTATTATACATGTAACTATATTACATTTAAATAAGTATATTTTAAATGTACTAAATTGCTACTTCATCATTCATTGTAAATGTGCAATTACAAACATTTAGGGGTAATTATTAAAATTACAAACCTACTTCTACTACCTGCTTCAAAAAAGCCATCTTAAGTTCAATTGCATATTTAAATAGAAATTCACTTTCATGTAATAACAAATAACATGCAATTTAGAAAGAAAAAAAACACACATTTAAAGGGCACCTATTATGGCATTTAAAATGTTCCTAATATTGTTCTGAGAGTCCCCAATAACTAAGTTTTACATGAATGCAATGACAAAAAAAAAAAAAAAACTTTTGTTGTCTTATAATTTGCATTTATTTTTACCTGATTTGCTCACCGAACTCCCAAATGATTTGTACAACGACTCATTTTTCCAAACCACTCCTTTGCGTGACGCTAATCGGTGGCAGTGTTGTGCCAGTTCATACTTAAAAAGAACTAGCTAAAGTTCAGTTCACACAGATGATAATGAACTAGTTCACGTTCATAGTTCATTTAAAAAAAATGAACTAAGTTCACATATCTAAAAATGAACTAGTTCATGTTCATTTGTTAAATTCTTTAGGCCACTATCTCACTCCATAGAACCTCTTAACCATCCATTACCAGCTTCAAATCACTGCCACTCCAAAACTAATCAAAATTATTGTACCAATAAACAAGAGACAATTATTATAGCCAGGAGAAAAATAATGTTGAGAATATATTTACCCCTTAAATAATGTGTAATCATGATATGTAGAAATTGGAAAATATAAGGTGCAATCAAGGTAGGCCTACTGTATGTTCAGTGAAACTTTTATTTAGCCAGCATGAACCAAATTACCCAGGACTTTAAAAAGGTATATTCAGGTTCATGGGGAAAAGATCAGTCTACTGACAAAAATCCAGCATATTCTGATTGGCAGTAACTATGTAAACCAGACCAAAGTAGTCATGTACTGTAATGTCAAATTTGCTTGGGCTTACCCTGCTCAATGTGCAATACTCAACCAACACATTTTCACACCTTCAAAAGGAAGTAAACAGTGAGTAAACGATGAAAATGCCATTTACATTCATTTATAATAAAACAATCTTCCTGATTATATTTGTCTAAAGAAAATGAACTACCAGCTGAACAACTTAACTTACTACGTACAGTAGGCACTCTGATTCCATGTATGGGGCATTTATTATTCAGATTACACACAAACACAAGTAGATAAGACCTGTTTAGTTCAAAAGATCACTCGTTGTGGTCAAAGCGCAGATCATAAGTGATGATACGAGCAGCGCGCGGCCAGATCTGCCTCGAGCGCGCACCAAGTATGCACACTATTGCAACTCCCCCTGCCTTCACGTTACCCGTACTATGAATACTTCGACCTCGTCTAACATACCCAGTGATAATAGACAAAGTCCCACCACAATACTGTCGGGGGTGGATTCGGCGACTCAAAACGGGGGTTGGAGGTAAAACCTGACTTTTCAATTAGCGTGAACGTGAACTGCGCGTGCTGCTCGTTCATTCCTGACAGAGTGAGCGCCGCTCTCGTTCGCGTCATGGTATGAAAAGTGATTCGTTCAGTTCAGCATTCGGCGAAAATATGAACGAGTTCAGTGAACGTCGTTCATTGAACGCGTTCATGCACAACACTGATCGGCGGTGATTGGTCTGATGACCCAGTCAGTTATTATTTGTTAGCATAACACAAACATATTGATAAAGCACTGCTGTACTACAAGACGCTTTATTAAATTGTTTTAAAAAATTGACATTGGAGACCTAGAAGCTGCACTGAGCGTAACTTATACATACACACACACACACACACATACTTATTGTGCCTTCCCTCCTCACGCCCCGACGCTACAAAACCGTTCAAAACCCATAAAAGCAACAATTATTAATAATACTTACAGGTTGTGATTCGAAGGAGGAAGCTGATCCATATACATGGGTTAGTAAGTTACTGAGCCCTCCTTCAGGAACAACCGCTTGCAAATCCACATTTGAATTAATTTATGTTTTTGAACGATTCGTCATTAAAATGATGAGAACACAATCGGGTTATACTGTTGTGGTAATCGATTGCAAATATTAACTCTAACCACCGATTCTTCACATGCTCGTCCCTGGTAAATGAAAACAAAGTGGCTGAACGATCTTTGCATTGTAGAACACAGCGTCTTCTCAACATGATGCTATGATGAAGTATTTAAATCTGTTCTAGACTTCAAGTTTACACTTCCGTCTGCGCGTGCAGTAACTGGGCGTGGCCAATATGTATAAAATATGACAATATGAAAGACAATAACTTTATATACGGTGCACTTTCAGATATAAATCTTTGTAGGATGTTTTCATTCACTTAGAGCTATATTCCACACCATATGAACAGTCATTTTCAAAAATCCATGATAGGGCTCTTTGAAGTATATTCTTATAAAATATAAAGTGTATTATATCCATAGTAAGTACTCTTTTTAAAGGTGTGTTTTTTATGGCGTAATAATTGTTAATTGTCATAATTATTGTTGTCTATCATATTGCTACTGCTGCTGTTTTATAAATCTAGAAGTCCTTAACCATGGTAAAATGACTGAAACGCAATGCCTTTTTGCTTTAATAAACATCTCTGCCTTGCCCTCACATTGTATTGTTTCCATTCTCTTCCTAGAATGCAGTGGCTCTTGCTTCAGTGTCTCTCCCTGCATCTCTCTTTCCTCCGAATGCTCCTCCTGACTGTAAGCTGCAGTTTGTGGCATTCCGCAATGGAAGATTCTTTCCATATACCAGCAATTTTACCGGACCTTCGGACCTTGCCCGCAGACGTGGCGTCAACACGCCAGTTATCTATGTTGGCCTTGGTGGGTTGCCTTCACCTCAAACTTTCAAGGGATTCAAAACATTTATAAAATTCGAACAATGTTCTGAGTACTTGGCTGTATACTGATGTAGAACATGCATTTTGGGAGAAGACTAATATAATTCATCCTTGGATTTAAAAATCTACCATTCAATTTAGTAAATCCATGCATCTCATTTTCAGAAACAACTTTCCCTTCCTTTCAGATGGATGCAGCATGTGGAATCAGTCCGATCCCATTATTGTGTCTCTACGACACACCTCACCTGGAAATTACCCTGTAGCTGCCCATTGGAGCTTGCAGGCGCTGGAGCATCATGGGAGTTGGAGTCTAGATGGCTGTCAGCTGTCCCATAGCGATGCGTCCACCTCTACACTGCGCTGCTCTGTGCTGAGCAATTATGCGGTACTACAGGTAAAAGGACACCTTTGTTAAATACTGATATTCCTAGGCTGTATTTATAGTAGGGCTGTCAAACGATTAATCGCGATTAATTGCATCCAAAATAAAAGGTTGAGTTTACATAAATATATGTGGGTGCACTGTGTATAATTATTTTATATATATAAATACACACACATGCTTGTATATATTTAAGAAATATTTTCATGTATATACTGTATATAGATTTATAAATAATTTATATTATATATAAATATAAAAAATGTATATGTAAATAATATTTTTTTCTTAAATATACATGCATGTGTGTGTATTTATTTATATATATATATATATATATATATACAAAATAATTATACACAGTGCACCCACATATATTATGTAGACACAAACTTTTATTTTGGATGCGATTAATCGTTTGACAGCCCTAATTTATAGATAACAAGTTCCAAATAAAATATATAGTGTATACAGTATATGTAGTAGTATAGGCTGGACCAAAGAGTAATTGTAGGCATTGTAAGAGGATCTCACATCCTATATGGAGGATCTTCATGGAGAATACATTTCAGAATGCAGTTCTGTAAAAATAACAAAGCAAAATTAATGACAATGGACCCTTTTCACAGAATGTGATAACGCGTTTCCACAGTTATCAACAAAAAAATATATATGTATATTTAAATAAATGTATAACACTTTGCGTCATCTTATCTTGGCAGTAAATTACAGGAAAAAAAGACAAATTAACACTGCCTTGAGGAATTCTTCCTGCTGTAATCAATCTCTCTATGTATTTCTTTTTTCTTTTTCTTTTGCTGATGGAGCAAATGGGAATACAAAAAGTATATTTGCTGTCGTCTCCCATTCACCACTATAGACGTTTATCCATCTATGTTAGTTTTTGCTTCGGAGAACTCTGGAAATATGTAAAGGGCCCATTTTACACTTGATATTTCATTTAGTACTGACAAGTATCAATAAAATGATTCAATTTAAATTAAAAACGGATTATATATTACCCAATATTTGTGTTGTCCATATATTTTTATGTGTCAGTAACCTAATATGCTAACACCAAACTCAGCTGTAATCAGTCTTCCATTCAAAACACTGAAAGAGTGATACATTATGTTGCTTTTTATGTTTCAAATCAACATTTCAAATCAAAACTATGATGTTTGATGACAGTTGCGTAGAAATGTAGGAAGTAGACAGCGAGGTAGCTGGGTTTTTGAAACAGACACCAATACAATGAAATTAAAAAAATCTGAAATATATCAATTTTATTTTTACTCAGTGGTGTAAATGGTAACCAAGTCCAAATTAGTCAGCTTATTGATTATAATAGCCCTGTTGTAGAAAGTCTTATTAAGCTAATGAGCTCCTCTAACTCACCCACCCTTAAGCCCCGTTCACGCCGCCAGCGATTTTGGCGCTGTGTGTCGCTAGGCTCTGTACAGTGATGTCGCTTGTGGGCGTTCGTAGTGCTGTTGCTCTGATGTTATTGGTAGACTGCACGTCTGGCCATATCTATACAAAAGACCATCACAAGTGATATATACAACTATATAATTTTAATTTGACGGGGAATAAATGACTTTTAAGGCTAAAAAGAAACTGTATGCTGTTGGGAGAGTGTTTTTATATTACTACAGCAGTGTTCAGTGGATTAAATCATTTACTAGATCAATGATCGATCAATGAACAAATTAAACTCACTCATACTGGCACAAATTATAAAAACGTCATTCGAATTTGACAAATAATCAATTTTCTTGTGCCTAATTGTCAACGTAATGCAGGGGAAATTGCAAAATGAACTGCTGCAGTGCTAAACGTGCATCATAAAATTAAAACACTCGAACTATAACGTTAAAATGTATGCATTAGAACTCAGAAGGTGGAAGAGTCACGAATTTCATCTTACTGCGTTACATAATTGAGTAGTTTTTTGTGTACTTCTACTTTTTAAGTAGTTTTAAAAATCGATACTTTTACTTTTACTTAAGTACATTTTGTTTGAAGTATTGTACTTTGCTACATTTTAAATCATATCCGTTACTAGAGTAAAAAATAATAGTACTAGGAGAAAAGAATAATAATCGCACTCACGGAACCTACTGCATCTGGTTGAAAGCGGGAGAACAAACGCGTGCAAGAAAGGTGACACAGAACCCATAGACAGACCCAGCTAAGCTGGAAGCGAATCGCGCTTCAAATTCTCACTGAAGCGAATTGATGTCCGTTGAAGATAGATATTTGTTTGCTAAAAAGTGAACGCAAAGTGGCTGCAAAAGGATATATAGGACACTACCCCTCCTGCAGATAAAGGTATGTGCCGATTATAACTTCGAGTGACTTCCACGTGATGCAGAGGAATCCGAAATTCAGTCATGAAAGTGGAATTATTCACTAACGCATTTTTTTTGTCCATGGTTTAATTTAGTAAATCTGTTTTTGTAGCGCTTCCCCAAAAATAAAAGGACACAAGTTTAAATCTGCATTTGATTACCACCGTTTTTGATATATATTTGTATTAAATCAAAGAAACATTAATTTTCTGAATAAAATGCATTTCATAGGACAATATAATTCTTAAACATTTTAATAAATAATTAATGCTAAAAATAAGTTGTCATTATCAATTATTGAATTTAATTGATTAGACATGTTTTATTAAAATATTAATAAACAAAACAAACAAATGGTTTCAAGTTTATTATAATTAAAAGCATTTGTTCAACCAAATAAAACCCTGTTTTTATAATAATTTTAACTGATGATAATAATAATTTATTTAATACATTGATTAATACTGTAAACCATGGTATTTTCAGAGACCTTATCACACTGTGAAAATCTCATACCATTACAACCCACACGGGGATTCCCCCACCCGGTGCTTAAAAAAGTAACTCAGTAACTTTTACTTTGAGTAAATTTTAAATGAGCTACTTTTTACTTTTATCTGCAGTAGATTTTTAGACCAGTACTTTTACTTGTACTTAAGTAAAATTTTATTGAAGTCAGTAGTACTTTTACTTGAGTAGCATATTTTATTACTCTTTCCACCTCTGATTAAACTCACTGAGACTGTTTCTTTTTCCATGCATCATTTTATTATCCATGTATGTGGTTACAGTAAAATCATATTAAACAGTGAACTCGTCCTCAAACTCTTTCTTTCTGTCTTGCCTGCACTTCGAGACGGTGACGTGAGCTCCACTGAAAGACAGTCTTCTTTCCTATTGGTTGTCGCTCGCGAAAATCGCTTCTGATTTGCATAAAGTTGAAAATTCTCAACTTTTGTTCGCTTGTCTCTTGTCGCTCGACACGCCCACATTCTGTCGCCAAAGGTCACTGTCGCTTGTGTCGCCGCATGTGCGCCAGCGCTCCATTGAAATGAATGGGATCTTGTCCGCTTTGCTCGCTGGCGTGTCGCTGCGCGGTGTGAACGGGGCTTTGAGATATAGACAATCTTTACTTCGGAGATACTCTCAATACAAACCGTTACTTTACACTACATTTCGTTAACACTATTTTAAATTTATGTTCCCTATGTGCATTCTATAATTATTATGATAATTGCAATAACTGGGTAATAACTAGGTACTAACACTGAACCTACCCCTAAACCTACTGTAACCTTAACCAATGTAGTTACCTTACATTACTGAGAACTTTCTTAGGTGCACTGTAAATACCTCTAAGTGCACATACTGTAAAAATGTGCAACCTACATTTCTTCATCCTGACACGCGTAAAATGATTTTAATGTTCAGATTGGTCCTATTGGGTGTTATTGAGAAAATTGTATGAATAATATTTGATAGATTAGTTTGCTTGGCACTGAAGAACCCATGATTCACAGTTCAGACATTAGACCAATTTCTCTGAAACTTGTTTATGATGATTTTAAGGTGTTCTTGTTATTGTGTAAAACATTTAAGTATGAGTTATATTAATTAGTTATATTTGTTTGGGGTTTGGTTTAGAGTTAGTTGCATACAATTATGCATACTTTATAGTTATCACTACATCTACATGTATAAAAATGTTGACACTGTAAAATAAATGCTGTATTTAAGTGGCTATAATTACAAATTGTATCCCTATAAATCACTAGATAGATGATAGATAGATGATGATAGATGATGATAGATAGATAGATAATAGATAGATAGATAGATAGATAGATAGATAGATAGATAGATAGATAGATAGATAGATAGATAGATAGATAAATAGATAGATAGATAGATAGATAAATAGATAAATAGATAGATAGATAGATAGATAGATAGATAGATAGATAGATAGATAGATAGATAGATAGATAGATAGATAGATAGATAGATAGATAAATGATAGATAGATAGATAGATAGATAGATAGATAGATAGATAGATAGATAGATAGATAGATAGATAGATAGATAGATAAATAAATAGATAGATAGATAGATAGATAGATAGATAGATCAATAAATAAATAAATAAATACAATAGATAGATAAATAGATAGATAAATAGATAAATAGATAGATAGATAGATAGATAAATAGATAGATAGATAGATAGATAGATAGATTTCCCTCACACTTGTTTGAGAGTCTCTCGATGTGTAGATACGCAATAAAGTTAAAAGGGTTGAATGTTTAAAATATTCTCACCATTTCCATACCAATAATGGTCAATATTTCAGGAGATGCCAGATTTCCCAGATTCACCTTCAGTTCCAGTGGAAGTGCTCCATCCAGTGATCTACACGTGCACTGCAGTGCTACTCCTGTGTCTCTTCACCATCATCATCACCTATATACTGCATCACAGGTATTTCTCTCACCTTGTTAAAAATGAACACACCCAAAAGCTAAAGAAAATTCTTGCAAACTGTTGCCACACGGTAGTAAGCACACAATTCTCTATAATGCTTCTATTTGATTGGCTATTACTGGAATAGCCAAACCTGTGGTCATAAAAGAGGCTTTCTTTGCCATCAGCTCTATCAGAATCACGAGGAAGAGTTGGCACACCCTCCTGAACACTAGTTTCCACATCGCAATGACGTCCGCAGTATTTGCTGGAGGCATCACTCTGACCGGCTACCCAATTGTATGCCAGGCAGTAAGTTTCCATTTCTCTTACGCAATAATGTTATATTTTATTAGGCCACTTTTTCCTGCAGCTTTTTCAAGGTCACTTCACAAACACATACGTGAACTCGCTTTTGAGTCACAAAATGCAACTGGTAAACCAAAGATCGAGGTGATATTGTGGAGATTCAGTGCGAGTGATTTCTAGTTTTACAGTGCAAAAATGCACAAAACAGTAAAGAAAAATTATTTTTAAAACAGAAAGCATTATATACAGTAAAAAAGAAACATAAATTATTAGCATTTATGTGGCATTGTATACTCTATATAGATGGATTTTTGACCCTAAATGAGAAGAAATGTCTTAAAAGATTGCATAATGCTTTCATGTTTCAATTTTATTTACGATTTGAATTTAATTCAGAATGAATTCAAAAGAAATCAATACAATTATTCCATAATGGGAAATAGTAATATTTAAAGGAGAACTCCAATACAAAAATGAACCTTTGCTAGTCAACCTAGTCAACCATACTCTGAGATTTGTTTTCATGATAATCGAATGTAAAGAGTTTTATCTCTAAAAACTGTTTAGCGTGAAATGCTAGTACTGGGGGCATTTACTAAGTAAAAAGAAATCGCTCAGTTTATACCACTAACAAGGCTCAAAATAGCCCCACACTAACACAGTAACATAATGAGTGTCTATACATGCAAAACGAAGCATTGAGAACTTTGTAACAGTACAGACCGTTTAATAAGAAGATACTTTATAAAGACAGTTCACTTCGTGTATACAGGCGGCGCCATCTTTGGAAAACAGTCACGACAAGTCAAACCCCGGACGACTTGCTGAGTGATCTGAACTGTATGAAGTTCAGCGAACTTCTGAACTGTAAGAACAGCGTTCGGGATCGACTTATCAAGACTATTTTCTAAGATGACTCCTGTCTGTAAACATGAAGTGAACGGTCTTTATAAAGTATCTTCTTATTAAACGGTTTGTACACTTACAAAGTTCTCAATGCTTCGTTTTGCATGTATGGACACTCATTATGTTACTGTGTGAGTGTGAGGCTATTTTTGAGCCTTGTTAGTGGTATAAACTAGCGATTTTTTTCATTTTCGTAAAACTCTTTACATTCAATTATCATGAAAACAAATCTCAGAGAACGTTCGACTAGGTACCAATGTTTTCTTAGACCAAAGGTTGATTTTGCACCGTAGTTCTACTTTAATAAAATGCATTTTTGTGGCGTGTTCCATACCGCCTGCCATAGTTGGACATCATTGGTGGTATTTTGGCTGATTGGGCATGTTGAATTGGTGAGAAAGAGAACTCTGATTGGCTGTTTAGCTTAGCGAACCAGAACAAAAGTGAAAGTGATGAAAGCGAACAAAGAAGTCAGAACAGCATGAGTCGCCTAGAATGAGGAAACTGATCAGCATGGTAATCCTATATCTGCAGTCCTAGTTTCAGTTTCAATTTTTGAATGACAAAACATGGACTATTGGTTCCTGCTGATAGATGGTTGTTTCCTTACACCAGGTGCAAAACGCACATGCTAGTTGACAGTCGACTGCAGTCAATTTGGAGTGTTCAAGCACAGTGTGTCATGACCTTAGTAATATATTATCTCAAAAATGTTTATTTTTCTATGTGCTAACTTGTTACTTTACTTGTGTTACTCATGTATGTGTATGTTTGTGTCAGGTGGGGATTGTTCTTCACTACTCTTCTCTGTCCACTTTGTTATGGATCGGTGTTCAGCGCCAGGGTAATATATAAAGAAGCTTTACTGAGGACTCCACAACAAGTAGAAGGCGAGACTGTTGTACAACCAACCCAGCGGCCCATGCTCAGGTCAGTCAAGTCATCATGGAGGGTTTGCGAGCATTTGATGAATAATAACCGGCTTGTTTTCCATAACTTCTCTTTTACAAGCACACTTAAACTCACAGATATCTGGGGGTTTTCTGTATAATCTGGCCTCAGTGCCCATAAAACCCACGTTGAACAAAAATTCTTTGTAAACCAATCAATAGGCCCACATGGACTGTAATTGTTTTACATGAGGGCATGTGGCAATTTTTGTATTTAAAGGTGCAAATTGGACTTTTTATTGCTGTTCAAATAGAAATGTCAGTGTTTTGTCCAGCCACCCATGAGATCATTCTAGGCTGAATTAACTCAACAAACACAAACACAACTGGTGTCAGAATCAACATTCTTAATCATGAAAATATTACAGTTCAAAAGGCTCGATTAAGATTTAGATAATGTCTTAAACTCAACAAGGCTTCATTTTTTAATCAAAAACAGTAATATTGTGAAATATATTTACAATTTAAAATAACTATTAAATACATTTTAAAGTTTAATTTATAACTGTAAAGGCCATTGCACACAGAGTCCAAAAATTCGACCATGCAGAATTTTCAGCACATAAAAAGAAAATCAACCTCACGTTATGTCAATCATGCTTGCACATCGCCTCCGAAACTTTCGTCCGTCATAAAATTAACTGGATCGGGTTCGATTGTCTGCGTTTTCGCATCCAGAGCCAGCATTTTGAGAGGTCTTTTGACAATTCAGGGCCGGGGGGAGCTCGATTCCTCAAATCATTGCACATATGTGCCGTGCTTTCAGTTTCGGTTTTCAGGTTAGATTAAATGTTTATGTTCTCTTCTCTATATTGGATTATGAAATTAATAAACCTCCCCTTTCAATCAGATTGAAATTTCAGGATTGGATGGACGGTAATATTTTCTCTTTCTTCTCTTTTCAATAAGAGAGAGTGCAACAAAATCATCCTCACTGCTTCGACAAATCCATTTTTGGTATTTTTGCGTTTTTTCCCGCAAAGGTTTAAAAATACGCATCGGACTCGGTGTGCAAGGTTTCTATGCGTGACGAATTTTTAAGGCTGGCGAACACAAAAACGCATCCGAAAATTTCGTACTCAGTGTGCAATGGCCTTAATGCCAAAGCTGAATTTTCAGATCTTCAGTGTCACAGTGTCTTTAACGTTCCAAGGAAACATGTCTTATTATTCATCGAAGTTAAAAACAGTTGTGCTGCTCACTATTTATCTAGAAACCGTGATATAGTTTAATTTTCAGGAAATGTATGAATAGAAAGTTCAAAAGAAAAGCATTAATTTGACATATACATTTTTAAAATGACAAATTTAACATTTGACATGGTAGTGAATATTCATTAATATTTTTTCCATTACATATCACACTCACATTATATTACTAAAGCTAAAAATGGTCAAATTAAAATATTTCCCTTTCTTTGTGATTTCAGTTAATTCTCTATAGCAAGGTAACAGCTTAGAATACTAGTTTAGCATAGTTCTAAGTGGTTAATAAAGCTATATACGTATATCCTAACACACTACGGGCCAGGTTTACTAAACAGGGCTAAATAGTGTGCAAGAGCAATCCCGGAAAAAAAGCACAGATGGGAGTGGAAAGTTTTGCGGCTGATCTACTGACGACACACAAATTAAAGTGTCTGGTTTAAGACACACTTTTTTTGGGCGGTAAATAATAGCGCAAATACCAGTAAACTGACTAGTGCAAACCACCTTGCGTGATTCATTTAAATACTCTCCTCCCATAAATTTGATGTCTAAAAGGAAAACTCTACCAATGCATATGCAGCCACAAAAAAAAACAACAAAAAAAAACAACCTGTCCAAACCTTTTCAGAGCTAATTTTCACTTTTAGTAAATCCTGACAGTAGTTTTTAATACCAAAAGAGGGCTCCAATCTGACCATTCGTTTTGATCAGGTATTGAGGAAAGTGTGTAGGGGAGTTTAGCAGAGGAATGGGATCTTGACACACAACAGAATCCCTTGTCCTTGGTATTTTATAACGGACAAGCCATACAAATATCTCTTTTACATTCAACGTTCATCCTAAAGAAACAATTACTGTTCGAAAGCCTCTCTGAATAACTGCTGTTGTGCCAGTATGAACATAACATAAGATGATAACATTAAAAGTTCCTTCCTCTCATCATCATCAAAGGAAATGTATGGGTTCCATCGGAGTAATTGTCATATCTCAGATTGGTCGTAAAACATTGGCAGTTTTATGTGCAAATGTCTTATTGAATGAGCACATACTGAGAAGAAACTATTGATAAGCGTGCTACAGGAGGAAACTGGGCATTTGAGAGCAACTGAATGGACCACCATGATGAAAAAAAAACCCGGCCAAATCAAAGACCATCATTGTTCAGATAAAAGCTGATTCCCATCTGCTGTTATGGAGAGTCAGACAGAGGAAAGAGAGCACAAATCGGGGGAATGGGAAAAGATTAAAGTGGACAGAGTTGTAAATCAAATGAGTGCTAGGACTAGTTAAGGCCAATGTTCACATGTCCTCAAAGACATGCATGCAAATATATTCATTCTTTCCTAGTCTGTGTTCTATGTTTTTACCCCAGACCTCCTTGCTCTCCACATCCCCTAGGGAGGTCTGGCCAGATCCCACGCCTGCCTCCTGGGACAAATCTTGTTATTTTTCCTCTCCCTCCTTCACTGTCTGGAGCCCAGACTCAGCTCTTCATTGACAGACAGTGTCACAGAACTAACCTAATGTATAGACCACACAAATGTCTTTTACGGCAAGCAAAAGGGAACATCTGTAGCAAATATAACAGACAGCAGTGTTACTGTATGTCCATTTAACATTTTTAGCAACTTTTTGTTTCTGATTATTAAAGGTATAGTTCACCCAAAAATGAAAATTCTGTCATCATTTACAGTTCTTCCAAACCTGTATGTAGTTACACGTTACTACATGTACTTACTATAGTAATAACAGTAAATTATGCATAATTATAACTAACCCTAAACCTAAACGTAACTCTATAGTACACGTTAATTAATTTTACTCAGTACTTATTTGAGTGAATACAATTTAACTATGTCACCTTAAAATAAAGTGTAACTGAATTTCTTTCTTCTGCTGATCACAAAATATGTTTTGAAGGATGGTAAACAGACAGTTGATGGGCCCCACTGACCATATTATATATATATAAAAATAAAATAAAAACTATGGAAGTATATAAGGACCATCATTTGTTTGGTTACAGACATTTAAATATCTTTCTTTTGAGTTCAGCAGAAGAAATAAATTCATAGAGGTTTGGAACAACTTGAGGGTGAAGACATGATGACAGAATTACATTTTTGGGTGACTTATCCCTTTAAGTTAAATTAAGTTAAGATAAGTTAAGTTTGAACCCAGGTCTTCATGCTCACGGACAGTCTTATACTTATGAAGAGCTATATACTGTATATAAATAAATATATATATATATATATATATATATATATATATATATATATATATATATATATATATATATATATATATATATATATATATATATATATATACATACATATATATATATATATATACATACATATATATATATATATACATATATATATATATATATATATATATATATATATATATATATATATATATATATATATATATATATATATACATTTTATGTGCATAATGCTTTGAAAACCAAACAGTAAAGGAAAGATAGGCTAATAGATAGATCCCTCATTTGAAAATTATTTATAAAATTATTTATTTTTATATTTATATTAAATAAATTATAAAGAAGTTATTTTACCATGGTTAGCATTTGCAAAATGGCCCATAACAGTCTTCTTTCCTTTATCTCTGTTTCTCTTGGCAGGTTTTATTTGATAGCTGGCGGTGTCCCACTCATCATATGTGGTATAACTGCAGCTGTAAACATCAATAACTATGGAGACAACATTCCTTAGTGAGTACTGTGTTTATAAACATTAGGGAATTTTTTTTGCTCACGTCAAGCTTTAGAGGTTTATATCATCAACAACTTACCTATAGTGCACTGTTACTAATACACTGATGTAATGTGCAACTAATACACTGATTTTTGATATATAGAACAAAACACATCTATATATAATTTCAAATATAAATTAAATAGTCAGTTTGTTTGATTGACTATATATACATATATATATATATATATATATATATATATATATATATATATATATATATATATATATATATATATATATGTTGTTTAAAATAATCAAATAAAAGTGGAATGCTTAAATATTTGCTATTTCAGTACATACTGTATTTGCCATGCATTCTGTCCATGTTGAGTACCAATAATCAAGAATCTTTACAGCAGCTCAAGCATTTTATCCAGTACTGGATCTAGACTGCACTGCAATGCAAATTATTTCATTTCATTTTCACCATGTGATATTTTTGTTACAGGTTTTATGGTGTTTTTGTCACATCGCAGTCTTACAGATAGTCTGGCGACACTTAATATAATAATAAAATTAAATTGACTGAGGTCATCCTCTTAGTTTTTTATTAGCTTCTGTTCTTTCTCGAACTGTCTGATACTTGTTGCAGATTTATTACTCATGCTGGGCCGCTCCTTTACAGGCTCTTTAAAAAGTGTCTGTTTTTGTACAGAGCTTGCTTTGTGTTTTTGTTATTTGACTGATTACCGCTTTTGCCCTCTCTGACCCCTTTCTCTGCTCTTGACCTTTCTGCAGCTGCTGGTTGATATGGCAACCCAGTTTCGGGGCATTCTACATTCCAGCTGGATTGATCATTCTGGTGACCTGGATCTACTTCCTGTGCACTGTTTTCTGCCTGAGGCACCGCAACTTCCAGGAGTCCAAAGATCCTCCATGTTCCGCCTCCGACCCCTCAACCTTGCCAGAGAGCCAACCAGCACTCAGTGGCAGCACCAGTCTTCTCTCAACGGACTCTGTCAGCCCAGTGCATGCTGGGACGATAGTGGAGGACCAGTACTCATTGAAGGTCCAATGTTTGGCGCTGGTGGCGAACACAGTTTGTGTTTTTGGGGCTGTGGTGCTGTGGCGCTCATGGCCGTTTGGCACGTGGATAGAGAGCGGAAACTCTTCAGCTGCCTGTATGGAGGAACGGCCACCGGATTAGGGATCTTTATGGTGCTCCATCACTGTTTCAAGCGTTTGGATGTCCAGGCAGCGTGGCTCAGGATGTTGCCCTGGGTACCGTCGCTCCCAACCCATGCCAGCCTATTCCCATCCCTGCACTGCCACTGTAGGCATCCAGAGTGCCTCAGAAAGGGGCTCCCAAATTTTTGTAGGATGCCACCCACCGACGGATCCCAACAATTACTCTTCTTCTGCCAGGTCATCATCTACTCAAAGTGGAACGACAAGCATTGCTGCTGGGCCTTGCAAACTCACCAACCTCCTCCAAGTGACGCAAGACAGCGTGATCAATGCCACCCGGGCACCGACGGGAACTAATACCAACTCGAGACACAAACACCGGAGAACAACAAACCGGCCAACAACCTGCTGCCCACTCTACTGCCTGTCCAGCAACCTCAAAGGAGGAAGGCTTGTAGTAGAACCAAGGTGGCAATACCCAGTACCATCACAGAGGAGACGCTGAAGGGCACTGCCGCCTCAAAGCTCTCAGAGCGGGTGGAGGAGGTAGCATGGGTGCTTCGGGACCCTCTGGGACAGAGCAATCAAACATCCACCTCCTACACAAACATGCTTCCAGCGAGAATGGGAGTCTACGGAATAGCCATTCAGAGAGCCAGAACGGTCTTCTGACCAATGGACGGCACCGAGGGGAGGGACTAGTGACAAGCCCTTCGGAAGGAAGTGATGGAGGTAGTAGCGGAAGTAGAAAACCTTTTCCACTGTTGCCTTCTGTGGCAAGTAGAGCCGCCATGCAGCAGAACGCTCAACGGCGTAGTGCTAGCAAAGACAATCTTAAATTGGCTGCCGACAACTGAGAAAGAGTCAGAAGCGGAGCTCGTTTCCACTAAACGTGACATCAAATGTCACTGCGACGCCCTCATTGTCGACAGTTTCAGCACCAAATGGAACACTAAAGGGATCAGGGCTGGAACTGGACACTAGCGGAACTGACCAATCACAGGGTTCGGTTGGTATGAAGAGCAGGGTATGGAAGAGCGAGACGACTGTATAATAATGGTTAGAGTTGAAAGACTTTTGAAGGTTTCGTGAAGGTGTGACCTGATGCTAAGAGCCAAAGCATGGATTTCCTTCTCCACAACCCTGCTGAATAAACTAGCTTAATGGTTTGCTGATCTTAGTTGGTCTGTTGGCTGGTTTTAAGGGAATTTTGGACACTTTTTCCTCCCAACTAAACGCCAGCTTAGCCAGGCCAGCTAAAGCAACTAACACGAGTAAACCAGCTTAGTAGTGTTGTAGAACTTAAGACCGGATGAGTCTGCCTCCATATTTTCATATGTTCTTGTCTCGGACACCAAAGAGGTCTCAAGTACTATGACACTTCAGACATATGTGCTTCTGCTGTGTCTCTGGACTCCGGTACTTGTGACACTGATGCAAATCCAGGCTTTATTCACCATAAAGAAAAGCATAGACTGTTTGAATTGTTCAGACCCTCTTTGGGTCTCCTGACTCAGACTTGGTCTGGTTTTGTCCAGTCTTGAGTACTTCAGCGCTGCAGGTTAAGCTGGTTCAAATTCAGGGCTCAGGGTAGAGAACATTTGGCTCCTTTATTGATAAATTCGCCTATATTTGTACGTTTCAAAGGGGTTATGTGGTCTTGGAACCGTCCAACATGCAAAAGCTAATGCTAAGCATGCTAATAAGAAGAGGTTATATGAAGAGTTATATATGAAGAAAGAGAAGGGGTGTGTATGCAAAACCTTACTCCTTTTAAAAGATACTGGTGGAGGAGTTGGTGTGACAAAATATGCAAAATCATTTGGTGTGCTTTTCTTTGCTTGTAATACCACTTAATCTAACAAACTGTTTGAATGCAATGAATATTTTAATATTCGAATAAGCCAAGGGATATGAACCTAAAGTTCAGCTGTTTTGATCCTTGCATATTCGATCAGGAATGGAGGACCGTGTGCTTGTTCCCTTAATTTGTTCCCTTTGTGTCTTTGTCTGTTGTGGTTTTTTATAAGTTTTCCATGCTATTTCATTTACATGTCTGTAAGAATGTATATTAAGTGTTATGTTTGTATTGTTTGACTATTACAGTGTTAATTCAACTCTCTGGCACTAATAAGCAGCTCTTGATCAGTTCGACACATATAGAAAACAAACACTTGCCACAGATGAGCATCCATCCCTAACAATTCCTTCCATGTTAATTGGAGCTGGGAATGTCGTTCTTGTTATTCTGATGTTGTTCAGCAGAACATGAGCTATTGTATTCAGTTTTCTTAGAGAATAGGAACCATTTGGAAACCGTTGCTTCATAGTGCCCTCTATTGGTTAATTCCTGCCATTGATCAAATGCACTGATAATGAATGCTGTTGATGGACAAATAATTTAAAAAAGTGACGGCTTCTTTAGATGCCACTTCACAGTTACTAAGGGATTTGATAAGGAAGGGCAAGTGTTTGTTTATACATGTTCTGTTGTAGTACCATGTGTAACATGGGCTTTTTAGCACTTGGTTCAGGTTATGGAGATAGCATTTGACGTATATATTTTTTTCATAAATAATAGCATATTTATATTATACATATCAGTATTAATTTTTTGATGTAATTGTTGTTGTCATTATGCAATTTTGCGGTATCAGTATTTTACAGAGGATTGGTGGCCTAATTGGTTTCATAAACTCTGTTTTTCAGTCTAAAAGCACATCACGTCCAACACCTTTTGCTTCCAATCATTGTTCATCCCACACGTTTAGCAACAAGAATCACTCATATCCCAGGAATTGTTAGTACTCCTTCTAAAGCATATGCAAAGTTTTGTTGTCGGATAGCAAGGAGTTTGCAATAAAAATAATTATTTAAATAGTTATTTTGTTTTTCAGCAGTGTTCAAATGACTTTTTCACATGAAAGCGAATAATGGACACTCCCAACCAAAAGCCAAAGGCGAATTCAGACCTTTGCGCTGACTGTTTTTTCCCGAAACCCATAAGCTACCAGAATCTGACTGTATTGCCACTATTTTTAGATTTTCCTCACATGATGACAGAGTCACAAGCAAAACATAATAGTACCTGTCTTTAGCTTACACTTTAAAATTGTTTTCAGGGATGTTTGTATGCCAAAGAAGCTTGCAGTTAAACCCTTTAAAGAGAATCTTATTTGATATTGTGTAGCCTACCGTTTGTCTTTTACCCTTCAAGCCAGAAATCTCCCTTAAAACTGATAACTATTAAAATTCCACATATTTCTAAAGAACAAGTCCTCCCTTTTCCCAAAATCACAAGCATTTAATGTCATAATGACCCTTTTGAGATTAACGTAGGTTAAATGTTGATTATATAAAGTGATCACCATCGTGTCATTATTACAGATTTTATGTGCTATGATTTCAGAAGTTCTGGGTGTCATTTGAAACTACAACAACAACAACAAAAAAAACTAGTCAAATAATAAGTGAAATTTGTGGCCATGGGTATGTAATATGTGTTTTCACTTTAAAAAGGAAATTTGGCTTGTTTGTGCAAAATGGTTTCATGTGACATTGTGATATTTGCATGAACAATTTTTTTTGCCTCTGGGTAGGCCTAGCTTCTGAGGGTCAGTAAATTCAGTGTTATCCTAATTATTATTTTTATTATTAAAATCTCCTTTTCAATGTCCGAGTTTACAATGGAAGCATGATTTTTTTGATCAACTCAAAATGGGAGATTTTATAAACAACACGAGTATTTATATTTTTGTCACTCACTTCAATATGAAAATGATAGAATTTTTGTATTCGATTCCAATAATATATTTCCTATAGATTTTAAGATTGTGCCTTATCAATGACCTGATGCAAAATAAAGGTTTGGGGGAAACAAATGCCATAAGATCAAAATATTTTATTTTTTTATTTTGATGTTTTTTATCATATGTGATCTAAGTGAGAAAAGTCCTAAATTATCCATCATTTTCATTTGTCAAGTTTCTATGTAATATGTAAATCAGCATCCCCACAAGAAATAAAGTCAATCAAAAGTGAGCCTTTTTTATTGACAAACATTATCCTATCAGAGTGTGGTACTTTAGAGATTGGGCGGGATAAACACTGAGACTCTCAGTGAGAAGAATGAGAAGAAAGAACAGAGAAAGAGAGAACATAACAACAATAATAGTGAGTAGGCCTACTGACTAGACTGGCCTTGGCAGAAGGTTTAAAGCCGGTCTGGAGCAAAGTCTGCTAATCTGAAAGATGACTAATTGGCTTTAAAATGATTACTCACTGTTGTTTTCTATTTGTGTCCTTCTATAGTTCACCCAAAAATGAAAAATGATGAATCATTACTCACCCTCAAGTTGTTCCAAACCTGTATGAGTTTGTTTCTTCTGTTGAACACAGAAGATAATGGATGTTGGTTATCTAACAGTTGATGGTTGACATTGACTTCCATAGTCAGGAAACAAATGGCCTACTATGGAAGTCAATGGGTGCCACCAAGTTACTAACATTTCTTAAAATATCTTATTTTGTGTTGAACAGAAGAAAGAAACACATGCAGGTTTGAAACACTAAGGTGAGTAAAAAAAAGAATTTATTTATTTTTTATGAGTGAACTATCTCTTTAAGCTTTTATCTGAGCAATAGCACAGTGATTCATCCAGACAGATAAAGTCTGAGGAAGTAAATTGAGGAAACGCGAATAAGGAAGGACATATCTTCAACCGTTTCTAAAATCTATTTTAAGATAAACTAAACTCAGTCGTGAGGGGATTTGTGACTGTACAAATGCAAGAACATTTAATGAGGTTATCAGCTAGGTAGTGTCTGATTGTTTGTCTGTTGCTAAACAACTTACTGACACTGTACACAAACCCGCATCGTTTACTAGCCTACACCTTTGGCGTCGCACTTTGAGGTTAAAATTGTTGTTTAAAAAGTCATGACCAAAGATTAAAAGTGGTGCAACGTTGTTAAAAGTGACCGGGATTAAAAATAATATTTTCACAGGGATGAGTGTTCAATCAAAAGCTCTGGCGTTTAATAGTGTGAAGAATGATCTAATACCTGCATCACCTGAACGCTGGGTACACCGTGACGTCATGCGCAAGGGGCGGGACTTATATAAGATCTCCCAAACAGTTACACGCAGGAGCCAAAGCGACGCCGGATACAAGACAGGCACCGAGCGGGATCGAACGAACAAAGCGCAACTTTTCGTCCCGGTTAAACCTGGACTTTAACTGAGAATGTCTTTGGGTGACCAGCAGTGGTATCCCACCAGCGTGCAGGTAACAGTGCTCAAAGCGCGAAACCTGCGGATCAAGGGAAAAAATGGAACGAACGACGCATATGCCATCATGCAGGTGGGCAAGGACAAGTTTTCCACGTCCGTAGCGGAGAAATGCGTATCGCCCGAATGGAAGGAAGAGGCGACGTTCGATCTGCCGCTCTTCCATCAGGGGAACGCGGAGCGATGCACGCTTTACATCATCGCGATGCACCGAGCCCGGTCGGACTGGACAAGTTTTCGGGACAGGCTGTCATCAACTTAGTGGACCTCCACGCCAACAGATCACGCAAAAAGACCGAGTGAGTATCATTCTGTCCTACTGGGGAATAACATTGTATCTTAAATTGCGTCATAATAACATCTCACAATGACTCAAAGATTTTAAAAGTTAAAAGCGATACGCTTTCAAACAGTTCATCAAAGTATGTTTTGGTCTCCTCTTTTGTATGGGCTGGATTCAGCAGCCTCCACCTTTCTAAAACAAATGTTCAAGTAAAAGTACATTTCGTCTCCTGGGTGTTTGTGTTTTCATGAACATTATAGGCGTACAGTAAGATTTAATCACTTACTGTACCCATTATATCTAGGTGTGATGACTGAATTCATTGAAATGTTGTGATCAGGCTGAAACGATTCAGCTACGTCACACATCACTGACTTTTGTGTATAAGTCAAAACTGTATTAACAATAGGAATTATTTTTAATCAACCTGTTCCTCATTTTAAAAGTTCTGTTTAGGTATACTTTCACAAAATGTTTTCCCCTCTCCACGCACTCAGTATGAGTCAACATAATAGGCAAAAATAATTCTGTCAAATAGGCTATGTGTGGGTTGTAAATAATGACACATCTACCATTCACTTCTAAGAATGAATTCTGAAGAATTAACAAACATGTTGAATTGTTAACACTGCAACACAGGGCCATAACCACCATAGATTTTGATGGAAAGGCCAAATTGTTGCCCTAATATTATTTTTTTTTTTGATGCTGCACTTCATGCAGTGCACCCACTCTGTTCGTAGGATGACAACAAGTTTTATGTGTGTTTGCCTAAGCAGTATAACAGCGCTCGCCAATATCGAAATGTTTGAGACGGCCAATCAAATTAAATAAGATTTGTAGTTTTTAAATGTTTTTAGTTATTGACCTGCCACCAGGATGTTGTAAGGTTGGTATGGTGTCCTGAATGTTGCTGGGTGGTTGCTAGGGTGTTGCTAGGTGTTTTGTTTAAAAAAGAGCTCACCATCAATTACTTTTATGATCTCCTCCCCCTACATTTTGTTCATTATGTGAAAATTGTAACTATTATCACAAAAAAAAACTCCCAGAACATCTCAAAAAGCCACATGATTTGAGCTGTCATTCATTGAGTGAAAATCAGGGACTTTTATTTTGGAATGCGATTAATCACAATACATTTTTGCACAGCCCTAATATATATATATATATATATATATATATATATATATATATATATATATATATATATACACACATATACAGCTATGGAAAAAATTAAGAGACCACTGCCAAATCAGCAGTTGCTCTGGATTTATTATTTATAATATAAATAATAAATCCAGAGCAACTGCTGATTTGGCAGTGGTCTCTTAATTTTTTCCATAGCTGTGTGTGTGTATATATATATATATATATATATATATATATATATATATATATATTAGGGCTGTGCAAAAATTAATTGTGATTAATCGCATCCAAAATAAAAGTCTGGGTTTACATAATATATTTGTGTGTGCTGTATATAATTTTGTATATATAAATACACACACATGCATGTATATATTTAAGAAAATGTGTTATTCATATAAAAAATATTTATAAAATATAGAATGTCTGTATATATATATATATATATATATATATCACACACAGAATTTAAGCGCAAATAATTCTTAAATATATACATGCATGCATAGGTATTTATATTTACAAAATAATTATATACAGCACACACAAATATATTATGTAAGCACAGACTTTTATTTTGGATGCGATTAATCGCAATTAACTTTTGCACAGCCCTAATATATATATATATACATATACATATACATATATATATATATATATATATATACACTCACCGGCCACTTTATTAGGTACCCCATGCTAGTAACGGGTTGGACCCCCTTTTGCCTTCAGAACTGCCTCAATTCTTCGTGGCATAGATTCAACAAGGTGCTGGAAGCATTCCTCAGGGAGTTTGGTCCATATTGACATGATGGCATCACACAGTTGCCGCAGATTTGTCGGCTGCACATCCATGATGCGAATCTCCCGTTCCACCACATCCCAAAGATGCTCTATTGGATTGAGATCTGGTGACTGTGGAGGCCATTTGAGTACAGCGAACTCATTGTCATGTTCAAGAAACCAGTCTGAGATGATTCCAGCTTTATGACATGGCGCATTATCCTGCTGAAAGTAGCCATCAGAAGTTGGGTACATTGTGGTCATAAAGGGATGGACATGGTCAGCAACAATACTCAGGTAGGCTGTGGCGTTGCAACGATGCTCAATTGGTACCAAGGGGCCCAAAGAGTGCCAAGAAAATATTCCCCACACCATGACACCACCACCACCAGCCTGAACCGTTGATCACAAGGCAGGATGGATCCATGCTTTCATGTTGTAGACGGCAAATTCTGACCCTACCATCCGAATGTCGCAGCAGAAATCGAGACTCATCAGACCAGGCAACGTTTTTCCAATCTTCTATTGTCCAATTTCGATGAGCTTGTGCAAATTGTAGCCTCAGTTTCCTGTTCTTAGCTGAAAGGAGTGGCACCCGGTGTGGTCTTCTGCTGCTGTAGCCCATCTGCCTCAAAGTTTCGACGTACTGTGCGTTCAGAGATGCTCTTCTGCCCACCTTGGTTGTAACGGGTGGTTATTTGAGTCACTGTTGCCCTTCTATCAGCTCGAACCAGTCTGGCCATTCTCCTCTGACCTCTGGCATCAACAAGGCATTTCCGCCCACAGAACTTCCGCTCACTGGATGTTTTTTCTTTTTCGGACCATTCTATGTAAACCCTAGAGATGGTTGTGCGTGAAAATCCCAGTAGATTAGCAGTTTCTGAAATACTCAGACCAGCCCTTCTGGCACCAACAATCATGCCACGTTCAAAGTCACTCAAATCACCTTTCTTCCTCATACTGATGCTCGGTTTGAACTGCAGGAGATTGTCTCGACCATGTCTACATGCCTAAATGCACTGAGTTGCCGCCATGTGATTGGCTGCTTAGAAATTAAGTGTTAACGCAGCAGTTGGACAGGTGTACCTAATAAAGTGGCCGGTGAGTGTATATACAACATTGGCCCTAGTCCTGAATATGAGTAAAAGTCATGCTTGCCTCAATGCTAGGAACTGATTATCAATTCTTGACAATAAATATCAAGAACTAGTTTAACAGAAGATATATAGCCAAGGCACCACAGAACACAAACTTTGATCTTTTTTTTTTTTTTTCTTGGTTTCAATATAGTCATTGTTTGAGCTTAATTTCTCTCTAGCTTTTCATTTTCACCTTTGGAAATGAGGGCTGCTCATATTCAAAAACAGAAGGTGTGCGAGTTTATTTGCAGAGGCCCTTTATTTGCATATTAGGTTGGCTTGCTGATTTCTCCAGTCGACTTCCTTAATCTGGTCTTTGAGAGGGAGAACGGGAAGTGACCTGTCTTTAGTCCTCTGGCCTCGGCACTTGAGGTCCTTTTCCGTTTGTTCTTGTTGTGTGCCATCAGATTGTTGTACCCGTTTGATTCATTGCTCCATCAGCTTGTTCCGTTTGAACCAGTGGATCACACACATGATCTGTTCCATGATCTTGACACTGACCGTGTTTGTTTTGCTTGTTTAGTATTTTGTACCTTTCTGAGCACAAAAAAGTGCAATAAAAAATAAACATTATTATTGTTGTTCGTTACTACTAGACTTGGCCCATTGAATCCATTGTCATGTAATCTCAAAATATCAGCGTTTATAAGGGTGAGCTCAGCTTCATTGTTGAATTACTTCACTTTTTATCAGAAAAGCTTTTTTTTAGTCAAGATGATTCCTTCTAATTAGGCTAAGATAAAAATATGTGTCCCATAAGCTTTTTAAGTCTTTGTAATGTTACTTATAACAGTTGTAGGACAATTATTAGGGATGCACCGATACCACTTTTTGGAAAACGAGTATCAGAGTTACGAGTACTTGCATTTCATTACTCGCCGATACCGATACCGAGTACTTAATAAAAAACAGGATTTAAAATCAGTTTTAACTATTTTTCCAATTTATTTAATTATATTTTATTTCATTTTATATATATATATTCTTTTTTTTTCTTTCTTTTTTTCCAAATAGTTAAATAAAAAAATTCAATTCAATGACTATTATTTATGATGGTACATTTATGAAAGCATTGAAGGCTACATGCTGTTTACGAAAATATTGATGATATTGAGAAATATTGCTTATAAAAAATCATGCCCTTCGTGCATGCATGTGCAAACGGAACTGGGTTTGATCAGGTATTCGGTACCACCGGGACTTGGTACCGTGACGTTTACATTTTTTTAGTACCGACTTGGTCCACGCGGCTGACAGGTCTCGTCTCGCCTCCTCCCCGCTCTGAGCTGCAGCCGGGGCCTGGGGGTGGGCACTCGGCGCCTGTGATTAACCCATTTCTCAGACCGTGGTATCGGTCCCCGGTATCGGGGGACTTTTAACGAGTACGAGTACTTTAAAAAATGTGGTATCGAGGCCGATACCCGATACCGGTATCGGTATCTGGTGTCATCCCTAACAATTATTATTATCAGGAGCAACTGGTAGCAACTTCATTAGCGGATCTGTTAATTTTCTCGGGTCAGTTTTTTTTTTTTATCCTCAGATATGCTTTTGAAAAGTCAGTTTGTTATTCTAAGCAAGCAAGTTAATGTGACTAATAGAGTAAAACGGTCCATCATAATCTTACACAACCAGTCTAACTGTATGACACATAATGCCGTTTTTACATTCCTCTCCACCCTTCCAAGCCCAGTAGAACAAAACTTTACTAGTCATTAACTGACAGGCATGAGTGACACCCTAGGTTGGGATAATGGTGTATATTAGCATACATTGGTGTTTACTTTCCATCACCTTTAAGTGTGCGTGTGAACACGATGTTCTTTTCCTTTGATAGATCTGGTTCTTGCAGTCTAGTCAGTTAAATACTAATCCAACCAATAGACACTAGAGGTACATTTATATAAAAACTGTAATCATATGGCCTTATGTTAAGATGCAATCCATTAGATTGACTAAATTATACTACAAATATATTATGATTGCATGAAAAATCCAATGCTCAATAGAACAATGTGTAACTTTTATATAATATACATTAATAATAATAGTGATGAGTATAATAACAGAAGTAGTAGTAATTTTCTTAATAGTAATTCCTGTGTTTTTGTACAGTTTTTTTTTTTTTTAAATATTACTATTAATAATTATTATTCAGTTTCTCAGAACCATTTCATTTCAAACACTTTATTTGTCCCCAAGGGGCAATTTATGAGGCCACATATAGTAACGAAAACATTATATTATGCATTATAACATCCTACGTTAAGTAAATAACACAGTATACATAAATACACATTAATGAATACCTAATATATATTAAAAAATAACTAAATCAAGACATAATCAACAAAGGGCTAAAAAATTGAATTGAATAGAAAAAATATATATAACAACTTACTTATTATTTATTTATTTTTTCACTGAAAGTGCACTTTAAAAAATGGGTCAACTGTCAACAAACCCAAATGTTGGGTTAAAATTGTAATTTACGGCTGAAAGTTGAAGTTGTTAAAATTTTAAATGACATTTTTAACCAACATTTGGGTTTGTCCATAGTTGACCCAAATTTGGGTTGGAACAACCCAGCATTTTTTAGAGTGTGTTTACAAAAAAGTTTGTTCTTTTTCACTAAGGGCTGCTGTTCATTCAAATACAGAGGACCTTTTATTTGCCTATTTGTTTGACTTTCTAGTCTGCTTTAAACCAGAGAGTGAAAGGGAGATGTAAGATCAGTCTATTTGCCTTGGGTTTGCCCTAGTTAACATGGTTGCCATTTAAAGCAGGTGTGTACTGTACCTGACTCTGTATGTTATGGTGATGTATGTTAATAGTTGTGATGTCAATGTTTGGGTGTATCCATGGGCTTTCGAAGTAAAATAGGAATGCAAAGCTCCTTATGACGTAACCACTTAAAATGTGTTTTGATTTCAAGCAGGTGTGTTTTGAAGGACGTCTTGGCGTGTCACTGAATGACTTTATTGTGTCTCCCATAATAATCTCAGACCTGATAAGGCTTGTGCTGTTGTGCATATCATACGTTCTGTAATCTAAGCACTGAAGGTCAGAGGCTTTGTTCATTCTCTTCATGTTTTCTGTCTTTGTGATCCAAAATAGATTAATTTATTGAATAGAGGGAATGCGTGTGACGTCACCGTCGGCCGGAGTGCCTGCAGTTAATCACAGTGAGTGGCAAAAAGACAGAGCGGCTGTATTCAGTTTTAAGCGTGAAATGCCACGAAAAACAAACACAACACATCTAAAGTGGGAAAGAGCTTTGCGATTGACTGTACAACTAGATTTGACAAAAAAACGGAGGTATATTTTTACAGACTGCTATAGAAAGAGGAGCAAATGGATTGCTGCAATTCACAGAAACAACTCCAGTCAGCGAAAGGTGGATTTGCAGTTTGGAAAGGCGAAAGGTGGATTTTTGTGTCAATTAGGGATGTGTCACAAATATTCAAATTTTCGAATATTCGATATGTAATTATTATTCGAAAAATAAAATACTATTCGAATTTTGAATACGTTGCTTTGCTGGCCGTAAATGCAGTGCTATATTCAAAGAACTAACTCGCAGTTATAATTAAATGCACTGGATGGCGCTGTGGAGTGTGTTAACAAGTTGTCTGTATTTGATCACATAATGTTGTCGTCTGCCTCGCGAAGTTTGGAATTAACGTTACTTGAAAAGGATCTTACTAAAGGGAATTACTTTTGATCAAATTAATTAATTAACCTGAGTTATGATATCATCACCATGAGAAATGACATGAAATCCAAACAGTCGAGTGAGGAAAGACAGCTGTTCATCACTGCATCACAACTGCAGGTAAGCGCAGCTGGACCCCGCGTGATCAAAGATGTTAACTTATCTAATAGCAAAATGATTTTGAGACATACTTCCTTTATGTTTCGTTAAGGGAGACCGGTTTAAGAACAGAGCAAAGTGCTGTTAGAAACACCGTTCTCTTTGTGTCTCTGAAACGTCTGTCAGCGCAGTGTCTTTTCTCACTCGACCATAAAGTGCTGTCGTCGCCACTGCATGTAACGTTAGATATTATTGTTTTTCTCAACATAAACGTGAAACAATATAAACACGATAATCAGTCATTTGCTGACTCGTGTGTATAGGTGTACGTTCTGTACGATATCTGACGCAATCTGCTTTATTAGGGTTTTTTTTTTCGTTCGCGCTGCTTGAGCACGCTTTTAATAATGCTTTTTTTATATATATTTTTTTTGTTTACACATAGGCCTACTGTTTAATGTTTTCAACTAAAAAAAAACTTTAATTACTATTTTAAGCTTGTTGTGTATTGCCTAATTGTAAGCTTGTTCCAGAAATTGTGACAAAAACTTAAAAAAAAAAAAAAAACTTAAAACTAACGTCTTTTTCGTTAAACATAATTTAAATAAACGAATATTCGAATATTCGATTTTTATGAGCCCGAATATTCGAATGCAATATTTTAGAAAAATGCCCATCCCTAGTGTCAATATGCTGAATTTAGGTGGAAAACCACACCCATATATTTTGTATTGTTATATACATCTTAAAGCTATGGTATACGATGTTGAAAATCGGTCGCGAAAACCTGAGACGGAAGGGAAGTTTTAAAGAACTCATCCCGCCCCTCTATACACACACCCCTCCCCTTTGTGCTACCTGATCCCTGAGCTATGTCACGTTTGAGTTCACATCAGACAACGCAAGACTAGCAACACATGAAATGTTCTTCTAAGGTTTTGAGTAATTGTCATAGCAGCACACAGCAAATTGTTCAAATTCCCGAATTGGCTCGTACAGAAACCCGCTAGGCATACTGAAATATATTCACGCACTTTTAGAAATATAATTACTTTGACCCGTGATCGGCGAATACTTAAACGGCTAACATTGCCAATGCCGACTGGCAGCATGAGAAAGTTGTCAAACTGATAAAAAGCTATAACACACGTCACAACATAAAAGTATAAATAAATGTTTACCTTCTCAACAAAAAGTCAGCCGTGCCTGTGTCAGTCGGTTTTCAGTGCCAGATCTCCCTGAAGCTTCCTCCAATGGTTAATAGACCCTATATTTGTCCTACTTAGAGTCTGGCATCACATTTTTTTTTTTTTATCTCCGCTCTTTCCTCCACATACTTTCTCTTTCGTCCAAACTTTAGAGTCAGGAGCAAACAGGAGCCGCTTGCTGCTGTCGTTTATATTTTTATCCATTGCTTTATCCAGTGCTGATATGACGTGACTCAGCTAGCTACCATAGACTGTTTGTCCGCTGCACTTGCCGCGTAAGGAGAGGGCGGAGTCGGGTGCGGTTGTGTTGCAGTATATTGCATATATATGTTGCAGTGCTATATATAACACTGTAAGTGATCCCCGATTTCAGACCTACCTATTGTATTCATATAAAGCGTTCACAGGCAAATTTGCTTTATGTTTAGGTCTATATAGCTTGTTTTCACGTGACGTCACGCCACCTGACGTCTGCCATGGCACGAAACGCAGATGAAGGGCAGGAAGTGAATTTCTATATTTAGGAAGCACTATGACACACTCAAATGCCTGTTTTGCGGCGTTTATGGTTGTCTCAAATACGGTCAAACCACTGAAGAGTTTTCATCGTGTGCCAAAAGTTGTTGTTTCATAAGGGGGAAATACAAGAATTGACAGAAACACGACTGGTAAAAAATGCCTTGTAAACCTGCAACTTATGTCTGCGGTCTGGAGAAGCCAAATGGGAAAATGCCCTGTGTGTTTGTCACAGTGTGCAGTGATCACTTTGTCAAATGTGAGTTAATACATTATTTATGTGGCTTATAATTATATTATTCAGGTGTTTAAATACACTTATGTGGCTGTTTGTGTAACGTAACCAGTTTCCGAACTTCTGTAAAGTCAAAGCATGTCTGTAAGACGAGTTAGTTGCTGATATCTACAGCCTCGATGGCAGGCAAATCTCTCAATTCGGTTGAAAATCGGTCCTCTTCATCCAACATATGTTTCGAATTTTCTGTTTATATATTTCTCTTGTAATAGTGTCTAAAGTAGTACAGTAGAGATTTTCTTCCATCTCCTCCATTGAGCTCTTCACTCCATCTGGCAGTCGCGCGTAAACACAATCACGTGAGCTGCAAACCACCTATTGCTTTTATTTCCTCAGTGTCGAAATCAGGCAAACATAAATGTCTGGCTACACGATTCCTGGCTGCATGTCAATATCCATGAATCACTGGATCTTTAGTAAGTTGTAAGGAACACTATATTGAGTCCAACATTTAGTTTAAATTGATAAAATTGTTTGTTTTAAGTCGCATTTCGCAGTTTCCCCTATTAAATCCAGCAACGCAGAAGATGTTTTGCCACTCAGTCAGGCTGAGGGGGGTTGTTCCGGCGGGAAAGTGACGTCAATGCATTCCCTCTATATGAGTGATCCTTCCTCACAGCATCATCATCAAGTCCACAGCCATCGAGGTTTCCAGTCTAATTAATTATTTCCAGTCTAATTATAATTTATTTTGTAATCAAAGAGGCCTCCATATTAATTTATTATCAGATACTATTGACCGTCTTGAGAAAGCTGTAAATGTTGGCACTGCACTTAATTATAGTATTGTGCACTGCGAGCATTTTTTTGCTCATAAAACACTAGCGATCTCTCTTTCTTTCTCTGTTCTTTCTCCCTCTCATTAACGAACACACACAAGGGATTGAATTTTGCCTTCTCTTTTTTTCTTCGAGTCTGCTGGTGTTGTGTTACTGTCCTACTTCAGGGTAATGTTGATATGGCAGCTTTGACATTGAGGTGTGGGACAGCTGATCATTGTCTCTTCTAAGGAATATCCAATACAGACACAAATGCTAAATTATTGCAGGATTAATGACATAGTAATAGTAGTAGTTATACAGTTCTTACCTAAATATAATATGGATTTTTTTTTGTCTAGTTAAGGTCATATTTTAGCGCCTCTCCATATTTTGATTCTCCATTGTACGTAGGTTTATTTAGACTAAGGTGTGGTTAATTCCTAACCGGATCATTTTTTTCAAATGATTTAGCTTTATCTAGGCCAACTATTCCCATGTCATATGACCTCTCAAGCTCTTTATGAAATCATTTGTTATCCCATAAATAGAAGAGCAGATGAAACTTGCTGCACCAGTTTGTTTTGCAGTCTCACAGTGGCTGTGCCCTTGGTGTAAAGTTTCTCTGTAAACATGGTATTGTGTACCTGAAACAAATAAAAGGGAATCAGTGTTATCTCATGGTTCCTGTTAACTCTTACGTGCCCCATTCACAGCCAGGATAGACGAGTTCGAATTCGAAATTTAAACTAAATTATTAATTTAAATCAGTATTATGTTTAGCATTTTTATTTTCCTTCTTTTTTTAAGAGGAATAGTTTGTTATGCATGTTAGCGAAGGATGAAATACTCTGCGTAGCTCAGTGTTTTTTTTTTTGTTTGTTTGTTTAACAGCTGTGCTATATTTTTATTTAGAGGAAGTCCTAAGAGCATTTAATAGTTTTATTTTTGACATTTTCCTCTTATATGGTTAAATTTTAATTATTAAATAATAAGTGAATGTACCATACTGGACTGCCGTTTTGCTAAACTGTGTGGAGATATTTGGGCTGGCGACCTGGTGTGACAACATTGAGAATCGATTTTAATTTCTCTGGTCAATTTTAAAATTGAGCTCATTTTTTTTTTTTTTACATTTGGAGTGCTGTCAGTACAGACAAAAGCGTCAAAAATTGGTGTTGCCTACACAGTGTTATCCTCTTTTTAAAATTCGCACCCTGCTTTTAGCCTTTTAACGTCCTTGATTTGTCATTACAAGTGTACAGCCATGTTAGTGTTGTTATTAAAGGGGAACTCAGGTGCAAAATGAACCTTTTGGTCTAATAAAACATCGGTACCTAGTAGGGCTGTCAACTTTAGTCGTTTAGTCGACTAATCAGGTCAAATGCCGTCTTGGTCGACTGAAATTCTTATTGGTCGACCAGTCGCATTTTTTTTTTTTTGCCAATAGAAATACATTTTATATGATTTACTCCTTGATATTTATTCCTTTATAAAGCAGTTATTTATTACTGTATTCTAAATATAATTAGCCTATGTTTATCCCCATCTTTAAATGCTTTAATTTAGGCTATTTCTTATAACTGCGCCACAGTTTAGCGCACACACATAACACACTCGGGAACCGCACCTAGTGGCTGCGCTGCTGCTCGCGCTCAGTAAGGGATGTACCGGTAGGTAGTTTTGCTGTATTCATTCAGTTCATGCTACTTTCAGTCGACAGAATGTCCAAGAAATCTAAATCATTTGTCTGGCTACATTTTTGTGGAAGGTAGGCGACGGTGGCGAGTCGCGTTGCTCCATTATGAGCGCGCACATCGCGTGCCTATTTGAAATCAGAACTTAGCGCGCAAAAGACTTGAGCAGCTCTTTTAACGGCTTTATCATACTGACTCAATAGATTGTTTTCTTAATAGGTTTTTATTTGTACACTTGACTCATTTTGAAAGTAGCCTAAATAATGTAACAAAACAAAAATAAACTTATATGCTATCTTACAACAGAGCCTAGATTTCAGATTGTTTTAGGCTATTTTGTCTGTTGTTTTAAAACGCCTAACAGATCGGCTGGACAAAAGTTAACCCATAGCTTTGTAAATAAAGAAGAATACAGCCTGTAACGAGAGCTTTTGTTAGGATTTTTCATTATGTGGCAGATAGCAGTTATATTATTTTGTAGCGTGTGGTGTGATCAGGTGCAGCGATTGTGACTGTCACTATAGACCAAGGACAGAGCTCCTCACTTGCAGTTAAAAAAAATCACTTAATTTTCAAAGAATTGTATTATTATTATAGTTTTATTTATTTTCGATGTTTTTTCGTTGTTGTTTTATAAATGCTCTATGACAATTGTTTAAAAAATGTTCAATCAAAACATCCGTTTTTTTTATTTTTAAGTCGACTAATCGTTGCACAGGACAAGACCTTGGTCGACTAAGGATTTCTTGGTTGATTACAGCCCTCAGTACCTAGTCGACTGTTCTCTGATATTTGTTTTCATGATAATCAAATGTAAAGAGTTTTTTTCTCTAAAAACTGTTTACCGTGAAATGCTAGTACGGGGGCATTTACTAGTAAAAAGAAATCGCTCAGTTTATACCACTAACAAGGCTCAAAATAGCCCAGCACTACCACAGTAACATAATGAGGTTCCATACATGCAAAATGAAGCATTGAGAACTTCGTAAGTGTACAGACCGTTTAATAAGAAGATACTTTATAAAGACAGTTCACTTCGATGTATACAGACAGGAGCCATCTTAGAAAATAGTCTTTAAGTTGGATTCCTCGAGCGCTGTTCATACACAGTTCATAAGTTCGCTGAACTTCATCCAGTTCAGATCACTCGAGCACGTCAATTCGTGGTTTGACTTGTCAGTGACTGTTTTCCAAAGATGGCACCAGCCTGTATTCGGAAAGTGAACTGTCTTTATAAAGTATCTTCTTATTAAACGGTCTGTACACTTAGAAAGTTCTCAATGCTTCATTTTGCATGTATGGACATCATTATGTTACTGTGTTAGTGTGGGGCTATTTGAGCCTTGTTAGTGGTATAAAGCTAGCTATTTCTTTTTACATAGTAATGCGCCCAGTTACCCAGCATTATACGCTAAACAGTTTTTGAGATAACTCTTACATTCTCTTTACATTATCATGAAAACAAATCTTAAAGAACCAATTGACATAAGTAACCCAATGTTTTATTAGACCGAAAGGTTCATTTTGCACCGAGAGTTTCTCCTTAAGAGTGACCACGGTCAGCCTGACTGCAGTAGATGTGAAAGATATTAACAAAAATGATGTTAATTCAGTCAGCTCACGTACCCGTATTTACTTCCTGTTTTTGGTCAAAGTCCACAGTAGTCGATTGTCAAGTTCGCGCACGCGATCGAAATGAAAAGAAGGGCATATTCAAGAGCTCATATCACCAACAAAACGGGAGAATCTTTCAGTCCATAGAATCAATTCTTAATGCGCATGTGAACGCCAGGCGTCTAACACAAGTTCCGTTAAAGTCTGTTAGAGACATTCATGTAAATTCTTACCTTACAGTTACTGTAAATCCAGCCTCTAGTTCATACACGTCAGAGGAGAACTGGTACCTGACTGAGCCTGGGTTCTCCTAAGGTTTTTTTTTTCTTTTTTTTTCTTCTTTCTCCAAAAAACAAAAAAGGTCACCTGATGGAGTTTTAGGACACCATTAGGTCACTTGAAGGATTTTTTTGCTTCCTTGCCACTTTTGCCTTTAGCTTGCTCAGTTGGGGATATTCAAATTAATTAACCAATCAGTAATACCATTGATCAGCTCTACCAAACGTGGATATTTTTCCACTAAGAACGAACTTTGTTATTATGTTATGATTGATACTGTGAAGCTGCTTTGATGCAATCTATGTTGTGAAAAGCGCTATATAAATTAAGTCTACAACTAATCCACTGCATCTGATGTCGGGAATACATGAAGACTGTCATGTTCACTCTTACATCCAACACTGCAGTTGCTTACGAAACTTACTTAGAACCCTAGTAATCTTGCTGACAGTCATCTTTTAGTCCCTCAAAAAAGAGTGTAAGAAGATGAAGGCTCGTCTCAGTCCTGAACGTGCATGAACTGATCACTTAAACAAGACTGAATTCACCTTTTAATGTGAATACTGGATTAAATTGTTCAGGACATCTGCTTCCTGGATTTTTGAATAAATGTGACTAATGTTTATCTCTGCAAATGATAGAAGGCTTCAAAAAAATACAGTATAGTTCACTGCGCCCCTTCTCGGGACAGAGTTAATGATTGCAGCTGAATGTAGATTAGGAGCCGCAAATGTTTGTTTGAGTTACTTTTCCCTGTATAAAGCGATAAACCGATGTGTGTGCGTGTGTGTGTGTGTGTGTGTGTGTGTGTGTGTGTGTGTCTTTGTGTTAGATTAGCTGCAAGGGATGTGTTAGGATGTTCACATGAAGTCCATTCAGTAGAATTTTTTCTAATGTTGTCTCAGAAAACATGGATCTTTCAGGCATGACCATTTGTCTCGAATCCCTGAGAGCTGCAAGAGAGATGGTGTATTTGAAGATATGCTTATGAAAGAGACTATAAAAATGGGTTTTACTGCAAGGTGATCTATTAAAAGAAAAGTTCTAGATATCTGTATTCGATTCGATGTGATTATTCTGTGCTGCGTTTGTCAAGCATTTGTTGTTCACCTCCCCTTTGGTCCAAACAAAGTTTTAGAGAAGAAGATAATGTAAATAGGCCTAGGTTATCTCGAAAGAACTTTCCTTATCAAATTCTAAACAGAGACCATCTGAAGAACATTCCTTGAGCTTCGATTGCTGATAGGCATGATTTCCCTTTAGTCTTCCCCACCCAAAACTCCAGATTTGAGTTTCCTGCTGTGGTTCGAGTGTATGCGTTCCACTGAACGGACTAATAGTCTCTGTTTCCTGGTCTTGGGCTTCTATAGTTTTTCCCATTGGGTAGGATTCCAAGCATACATTTGTATTACTACAGTATTATTCTTTAAAAAAAAAAAAAAAAAAAAAAAAAAAACTAAAACATAAAGGTGAAGTGTTTTCTGCACAACAAAACACTGAAAAATGTACATTCATTCAGGGCTTAATGAAAAGGAAACATATTATGTTATATAAAGGCTTTGAATTTATAATGTGTGGTTTTTCACTATCAGTATTGGCAGCCTAGTCTCATTGTTAATACGTAGGTATTTGACGTTTTGCAAAGATAGAAAACATACTTTTTTCAGTACGTTTGGATAGATGCTGAAACGTATAATATAGACGTATCTGCAACATTTGAAACGTAACATTATTAAGTTTTTACAGCAAAAAAACGTAAACTATTTATGTATATTCTATATCATAATATATTTGTATTAGAGCCCGACTCGATAAAGGATTTTGAAGGCCGATACCGATACAAATATTTTGGGGTTTTAAAATCCGATATTTCCGATATATCGGCCGATATTTTTATTTTAATTTTTTCAGAAACGCGCAACAAAACATTAACATATTTCCCTAACATTAGTTATTTGTAATTATTTATGAGTTTTAACAAAAATAATATGATAATGCATTTTAAAAGAAACTTTCTTTTTATAGTCACAACAGAACAGACTGATGATAGTGGCATTAGCTAGCTTTGTGGTTAGCTAGTCTATGTTGAGCCATAATTTAGCAATGGATAACGTCATACTGCAAATTGTAAAACATACATTTTCAATATAACAGGCCAAGGAGAGATGATACGACTCATTGCTATAACTATCACATGCTATTAAAGAAATACTTCAGTCACATTGTCAAAAGTTAAAAGGACAGTCAGTCAACTACACTGTAACAACGTAACATAACTATTACTAGCTAATTCCACTTCACTCTCGGCTTATTTAACAGCAGCAAAACTGGACATGATAGTCAAAATTTTGTCATGCTTATTTGAGTTAAGAGAACTGATGGGGATGTTCTTTTAATTGTTATTCAAGCAATGTATGTCTCGTGACCAACTCGAACTAGTGTTGCCAACAGGGACAGTGTAGAGTGCTCTCTGGTGGACAAACTATACAACTCCAACACTCATGACATGGTTCAAGCGTGTTTTCATCAGTTTTTATTTTATTTTTGAATATTCATTTATCGGCCATTATAACTGCCAGATAACCGATAGTTTGGAAAATGTCTAATATCGGCCGATAATATTGGTCTGCTGATATATTCGGTTTGGCTCTGACTGTTTTCTGACTCTGACTATTTAATAAGAATGGTTACGTTTTATTTTAAGGTGTCAGTGTCATTAATTGTCCCTTGAAAAAGGTAAAGTAAGGGATTACTCTTAATTTTTGGCTAATTTAATGTAATGAGTTACTTTTGATGTAATTGCGTTATAGGACAATTATCAAATTAACGTCAAGCATAATTTATATAGAAGAAATAAAACTGCAGTGCCATGTATTGTTCAATCGATTGTGGTTGATATGGGATTTGGAAAGTAAATAGAATGAGTAATCCAATACTTTTTATTACAAATTTAATTAGTAGCTAGACATTAATTACAGTAACTTACCAAACACTGGTAATTAATTATACATTAAAGTAGTGAGTAATAATAATGAACTATGTACTAGGGTTAGAGTTGAGTGAAAAGGTTTTCAAACCCTAAATTATATATATATATATATATATATATATATATATATATATATATATATATATATATATTATTATTTCAGTAATACATTTTTCCTTTTTACAAGTACTGCAATCACTTTTACATGTTATTCTTTTTCCTCCTTAAAATTGTTGTTCCATTCTGTCCAAAACTCTTGTCCTGTGGGGGTCCAAACCTAAATGCTTGGAATTCTGCAGCGGCTGCTTCCTCTGAGCACATGCCATGTTTAATATGATTCATCTGTGGGAGCCGCTGTTTGGTGTCAGTGACTGTAGACTGTCCGTGATCCCAGTGTTCAGGAGTTTATTATGACAACAGCGTGGGTGGATAATGGCTTGTTCATGATTACAGATACTGAACTCCAGAACTCTCCTACCTGCTGCTCTGCTGAACAAATTGCAGAGCAGAAATGAGTGGACAAGCGTAGGCTAAACAAAGACATTTTTTTCCCTTTATTTCATCAGTAGGAGGGCTTCTCTGACCTGGAACATTTACTGACACAGGGTTCAACTCCCATGTGAAAATCTGGCCTCTCTATTTGTATGTAATTTAGTTTTGATCCCACCACCATTTAACCCTTGTGTATCCTTATGGACATTTTTGTCCTTTTCAGTTTTGTTTTGATCACTTTGCCTGTGTTAAAGCTAACTGCAAAAAACTTGCCACAGGTGTGTATTTTTATTGGAATTTTACTATTTCACCATCATTTACTTAAAAAATATTTTTTTGCATTATGTACAAAAAATACTCCCTCTCAGCACCTTTTGGACAAAAATGTCCCCATTGAAACCCATTAAAACTGCCATTTTTAATCCCCAGTTCAGTTAACTATAAAATTATGCAATCGTTGTTAAGAGGCTTTCATTCTGATGGCAACATTTTTATTTTTTACTATTTTTAATCAGATGGTGCCATTTTTCTTAAGTTTGGCCTATAAAACAAATATCGCTTTATTCCTGTTTTCTGCTTCGGCATACTATAGAGCCAACTGGATAAATTATGCAACAATATTTGTGTGGGTGTTACCGAAAAACTGTTAACCGAAAGCTCATTTCTTGAGATATCATCCTCAAATTTGGAACACAACCTATTTACATTTATGGCTTTGCTTTTTTTTTTTTTTTTTTTTTTTCAGTTTTGAGTTCAACCTGATTTATAAAATATATATTTTATATAAAATATTTTTTATAAATAATTTTCATAAACTTATACCTATATAACTTTTGTTTGGATTTACTTATTATTATTTTTTTACTTCAGCAATAATCTGCAAAGGGTCTTCTTTAAAATGATACCAAACTTAAGTTTGTGCTCCAAAGCGTCACATTTTTATGACAGTTTTTTGACATGGACATTTTTGTCCTCTTTTTACCTATGTGTAACTTTTTTTAAATTGATGCACAAGGGTTAAATTAATGAATTTAGCTTGTATAATAAAACAAAAGGGTGTCATAAATACCACAAGATCTTAACCAATTATGTGTGCTCATAGGGTTATGCTAAAGTCAATTATTTAGTTTTGAATGGTCTGGTGTTTTTTTTTTATTTTTTTATTTTTTTTTTTTTTATGAATGCAAATGATCACTCTGTTGCCTTATTCTTACATAATGCAAATTATAATAATGGACAACCAGCTGGAGATTACAGGGTTTTTCTTCAGTTCTTTCCCCACACAAACAATTACTATTTCCCCCACTTTTTATTACTATTTAACATTTTTAAAACTTAATTAAATTTTTTTTGTCATTTTAGTTTTTTAATGTTTTTTAAAGTGTTCTTTTTCTAATATTTATAATTCGTTAATTTATAATTTAGCGTCATAATGAGCACAAAATATTTCTAATAGTTTTATTTACTTTATTGTGATTTAAAAATAAATTTTTGTCATTTATTTGAATTATTTCAGCTTATTTAAAGCCTTATAAGGGACCTATAGCCTCTATGCACGAACCTTGATGACGTGTGTCTGAAAGAATCTCAGTCAGCGTCTCTACTTCCGGAAGCGCGTTCTGCAGGCCAAGTGTATAGAGGCAAAACTTTAATAAAATCCGTTTTCTCAGAAACAGAGACAACGATTTTAGAAACGCTGATTCGCTAGTCGAATTTCGTATGAATACGAGACAATACCAACCCTCAAAGTTGTTGATATAGCTCGAAATATATAATTTAAATAACTCTTTTTCACTCTTGTGTGACAGCTAACTGTCTCACAGTGTTGTTAACATCATTCACGTTAACCGCAGGACGTTTTATAAACAGCAAGTGTAATTTGACACTATCTCCACCTAACGCAAAACCGGCTTCTGACCATATACAGACGCAGCACCGGATGTAACTGGGCGAACCCGGGAGCAATTGATGCACAGAGGCTATTACGCCCTTATTCGAAGTCTTTATTTTGTTTTTGGAGTCTACCAGGATAGGGTTACATGAATGTGCAAAAAACACATAATTTTTTACATATTTTACATTATTGCAACACCTATTTTCCCAGTCCGTCAGTAATGCTCTGTTTAGGGGTGTAACAGTTCACAAAATTCACGGTTCTAAATTCTGAATATGATACACTTGTGTCACGGTTCAGTACCGTTTCCGATACAGCAAAAAGAAAGAAATGCCAGAGAAATGTAATAATTTTTTTAAATTATATTTTTATATATGGAGCTATACTTGACTATTCTTAGGAGCATATAATATAAAACAGCTCATTGGACAAAATTAAATGTAATATTGTAGTAGTTTTATTTTAGTTTATATTAAAGTTGGCATGAAATCAATTTTGACAAATCTTCTTTTTATATGTAATATTGTAGTGTTTATTATAAATGATTTATCTGTGCACTTCATTATTTTTAAAAAATCCATGTACCCTTATAATCTTTAATCAAATACATAACCCTGCCCTCCCCATTGAAGCGACCTCTCTTCTATTTCGGTCACATGGAATGGCGAAAGGGTGTGGCCAGATCCAATGAGGGTGCACCGCCTCTCAGAGAGATTCGCATTCCAATCTGCCTCCGTTTTGTTTGCAACGCCCGAACCTCCAACGATCCAATCAGTTCCCAAAGGAAGAAATCAGAGCCCTGGCCTACATTTTTTTTCTAATTTCAGAAGCCATTTCACTCGGATATACGATCAGAAAAGGAAAAAATGACAATCTCGAGACTTCACGTTCAGTGCCAACTTTCACATTTGAGGGCAGCAATTGTATTCATACTGTCAAAATAAAACTGACGTGATGTTACCTGAAAGCATTATAGCCTACTATTCCTGCCAAACTTCAATGGTTACAGTCATTATGTTATACGGTAAATCCACGGTGAATGTTGCTGATCTGTGGACACTGGATAGTTCATTCATGGCACAATGTTTTTTCCTGGTTTCCATTTCAGTGCTGTTTGATTCGGTTAATAACAGAAAAATGTGAATGTTTCTCACTAGTCTCGCAGCAATGTTATTACTCATGGCAAATGAATTTTTTTCTTCGGCAGTAGTAACAGTGCCGCTTGATGAAGAGTCGGCTGCGGCCTGCCGCTGCATTGGTACAAACTGATAAACGGTCCGTCAACCACACATCACGAGTAGCTCAGATTCCGTTCCGCTTACATTACATTTGCCATTTGATGTTGTGGTCACGCCAGTATCTCTTACATTATGAGCGCACTGCCATGCGCGGACGCAGCTACATATGAAAATAATGAAATTTTGGTCAGCAGGGAAAATGGTCATCAGCAAAGCCATTGGTTCAGAAATGCATACCGAAAGACCGAAACGAAAGCTTCGAATCGAACGGTTGAGTGCGAATACGTTGTAAAGACTCTGGGCGGGTCTGATCGAGGGGAATTTGCATATCATAATTAATAATTCATAATTAATAATTATTCATACAGATTTGGATCAGCCCGGTCTTACATGTTAATAAATCCCTCGATGAGGGCTTTCTGTTAACTTTACTTATATGTATACATGTGTATCTCCGCAATTAACCACAAATTAATTGTAACAGATTGCACAGACCACGTCTTACAAGACAAGTAAAATTAATTAGCTCAATTAATTTATAGAGCAGGGAAAACTTAATTCTCTGGCCAGAAGAATTCAGCATTCCAACTCCACAAAACATAACCTTTTTGGTATGTGTAGTTATATAAAGCATGCAGCGTTCGATCTTTCACTTCAGGGACTTGTCATGAGCAGGACCGTAATTCAATCACAAATGGTCATATTGAATTTATTAAAGTCAATAAGGCAACTAAGTAAGCATTTACTACGTTACAATGATACATGTATATACAAACATTAAACACAAACTAAGACGACGCAGGGCGTTAGACGATAAGTGAGTTGGAGAGAGAGAGAGAGAGAGAGAGAGAGAGAGTGAGGGTGAGAGAGAGAGGGAGTTACAGTCACCAAACAGTCAATTAATCTTTCTGAACACCATGAAAACACTTTCTTTATGCTTCTGAGAAGCTCTAAAAGAAGGTAACGTTATACTTGCACAACATGTTTGGTCTGTGTGTGTCACGGACTCGTGGCCAGGCCCGGTTGGGCCGCACGATGAATGGAGAGGCTGTCCTGTGTGCGCGCGTTCCGTGGAGCGCGTGAGCGCCGTTCCGTGGAGCGCGGCGCTTTTGCACTGCCTGTCCTGGCGCGTGCATGGTTGGTTGCGTGCGCGTGGCTTCTTTGTTCCGTGGGGAGTCACGTGGCGTTCGTTGGCATTCGGCGCGAATGTTTGAAAGGCTTAAAAGTCTTTGAGGTGACGTTACCCGAGGAAATAGATCGGCAAAGTCCACTTCCTTTCCTGGGAAACGAACTTGGTAGTTCATTTGAGAAGAGGACGAAACTTTGGACGATCAAAGAAGGATCCCGGTTGGGGGTCGGATCTCCGTGAGGAGATCCTTTACGTGCTTCTTGGCATGAGACGTTTTCGGAAGAGAAAGGGCGGAGCTGGCGCACTGCCTTTATCCTCTTGGGGACATCCATCCCTTTCCTGTTGGCTTGAGCCAATCAGGGAGATGGAGGCTGCACGCGGGAAACATTCTTTTATGGTGCTTTGTTCTCAGACCACGCGCTCCTCGTGGGAGGGGGTGTGTTCACATAAGGGCTACTATTGAAACAGTTCGATCATCCTTGGCAGTAAGACATATTAAAAACACACTTTACTTTACATCTCTGTACATATTCGGGTCGTTCATCTGATACGTATTCTAGAGACACCAAGGAGCATTATGTTACATTAAATGAACATATACTTCTGTTTACAATGCCTAAGGAAGTTATTTCTAATTCCTTTTTTATGCTGCAACCAACAAAGATATTTCACGGTGACCTGGGGAAAAACACACATACATAGAACACATGGAATATATCTGGTTAAATGTCTTTTAACACAGAAAAGTCCATCTCTTGGGTCAGAGACATAAAGCACATTCCACAGTCTTGTAACATGATCTCACTCCAGTGAGTGGAAGAATGTGTGTGGCGGTGTATGGTGTGTCTGTGGGGGGGGGGGGGGTCCGAGTCCTTGGAGGACGGTTGATTCAGTCTGGCCAGAATCACTACATCTCCCCCTTTCGTTAGATGAAGTCCTTACGTGGACTTCCATCGAACGACACCCATCGCAATGGATGGAGGGCAGGTGAATCATGAAAGTCAGGTAGCAGGTGGTGGCTAGGCTGAGGTTCGGGCTCAGCTTGATGAGGTTGGACGCAGTCTCCAGTGTGGTACCCTCTTCCTGAGGGTCCAGTGGTGGCTGTGGAGGTTTGCGTTTGTTGAGTCTCTTGTGGAGTGTGAAAGTCCAGTGTCAAGACGTGGTTGATTACCGTAGAGGTACCCAGCGCAGAATCAGCTGCGGTCCAGGATTGGACAACAGGTGATGCAGTGGTGCAGTGGTGCAGGTGTTCAGTTGAAACACAGCTAGGAGAGCTATGTTGCTGAGAACAAGTTCAGTTCGGCTGGGCACCCCCGTTTTTCACAGTTCATAATTCCAGTTCTGGAATCAGGGTGAAATCATGGGTTTCGTAAAGGATGGGACTTGACTCAGGCTCAGTCGCAGCAGGGTAGCTCGAGTCTCGGAGCAAAGGCTGCTTGATGCTGAGTTTTGAGCAAAGTCATTCTGGCAGACAGTAAACCGTTGTCCCGCTGGAGTTCACTTGTCTGGTTCAGCAGAATGCCGTGAGCGTTGTGGATCCGTCACAGCTCCTTTCAATTTCTTGATGGTCTGTGAGGAGGCACTCTGTTGTGAGTTACCTTTTGGCTGAAGGATTTCAGTTCGTTTTGTTGCTGGACATGCCGGTGTTTGACTGCGTTCTGACAGCAGCGGCGTGGGTGTCCATTTAGCTCTGCTTGCGTGGTAGTCGACCCTATGCCGTGTGATGTCGGACCTGGTGATGACTGCAGTTGTCCTCTGGTTGGCTGGAGGCACAGGGAGACGACCACAACAGCAGCATCCTGTAACAGAGACAGGGGAGAGAGAGAGAAAAGGGGGAAAAGGTTTCAGCGGCTGTCGGCTGGGACAGCCTGATGCCTTTGAGGATGCCGAGATGTCCTGGTGCTGCGGTGTGCAGCCCACATGGTGCGTGACAGGCATACACTGGCTGGTATATCCCCCTTTTTGTACTGTGGCAGCACAAGCTGTGGCGAAGTGATGTCACGAGGTACATAAATTTCAAGTGTTGGGCCGTTTAGCAGCATGTGCTTGGTGAGCTGCCGTTGTCGTGGTTGACGGCCGGTTTGGGCGGTTGGAGGGGTTGAGAGGTGGTTGTCTCAAAGTTCATTTGGTTAGTCTCAGTTTTTGGTAAGCTGAAAGGTGCAGGGTAGCAAGTTCACGTTTACATTTGGTGCTGAGGCTGTGCCTTTATGGCTGGTTGCAGGAGTTCTTGTGACCTCTGTGACCTGCCAGTTAGGTTCTTTTGACCTGTGTGACTGGAGGGGGAGGGGTACTTGAACTTGAGCTCAGACATTCAGTTGTTTAAAGTCTATTAAAGGCTCATAACGATCTAACAGATCTTGGCCAATCAGACGTGCGTACGTGATCGTTCGTGATCGGTACACTGGGTAAATCCGGCACATAGGGACCAATTGTTGGGTGAATGAGAGCTACCTGTGTTGAGCCAGATGTCGTTTTGGCTGTAGGATTGCACCTTCAGCTTACCTGTTTGGGATTTGAGGGTTCGCTCTGATTGTTTGAGTCTTTTAAAGAGTTGGGCTGGCAGTAGCGTGATGTTTGAGCTAGTGTCTAGCATGGCTTCAAGGCTCAAATCATTGTCTCTAGGTGGCTAGGCAGAGTTTGTGCCACCCCTTTTTGATTAGGTTTCCCAGAAGTCCTGGCGTCTGGGCTGATGTTGTGTGGGACACGGTGTTGTCATGCTCAGGCTGTGCAGCTGTCAGTTGTGGTGGCTGCTTGGTGCTGTCACTTTGTGAAGTGGCAGTGAGCTCTGTGGTGTGATGCTGACGAGCAGTGTTCTGGGTGTCTGTTTGGGTCTTGCGCTGAGACATAGCATGTCTGGCTTGTCCTTCTTGTGAGATCTTGTGCAGAAACTCTTTCAGCACCTTCAGGATTTTTGCTGTCAGTGACATGGCTGCACTGTTGTTATCTGATGTGTGTTCAGATTTGTGCTTACCAGTGGCGTGTGGAGAGGGGTACCGCTCTGGGCTGGTTGGGCTTGAGTCTCTTGGTGATGAGGTGCGGCTCAGAGCTCTTGCTCTGGTGCGGTCGATGAGCACCAGGACTGTTGTGTTGCCCTCTGTTGGCTTGGAACGGTTTACTCTCAGTGAAAGTGTGGGGTGTATCCTAGAGGCAGCTCTGAGTCGTGCTCAGAGACAGGTTAGTTTGAGGGTGTTTACCCAGTCTTTTCGGACAAAGTCTTTGCGTAATGTGAGCTTGTGGTCTCGTAGCTATGGTAGATATGCTACAGGGACAGGCCAGGGTGCTTACGGAATAACTCACTGTGGGATGCAAGTTCAAAGAAACAAAGTTCTGAGATTGGCATCCTTTCCATACCTGGTGGTTTGTCGGAGTCGGTGGAGTTTCAAGTCGGTCTTGCTTGATGTCCACGGCGGTGAGAACCTTTGGTATGATTCTGGATCAGGGAGTTAAGCGATCGAAGCTTATTGCAACAGCTAATAGTCCATTTTGGCAGTCTCTGTTTGACGAGCTAGGAAGCTGTGCACCTCACGACTGGACGTAATCCATATCGAGCAGAATCTGTTTCATGCAGTCAGGTTGGTTAGACAGTTTGCAAGTGACAGTCTGGTCTGCATGTCGTGGCTTTTCTGGTTAGCTTGGTCAAATCCTTTTGGAGCCATGCCGTGGTTTGTGGCAGTGGTTCCTTGGGAGGTTGAGGTCAGGTTACGCAGGGGCTCTGTGGCATTCTGGCACACTTGTTGTGAGTGATTAATGCGTGGCCCTAAAAGTTCAGAACTACTGCTTAATAGGTTCGTTAAGTATGTAAGCATAAAGCTAAGTGTCTCTTGTGTCCTAATCTTAGCTGTGAATGTTAGGGGGCTAAGTTTTGTGTGGTTCCGAGGGTATTTCCTGGGAAGGACATAGCCGAGATGAAATAAATGACGCAAGGTGGTTCTTATGACTAAATTATTTCTCTGGACTTAGCTGGTGGTTCACTATAGCTCGATGGTGTGAACGATAATAGGGGAAAGGACAGCTTTCTTATTTAAATTCTGCTTATTGTCGATCCTCAGGACTCTAGTAGTGCCTTTAGTAAATTGTTGAGATTACTTGTGTTAGAGGGTCACAAAACGAGTGCACTGGCTGGAACTAAGCCAAAATAACAAATAAGGGTGTCTGCTTCCTTTCTGGGCCCTATGGGAAATGGAACCACACTCGGACAAGAGAGGCAAAGGAATTAAATCCTATAGAGGACCTAATGGACAAGGGAATAGCTGCTTGCTATTATTATCAAGGTCAAAGGAATGAAATAATTAACGAGGAAAAATAAAATCAAAATTAAAGCAAAAGGAAATAAAATGATCAAAATATGGGAATGATCTGAAGTCGAGAATAATCAGTGGCATTAGTGGCTAAACTTTGGATTTGCTTTGATCAACACTCTATAGTGGGTTGTAGCGGTTGCGTGTTCAAGACCACATTGGGTGTGTTCCTCCAAAGGTTAGTCAACATGCCGACAAAAAAAATTCCTATGGTTATACAAATTCTTCTGTAGTTAGTTACGCAGTTTACCTGCAGTTAAACTTGAGTTTAATTAACAGGGCATCTGTGAAGTTAGTCTTCAATGGTTAGCAAGGAGTATTCCTAACCCTGTGAGGGTAAACCTTGGCTAATAAGAATTGCAAACACGGAAAGTGAATAATTAGAAACCCTAAGTGGTGTTGAGGAAAGTATTCTAGAATACTTTGCACTGTGGAACACAGCGGTGATTAGGGGTTCAAGAAAATAATGCTAACTGCTAACTGTTGAGGTTATTCAGCTTAGCCTGCATTGGATTGGAGCTAGGTTAGGTTAGCTTAGCCCAAGTTAGCTTGATGCTAAGCTAGGTTAGGTTAGCCTAAGTTAGCTTAGTGATTGGTCAGTTTAGCTTAGCCTAAGTTAGCTTGATGCTAGGCTAGGTTAGCTTAGCCACCCAGGCTGGTTTGTTACAAAAGTGACATTAAGGGTTAGCACTTCCTGTGACAAGTTGTCATGGGAGCCAGAGGGTGTCAGAGCAATTCAACAGTACCTGAAGAATGTCTGTGTATTTTACATGAATAATGCATGTTTTAACGGGTTAAATGGGAGGCACCTATACTTTATGATTTTCAAGAACTTGGTTGCATTAAGTAAAACGCAAATGTGTTTTGGCATTTGCTAATTTTCTCATGGAACTCTACTCTTTACTTCAGTCTTCTATTTGTTTACAGAGTAAGGAAATAGATTTGCTGCAGAGTCAAAGCTTGTCTTGTTCTATTTGCTTACAGAGTAAGGAAATAGATTAGCTTCCCTAAGCATATATAGTTACGTCTCTCTCATGCATGAATGCTGACTTTTCCGCGAGTTACTTCTTTTGATCGTTTAGTAGCTTTCTGCTTGTAGAAGCAGCTAAAATTTAGGTGAATTGCATCAATCTAACAATAAAATTAAGGCCTTTACTTTGTAGAAGGGGAGCGTCGCCCAGGTTTACATACATATAACTCTGTCCTGAGCTGTCTTAGTCAGAAACAGGTTTACCTATACCGCGATTTTGGATTTCTTTTTTTTTTGTTTATTTCCAAAGCGGAAAAGATATCGGTACAGATTACAAGCTGCTGAGATGATTCTTCTGTTACACAGACTTACGCTTTAATGCTGAAGTTCCTGATACCAGTTGGGAGTCTAAGGCCTAAAAAATATTTTTTTTTTTTTAAAGTAGAGATGTCGAATTCCCGCTATTTGTTTTATCTGCATTTAGGCAAGCCAGCTATCAAGATGCGTATTGCACGTAGTGTTTTAGTTGGACCGCGATGGTCAGTGCACGCCTGTTGATTAACAGTAATTTAAACTCGGGTGATTTTACTACACTCTGTCGTCAAGGCAAAGTATGGAGTGGGTGTTTTCTGTGACTCTTCACTGTCGTGAAATGTTTAACGGTGCCGTCTAAACAACATCTAAAAACTGTTTGTTTCAAAAGAGTCGTGCATAGTCTGTCGGCCGTTTGAGGCGTACATGTCTATGTAAGATTCCTTTAACTTAGTAAAATTCTAATTCTGCAAACGCAGAGTCTTGCAACTCTTTGAACACCCATTTTCATCTACTTTTCAAAAGTTCTCCGTCCGATGTTGATCAAGGACCTTTTAGCAGAGTCTTGCACTGCGTTCGTGCAGTGTCTTCTGGGTTGCAGTTCAAAATAATTTGGGGTTTTAGGAATTCTTACTGAGTGGGCCTTCGCGCATCGTTGAGTGGGCCTTGCGTGGGGGCAGGAGAACTATGGTGACTGACGGGATAGGAGGAGAGGTTTCTTGAAACTGGTGTCCTCCTCAGTTATAGGTTCGCTGCAAGTTCCACAGCAAACTCGTTCGGAGCCCGGTGGTGGTAGCACAGGCCCTCCTGGGTCTGTTCTGCTGGGTGTCGGTGTCGTGTCAGACACCGGTTGGAGACAGCAGGTGGAAAGTCGATGTCTTGTAGATTGTCAGAGATGTGGTGGAAGGCGGGCTTTCCCACCTCCCCTTTCAGCTCTTGTGTTCTTGGCTGAAATGTGCAGACTGGTTAGGGGAGACTTGTGGTGTGTGTTTCCCCTTTTCCGGTAGTGCTGAAGTCTATAAGAGTATTGCAACTCTGTGGATCAAGTTCATGTTCGAGATCTTGTCTCTGCTGAACGAGCTTGTGGATGGTCACACGGGCCTCTTGAGAGTTTCTTTCGTAGGCCGTGGCTTTCGATATGTCTTTAAGTTCAGCCTCTGCTCTTTGCAAAGGGGCTTCACTTTGTCGAGTTTCTCGTTGAATTCCTCTTTGGTTCTTTTCTCTGACTATTCTCTTCAGTCTGTGTAGAAGATTTAGACAGGGCAGTTTGAAGTCTTTTACTTCCTTCTGTAGCTCGGGGTCGTTGTCATCCTCGACGTTCAACCTTGTGCTCCAGGGCGATGCGGCTTCCTTTTGCGGAGGCGTGCGTGTGCGCTGAGCTGGTCCGCGAAGTTGACGTGTCTGGCCCAGTCTTTGTCGTGGGAGCTTTGGCTTGGTTTGTGTGCCATCAGCTTGTACACCGTCTGCGTCCAGTTGCTTCTTGGCTCGGGGCTCTGAGTAACCGGTGGCTTTGGGCAGGGATGGAGATGTCATGAATCTCGGCCATGTCTCCAGGTTGTCCCGCGGGTTGTGGGACTGGAACATACTGGCTTTACTGTGGGCGAGATGAACACAACACACACAGAGAGACCAATGCAAGTTCGACTACGTCTAACGAGCTATAATACCGGCTAGGCCGTGTATGAAAATTTTGGTTAACTGATGCAGACAGTTAAACCGTTAGGTGGGACAATTTGGGTAGGTCATCATGGGTCTGAATGAAGATTTGACAGGGCGCTAGCTTAGGGGTCACCTGTTGATGCTAACGACTTGGTTGTCAAACTATTCTTCAGCTTTCCTTGGTGTGTCAGAGAGGTTCTGTCTCTAGGTGAACTGAAAGGAACAGAGCACAACAGAACAGAGCAATGGCAAGCTAGCAAAGTTTGAAGTAACATGCAACCATCAAAGATGGGGAGGTCTGTAATGAAATGGCATTAATAGTACACAAGAAGTGTTAAAAGTGAAAGAGGCAGTTTGTGAAGCCTGTAGTTTGTGGCTTGGAGAGGCGGAGGAAGCCAACCACTTCAAATATCAGGGGAATCTCTAGATTCGGTGGCCAATATTAAGTGGATGGGTTTTAATACCTTTTTCTAGTTTGCCTGGGGTGAAATGAGGTCATCCCGGTTGGAGTCAGCCTCGTGGCTGGTCCCTCTGTCACCCCCCAACACCTGACAGCAGTGTCCCGGGCATTTCGTGCATCTGTACCGAGGTGCGCCCTTTCAAGCAACTTGACCTTGAACACAACCGGCGGTGCCCAGATTGGCTGGTGTCGTGTTGCGGGCCGCATCAACAGAAAGATACAGGAAAGTACGAGACCTGCGCTCAGTCAGCGATGGTGGCGCAGATCAGACGAACCAGCCAGCCGGACCCCAAGCGAAGGTGACTGTCACATCACCACAGCACTTGAGAGATTTCTACCTACAAACACAAAACAGGATGAAGAACAAGTGTGCCTCAATTTGAATTAAAGCTCCTCTATCTACATCAAGTTGAGTGTCTATTTTTGTTGAAAAATCAAAGGCAACGGCTTTACTAAAGTCTATGGTATAAACACAAAGGGAATTGTGACAATGTCTATTATCAGAATAACCCAACCTCCATACAGGGAAGAGATAGCATTAAGTGCAGCGGGAGGAGCACAGGAGGAAGCAATCTGTAGTGGCGAGTTTTGGCCACTAAGGGTGTGTGTCTCTTCCTCCTAGTGGTCAATTTGGCTGACAGAGAGCTTGATTTGAAGTGCATTCAAACTGATTTAAATACAATTCAAATTGAGCAAATGCATAGGGGTTAAGTAACCTTTAGATTAGTAAGGATACAGTTGTAATAAAACCAGATCAAAATTATTAAAAATAATTTGAAATGGAAATATAGAAATAAAGCCATAAAGCAATTTCCCAATGGGAAATGAGAGACTTAATTCAAATTAACTTTGAAATTTGTTTTTGTTTCAAACCAAATTTAAATAAGTGTAGTAAAATTACAGGTTGGCGTTATATTTGATGACGATCACGATTACGGTGAGGGATCAGTGACTGTAACCAAAACAAAACCGACTGGGAGAGAGAAAGCCATTCAGGACAGTGAGGTTAGGTGATGGCCACAAGGGGGCGCTTTCCTCCCAAGTGGTCATCAGAAACTGTTAAGACTTAATTCTGAATTTCAAGTTCAAATGTGGTTTGAACCAAATTCAAAACAAGTGCACACAGTCAAGGCAAGGAAAATCATGTTAATGAAACAGGCTGTAGATTGCACATGCATTGAAAATTAGGGAAACTAGTTCGAAATTCAGTAAGGAAGCAGGGTGTTCCTGACAGAATTTTGAGGAAAGAAATGACCTAGCTGTTAGTGTCCACACGAGGGCGCTATTGCGTTCGTGGAGGGTTGAGTCGGGGCTGGGGTCATCTGATACTGGAAAACACTCAGGGGTGCACCCTTGTGTTTGGCAGTAGTATTACAGCCAGCCCGCTTTCAAATGTGATTGTTTCAGAGGACGTGTAGCGAATTACACACCTATTTTCTGCATAATCACGAATAGTGCGGAATTTAAATCTCGACGGATTTCTTTTCGGTACTATATTTTACAAACGCGTTTGGCAGGATTTTTTTTTTCTGCTGCGCCGTGCGAAAGGGAAACAGGAATTATCCATCTGTTTCAAAGACTCCAAATAACATTTATCACAACTACCGTTATTGGTTAGAATGTTTTCAGCTTGGATTTTTTTTTTTATTTATTTAAAACACGTTAGCAGGATTCTTCGCTGCATTGTGCAAAAGGGAAACAGGAATTACTCATCTGTTTCAAAAACTCCAAATAACATTTATCAAAACTAGTATTAATGATTAGAATGTTTTCAGCTTGGATTTTTTTTTGGTGCTATATTTTTTTACAAACACGTTAGCAGGATTCTTCGCTGCATTGTGCAAAAGGGGAACAGGAATTACTCATCTGTTTCCTGCTCCAATAGACATATATCACAATAGCACTTATGATAATATGCGGTTTTTATACATTGAGTAGCTAAGTCAATGTTTTTTTCAACCAGGAGCTCATCGTTTTTCTAACGATTATAATATAAGGCCTTTTAAGAATGTTAGAAGAACATCGTTCTAACATTTCTTGTCTTCGACAATCTCAGGAGAATTTCGTCCTGAGAAAGGAGTTAAAATTATTAAAAATGTTGTTTATGCACAGAGGTTTCTCTTCCATCTGTGTCAGAACAAATTTAATACTAAGGAAACTGCAGTTTACTTTTAGTACTTTAACAGTGACTAAAACGTTTGAACATTTAGCAGCTTGTTAAATATGCTTGGCTGAGGCGGCTTTCGTGCCCAGCTCAGTCATATCGTGAGTTCGCAAAGCGTTCACTCCGATGTGCGCGTGTAATAATAAATATTACATAACAATATTAAATAACAATATACACATTTGGACTGAAACTGATTTGCTCATAAACAAGTTTGAAGTGCTCGTTCATCCTCCACCATTCTGTAAAGACTCTGGGCGGGTCTGATCGAGGGGAATTTGCATATCATAATTAATAATTCATAATTAATAATTATTCATACAGATTTGGATCAGCCCGGTCTTACATGTTAATAAATCCCTCGATGAGGGCTTTCTGTTAACTTTACTTATATGTATACATGTGTATCTCCGCAATTAACCACAAATTAATTGTAACAGATTGCACAGACCACGTCTTACAAGACAAGTAAAATTAATTAGCTCAATTAATTTATAGAGCAGGGAAAACTTAATTCTCTGGCCAGAAGAATTCAGCATTCCAACTCCACAAAACATAACCTTTTTGGTATGTGTAGTTATATAAAGCATGCAGCGTTCGATCTTTCACTTCAGGGACTTGTCATGAGCAGGACCGTAATTCAATCACAAATGGTCATATTGAATTTATTAAAGTCAATAAGGCAACTAAGTAAGCATTTACTACGTTACAATGATACATGTATATACAAACATTAAACACAAACTAAGACGACGCAGGGCGTTAGACGATAAGTGAGTTGAGAGAGAGAGAGAGAGAGAGAGAGAGAGAGAGAGAGAGAGAGAGTGAGGGTGAGAGAGAGAGGGAGTTACAGTCACCAAACAGTCAATTAATCTTTCTGAACACCATGAAAACACTTTCTTTATGCTTCTGAGAAGCTCTAAAAGAAGGTAACGTTATACTTGCACAACATGTTTGGTCTGTGTGTGTCACGGACTCGTGGCCAGGCCCGGTTGGGCCGCACGATGAATGGAGAGGCTGTCCTGTGTGCGCGCGTTCCGTGGAGCGCGTGAGCGCGTTCCGTGGAGCGCGGCGCTTTTGCACTGCCTGTCCTGGCGCGTGCATGGTTGGTTGCGTGCGCGTGGCTTCTTTGTTCCGTGGGGAGTCACGTGGCGTTCGTTGGCATTCGGCGCGAATGTTTGAAAGGCTTAAAAGTCTTTGAGGTGACGTTACCCGAGGAAATAGATCGGCAAAGTCCACTTCCTTTCCTGGGAAACGAACTTGGTAGTTCATTTGAGAAGAGGACGAAACTTTGGACGATCAAAGGAAGGATCCCGGTTGGGGGTCGGATCTCCGTGAGGAGATCCTTTACGTGCTTCTTGGCATGAGACGTTTTCGGAAGAGAAGGGCGGAGCTGGCGCACTGCCTTTATCCTCTTGGGGACATCCATCCCTTTCCTGTTGGCTTGAGCCAATCAGGGAGATGGAGGCTGCACGCGGGAAACATTCTTTTATGGTGCTTTGTTCTCAGACCACGCGCTCCTCGTGGGAGGGGGTGTGTTCACATAAGGGCTACTATTGAAACAGTTCGATCATCCTTGGCAGTAAGACATATTAAAAACACACTTTACTTTACATCTCTGTACATATTCGGGTCGTTCATCTGATACGTATTCTAGAGACACCAAGGAGCATTATGTTACATTAAATGAACATATACTTCTGTTTACAATGCCTAAGGAAGTTATTTCTAATTCCTTTTTTATGCTGCAACCAACAAAGATATTTCACGGTGACCTGGGGAAAAACACACATACATAGAACACATGGAATATATCTGGTTAAATGTCTTTTAACACAGAAAAGTCCATCTCTTGGGTCAGAGACATAAAGCACATTCCACAGTCTTGTAACATGATCTCACTCCAGTGAGTGGAAGAATGTGTGTGGCGGTGTATGGTGTGTCTGTG